>CM065461.1:3951751-4334251 GCA_032872475.1 Leptopilina myrica (nomen nudum)
ACTACTATACTGGGGATGAGACCGCTTATACGAAGAGAACCACTTATGAAGATTGAAATTTTTAGACTAGTAGTCCAGGTGACTACTACTGACGATTACATCTTTAAGACTGACTTTTAGAAGATAGTGTAGCCCTTTTTATACTAGAACTTTTTGTCTTTTACCATGCATTATTAGAAAATGTTCTTTTAACATTGAATTTTGGAAAAGTATTGTTGTGGCCACTTGTGTTGATTCAGCTTTAGATCGCACGTGTTCATATCCTGTTAGTCATATGTTTTTACAATTTTCGTTATATTTTTATGTTGTTTGTTAATTTATATAGTTATTACAATTTGTTATTAACTTGTTATTACAATTTGTTATTAACTTGTTATTGCAATTTGTTATTGTTGTTTACAATATTATAACTTGTTATTAATTGTTATTTTGTTACATTTAAATACTATCTTGTTATAATTTGTTACAATTAATCAATATTATTTTGTTATTGTTGTTACAACTAATTATTACTATTTTGTTATTATTGTTACAATTAATTATTATTATTTATTGTTACAAATTGTTATTATTTAATTATTATTGTTGTTACACTTACTACTATTTGTTATTACTTTTACAATCAATTATTGTTATTATTTGTTATTATTATTACAATAGTTATTATTATTTTGTTATTACAAATGATTATTCGCTGTTATTGTTTAAATCTAATTATTATTTTATTATTCTTATTATTACTATTTTCATTAATTAATAATTGTATACAATCGTTAATAATAATGTTAATAACAATTATTTATTGTTATTCCTATTATTATTACTATTATTATTATTATTATTATTATTATTATTATTATTATTATTATTATTATTATTAATGAAAAATATGTTACGATGACGTAACAAGACTACGGAATTAATCAGCCAAATAAATGGCGACCCAATAAAATTAATTCATTTTTAATATAATGTAAAGATGAAATATTACTTAACAAAAATATACATTATAATGTTATTTAAAATTTAGTCAACTGTGCGGAATTATTTAATTTGGTTGAGTACTTTATTAAACACGGAATACACTAAAGCGAATTGGAAAATTATTTTTTTAAATTAGTAAAAGAACATTTATCAAATATTTGTAGAATGATTCACTCTTGGTTTGGAAAGTTAACAATTAGTAGAATAAATTTGCATTAATAATGCTCTAATCGTCACTAGATCTTTAGTTCATATAAAAATAAAAACAAAAAGCATTTTCGCCTCTTATATGTAATTTTGCCTGTAATTCTTAGCAATTAATGTGAAATAATTCTATTAGTGAAACTTAATATAATACACATAAAAACTATATTCCGAAATTAGGAAAATTTTCTAGAATTTGGTATATCTTTTAATCTCTGTTTATTTGAAAATAATATACAAAAATTTTGATAAAACTAGTGGGCACCGAAAACGATGCCTACAAAATTTAGCTGATAACACTGGTCGACAAAAAGTTACTTTTTCTCTGATTCAAAAATCGGACAGATATTCTTATAGGATTTTTATCGCTGAACACGAAAATGACCTCCAAAAATGCCCATTACGTCGAGATTTTACAAAAAATGGACTCAAAGTTTCAAAAAACCCTGTTTTTGGTCCTTTTATCACGTGTAGAGAATGATGCCGACGTGCTAGAAATCTCTAATTAGGCTTAAATTAAAGCTTTAACTGTCAATTATAGGAATTAAATCGAAAAAGTTCTGAATCAGTAAAAAAAAATGTATATAGCACTACTTTTTCATGTGCGCTCGCTCTCTATTTGTACTTAAAGAATGGTACACAATAGCACTCTTATTTATTAATTTTATTTGCGCTATATATTGTAATTTATCATTTTTTAGATCGCTAATTAATACGGATTTGGAAACCACCATTTTTTATTTTTTTAATTTTAACTTAAGATTCGTAATCATCTACCTCGAAAACCCCCAAATACCAAGTTTCAGTCAAATCCATCAATTTTAAAACTTATAGGTCCGCCATTTTGAATTGTTTAATAATGACCTTACATTCAATCAACAATATTCAGCGAACCCAAAAATGATAAATATCAATAAATAGCGCAAATAAAATTAATAAGTATAAGAGTGCCATGGTTTACCGCTCTATAAGTACAAGTAGAGTGCGCCCGCGCACATGAACAAGTTGTGCTAAATGAAAATTTTTAACTGATTCATAACTTTTTACATTTGATTCTTGTAGTTGCCTGTTCAAGCTTTAATTTAAAGCTAATTAAAGACTTCTAGCACGTCAGCATCATTCTGTACACGTGGTCAAAATAGGTTAAAAACAAGGTTTTTGAAACTTGAATCCATTTTTCTCAAAATCGTGACGTGAAGAGCACTTTTGGAGATCATATTCGTGTTTAGGAATGAATATCCTATGAGAAATCATTGTCCGATCTTTAAATCATTTTTCGTGTTGACCAGTGTAATTTTATATGGCGACCCAATAAGTATATTTACACCGGAAACTTGGACCCAGAAAGTAACCTTCCATCTATATATAAATAATAGATCTTTATTTCATAATAAAATAAAAACAAAAAGTTTTTATATCTCTAATAGGCATAATTATTCTTATAATTTTAGGCTTTTTTTAATCCTTACTTTGTTCCTTTTCTTTATAATTTAAAGTAGTACATCGTTTAAACCCGTTTTTATTATTTTTTTGAAAATTTTATCACATGTTCTTATTATTATTCTTAACATATTTGAAAAATTTCAAAAAAATTTACTGTTCAGAACCAGATATATTTGTTATCAAAGTTGCTTATTTTGCATGTAAAGCGGGAGTAATATATGGAGAAAAATTTTATTTTCATACATATGATTAGAAATTGTTTATAGATTTTTTTCAAAAACGTGTATATGACTTATGATAGACGAATTGTAAGCGATGTACTACCTTAAAGAAAAGTTTTGTATAATGTTGATGAGGATAAAAATTAATTTTGCTTTTTTGTCACTATATTCGTAGTATGGTAGCATAGTCAGGGTGGCCACTATTTTTAAATTTTTCGTCTTCCGGTTTTCTCCCGGTGAAAATGAGCTGTTTCTCCCGGTTTTTAATTATAATTTTACTGTGAGCAGAACATTACCTTTATGTAATATGTAGTTGTAAATGATATAAATTCGGCCAAAAACACTAAAAACAGGGCTCAGATCGTCTTTAAGACTAAAAAAAGTATCTTTAGTCGAATAAATTCACAACAAAAGTCACGAAAAGTTGCATAAAATTTTCGAAAAAGTCGGAAAAATGTCGAATGAAATTTTAGGAAAAAAACGCCGAAAAGGAAACAGAAAATTGTAAAAAAATCACATTTCTCGCCAAAACATATACTTTAACATCAAACAATCAGGAATAATATTTAATAAAATTTAATAAAATTAATGCATGGCAAAATTTTAATTAGGTATTTTTAACATTTTTTTAAAAATCTGTTCAAAATTTCAATTATTTTTATAAATAATAAAATTCTTTTCCAAAATTCGATTATTTAAAAAAATTCAATAAAATGCCTCTCATAATTTGAATTATCTTTATAAATAATAAAATTCTTTTCTGAAATTAATTTATTTTCAAAAATAATAAAATTCTTCGCAAAAATTTAATTACATTTAAAAATTTTATTTTTGAATGTTATATCAAAATGTTATAAATAATAAAATTCATCATGGAAATTCAATTATTTTCAAAAGTAATAAAATACTCCGCAGAATTTCAATTATTTTCAAATTTTTTTAAATTTAGTCCCGGTTTTTTCTCGATTAAAATTTCTGTCCCGGCTTTTTCCCGGTTTTCTCCCGATTGATTTTTCTCCCGGGTTTTTCCCGGTTCTCCCGGTTGGGTGGCCACCCTGATAGTACTATACTACGAATAGTGACATATAAGTGACATATAACATAAAATCAAATCCAATGATTTTAACAGCATGTGGCATAGAAATTTAGTGGAAATTTTTTCCACAACTTTCATTATCTGTTATACTGTGCTTATTAAATTACATATTTTTAAAATATTAGTTTAAAATAGTTTGTCTAAAAACTTTCTATAAAGCTTAAATTTGCACAAAGTTATAAGAACCTCTTAATTTTACAAAATTTTAAGCCAATTTGAAAAGAATGTACTTTTAATTTTAATTTCCAAAACTAGCCGGGTGTTTATGCTATATGAATTGACATGTCTTCAAAAAATTATGTAATGGATCTTAAATAACATTATAATTACAAAGATGAATAGTTTTTGAAAACTATTAAATACCTTTAAAATTTAAGAGCCATAATTTTAAAGACCTAATAAAGATAGTTTAACGGTAAAATTTGACCCATTAAGTATAATAGTTGCTATGATCCCACATAGCAAAAAAACTTCCAGGAAAATTCCAGGAAATTTCCCATGGCAACCTTTGGAAGTTACCCTTGGTAACTTCCAAAGGTTGTCACGGGCTATGTGGGATACTATTTAACAGGGTTCAGAACTCTTCTTAAAAAGTGCAGTTAGAAAATTATGCTAAAGTACTTCTTTCTTCTGTAGGGACATAAATATTCATATCAATATATCGAGAAAATTTAAAAATTGCACGCTATTGAAAGTTACTTTTGTGACACCCGGTATATGAAAAGCAAATTTCATTGAATTCATTCAAAAACATATTTTTTAAATAAAAAATGGGTTTCCTATTGCATATATGACAATATTATTCACTTAAAACTGATTTTTAACCACTTTTTTTAAATAATATTCTGTAAAAGCCCTTAACAGGTCAGACCCGATAAGTGGCGTTACACATATAGACTTATTAGGTCGGACCCGATAAGTCGAAAATGACCCATTAATGATAGATAAACATAAAATTTTGTCCCGATAAGTGCAGGTGCATATATATATATATATATATATATATATATATATATATATATATATCTATGAGTGCGAAGAGGACACTCACGTTTAGGGCCTACCACCGGCTGGGGTCGAATTGCGTAAAATGGTCAAATATTTTTCGAATTGCGGAAAGGGTCTTCTTTTATTTTTCCGAGTTGCGTAAAATGGTCAAATCTCAAGCCCTTCTCCCACTCTTTTGCCATGACTGTAGAAGGAGGGGCTGCCGAGAAGGAGGAGTGATCGACTAATGAGTTCATTAGGTCACACCTCTACCCCCAGTACATCTAATTTTTGCTAATAACACAGCGGTACATAGTTGCATCTCTAAACGTGAAGCGGAACTAGGTGCGGCGGGCTTCGCCCGCCTCTGAGTGGTCTCTTCAAGGGACACCTGTCAAAATTTTTTTTTTTTTTTGTAAGGGGGATTGGTTCTGGGTTCTAAGTACCTTCTAGTACCAACTAGAAAGTCAATTTGACTCCCTTTCTACATAGAAAAGCAAGAGGACTTCTCTCTAAACGTGAAGCGGAACTAGGTGCGGCGGGCTTCGCCCGCCTCTGAGTGGTCTCTTCAAGGGACACCTGTCAAAATTTTTTTTGTTGTTGTAAGGGGGATTGGTTCTGGGTTCTAAGTACCTTCTAGTACCAACTAGAAAGTCAATTTGACTCCCTTTCTACATAGAAAAGCAAGAGGACTTCTCTCTAAACGTGAAGCGGAACTAGGTGCGGCGGGCTTCGCCCGCCTCTGAGTGGTCTCTTCAAGGGACACCTGTCAAAAAATTTTTTTTTTTGTAAGGGGGATTGGTTCTGGGTTCTAAGTACCTTCTAGTACCAACTAGAAAGTCAATTTGACTCCCTTTCTACATAGAAAAGCAAGAGGACTTCTCTCTAAACGTGAAGCGGAACTAGGTGCGGCGGGCTTCGCCCGCCTCTGAGTGGTCTCTTCAAGGGACACCTGTCAAAAATTTTTTTTTGTTGTAAGGGGGATTGGTTCTGGGTTCTAAGTACCTTCTAGTACCAACTAGAAAGTCAATATTTGTATATAACATTTTTTGAAATTTTTGCGTTTTTTACGAGTTAAATGCAAAAAATCAAACTTTTATGGTGTTTTTTATGGTTTTTACTATGAAGCTGAACTATTCGACTATTTTTACTATGATTTTCGTAATTACGCACCAAAAAACATTATAAGACTTTATTTTTTTATAATTAGATGTCCTTTTAGGTGAGAGTATATTTTAACCACATTTTATGGAATTTCATGGTTTTTTGCATTTTTCTCGAAAACTATCAATTTTAGAAAAAAATGGTGAATACAAAAAATGTGTATATATATATATATATTATACATAAATATACATAGATTTACTGTATACACCCATTTTTTTAAACACGCCAGCTAATTAATATGAATTGCTAATTTCGGTCAAATGCTGACAGTCCTAAGCCTGTACAAAGTGTGAAGGAAAAAGTGTGAGACAGGGAAACCCCTTTCTCAATCGTCTATACTTGAGGGAAAACCGCTGTATCGTCCCGCCTTTCTAGCAACTCCTGAAACCGACTGCAGAGTAGAAGGGGAAAGAAGGAACGGAGGAGTAATGGGGCCCTTTAACTTACCGCCTTCCGCAATTCGGAAAATTTTCGGTCCTCTTTTGACCGCCTTACGCAATTCGACCACGCCGCTACCACCTAAATATAAGAACGAAAATTTTTAATTTAAAAAATCATATCGTCGATTATTTTCCTTGGAGCACGTTCTACGTGTCTTCAACGAAATTGAAGTATAACAATTTTTTTGGGAATTCACTCACTATAGGTGAGTGAATAAAAAAGTTAAATAAGTGAATTATCAGTGAATACTTCGTGAATTAGTAAATAGTAATTTAGTGAATAGTAAGTATTAGTGAATATAATTAAATAAGTGAATATTAAATAATAATAGAAATACATTAAAATACTTTTTTCTAATTTTTTTCAATCATTTAAATAATTATGTATTTGAGTTGTGTTTAGTTTTCGAAGTTAATTAATAAAGTTAAAAAAAAAATTTTTTATGTTTATTAATACATTAAAAAATTTGTTATAATTTGGAAATCGTATGTAATTGGAATCCAAAGGCAAAATTAGAAGTTGGTTATATTGGATGAAAGGCAAAATTGGTTAAATTGGTTATATTGGATAAAAGGCAAAATTGGTTACATTGGTTTTATTGGATAAAAGGCAAAATTGGTTATATTGGTTTTATTGAATGAAAGACAAAATTGGTTATATTGGATAAAAGGCAAAATTGGTTAAATTGGTTATATTGGATAAAAGGCAAAATTGGTTATATTGGATAAAAGGCAAAATTGGTTATATTGGATAAATATTGGTTATATTGGATAAAAGGCAAAATTGGTTATATTGGATAAAAAGCTGGAAATTGGTTAAATTGGTTTTATTGGATAAAAGGCAAAATTGCTTAAATTGGTTATATTGGATAAAAGGCAAAATTGGTTACATTGGTTTTATTGGATAAAAGGCAAAATTGGTTATATTGGATAAAAGGCAAAATTGGTTATATTGGATAAATATTGGTTATATTGGATAAAAGGCAAAATTGGTTATATTGGATAAAAAGCTGGAAATTGGTTAAATTGGTTTTATTGGATAAAAGGCAAAATTGCTTAAATTGGTTATATTGGATAAAAGGCAAAATTGGTTACATTGGTTTTATTGGATAAAAGGCAAAATTGGTTATATTGGATAAAAAGCAAAATTGGAAATGAATTATATTGGATAAAAAGAAAGCTGTAAATTGGTTAAATTGGATTAAAGGAAAAATAGTAAATTGGTTATATATTGGATAAGAGACAAAATTGGAAATTTGTTTGTATTTTCTATAGGAGGCAAAATTTGGTAATATCATTGAATAAAAGGGAATTATAGTATTTATAATTAAATGTATAAAACTTGATCTTAAAATTCTACTGTAATATTGCTTTTTTTAAATTTTTAATTCCTTGATATAAGTAAATTTTATAAAATAAAAGAACAATGTCTAACAAAGGAGAAACTGTTAATTTGACTACTGATGATTTAAGTATTGTTGTCACTGAAGGAGCAATGCTAAATAATGATCATATGTATGAATTTCAAAAGCTATTGGGAAGACAATCAAATTTTTTTTATAATATGCAAAATACTTTGTGTTTACAAACACTTGATTTGATAGTTCCAATCGAGAAAAATAAGCAGCACATTCAAATACTTTTTAGTGGATATTATAAGTCTGGTCATTGGATTTGTACTTATTATGATGGAAAAAGCCTTTACATTTTTGATAGTCTTAATAAAAAATATTTAAATGACGATCAAAGGGCTTACTTAATTAGATTATATCCTTTTGAACCACCAGTAGTTTTCACAACTGTTGATCAACAACCATTAAACAGTCTTGCTTGTGGAATATATGCAATAGCATTCGCAACATCGTTATTTTTTAATATTATGCCTGATTCTGTCAATTACTATTATTGTAATATGAGAAATCATTTAATGTTAATGTTCAAAAACAATAGTTTAAGTGAATTTCCCTCTGAACAACTTTCTAATAGTAGATCTTGCATAGTTGTGAATGACTGGAATTGCCTTTTAAATGAAAAAGATATTCAACTTAAGTATGGAGAATCAAACTTTTCTAAAAACTCTATGAAGAAAGAAATTTCTTTCCCGAGAATAATAAATAAAATAAATAAAGGAAGTATTGCATCAACAACAGTTAAACAAAGTAGGGCTGAAATTCAAAGAAATTATCGCGAAAGGCAAAAATTGAAGCGTAAAGTTGATAATCCAAATTATTCAGAGGAAGCAAACAATTCTCTTTCTTTTCCGAGAGCAATAAATAAAATAAATAAAGGAAATGTTGAATCATCAACAACACTTAAACAGAGTAAGGCTGAAATTCAAAGAAATTATCGCGAAAGGCAAAAATTGAAGCGTAAAGTTGATAATGCAAATTATTCAGAGAAAGCACACACTTCCCCTTCTTTTCGGAGAGCAATAAATAAAATAAATGAAGGAAATGTTGAATCATCAACAACACCTAAACAGAGTAAGGCTGAAATTCAAATAAATTATCGCGAAAGGCAAAAATTGAAGCGTAAAGTTGATAATGCAAATTATTCAGAGGAAGTACACACTGTCCTTCCTTTTCCGAGAGTAATAACTAAAATAAATGAAGGAAATATTGAATCATCAACAACACTTAAACAAAGTAGGGCTGAAATACAAAAAAAATAATTGACCAAAACATGGATCTTCACCTTTATTCGAATATAAAGCACTATTAATTTGATAGTAAATTTGACCTTGAATTTTGTAACAGAATGGTCCTCTTCTTCTTCCATTAAAATTAATTACATTAGCATTTAAAGATGCAAAAGAAAAAGAATTATTGTACATTCTTATATTCTTTTTAAAATGACCATATTTTTCATGAAGCCCTTCTAGCAAAAGCTTTAATTCATCTGGATAAAGTTTGATTTGATTTGCGTAAAGTTGATAATGCAAATCATTCAGAGGAAGCACACACTTCCATTTCTTTAACGAGAGTATTAAATAAAATAGATGAAAAAATAATGCGTCAACAACACTCAAACAAAATAGGGCTGAAATTCAAAAAAATTATCGTGATAGGCAAAAACTGAAATGTAAAATTGATAATGTAAATTATTCAGGTGAAGTGCACACTTCAACTAAGAAAAAACTTCAAGGTGAATCTAAAATAGAATATGCTCAAAACCTTAAATTAAAAAATATAAACAGTGATAGAAGTACTTTGTCAAAAACAAAAAATACTCTATGTCAAAGAAATTATTGTGAAACACTATTAAATCATCAAATACAAAATGAGTTGAAACTGGTAAATAATAGTATAAATTCAAATTTGAATATTTCTGTTCTTAAGAAAATATTAAATATAGATTTAGATGATAATGAAACATTTAAGTCAAATAATGTTGAAAATTATCTAGGTTCAATGAATTATTATTGCACACATTGTCAAGCTAAACATTTTAAAGATGAACAAGTTGCTGGTAGAAAAGTTAGTTTTAATGATTGTTGTAGTCATGGAGGTGTTGTTTTAACATCCATACAATATCCAGATGAATTAAAGCTTTTGCTAGAAGGGCTTCATGAAAAATCTGGTCATTTTAAAAAGAATATAAGAATGTACAATAATTCTTTTTCTTTTGCATCTTTAAATGCTAATGTAATTAATTTTAATGGAAGAAGAAGAGGACCATTCTGTTACAAAATTCAAGGTCAAATTTACTATCAAATTAATAGTGCTTTATATTCGAATAAAGGTGAAGATCCATGTTTTGGTCAATTATTTATTTATGACCCTGAGGAATCAATAAGATACAGATTGAAAAGTAACGACAATTTGGATGAAGACATTTTAAAATCTATAGAAAATATTATGAGAAATTCTAATGCATACACAAAATCTTACATGATGATGTCAGAGGTAATTAGAATAGAAACTGAATTAGCAAGACAAAAAAATGAAGAAATTCCTGAATTACAATTATTGTTCACTTTGAAAAAAGGCTTTGATAAAAATAGATATAATTTTCAAAGTTTTAATGAAGTTGCTGCAATTTTTAATACAAACTCTGAGGGAGAAATACCAGAATCTTATGTAACGATTTATAATAAATCTACAAAGGAATTAAAATTGGTTAGCAATTTAGATCCCAATAGTGAACCATGGATTTATCCCATATTTTATCTACTTGGAAATAAGAGTTATAATATTAATATGATTCGTAGTGATAGCGATTACGGAAGTAGAAATCATACTATTTCTAGATCTGCCTACATTAAATATAAAATTGCTATAAAAGATAAGGAATTTAATCTATTTTTATATGGGGGGTAGATTGTTTTAACAATGGGTGGTTGACAATTATGTAAAAATAGAAAAAGATAGATTAAGATTTTGTGCAAATAATCAAGCTCAATTAAGAAGTGAAACATATAAAGGATTGATCGATTATTTACACAATCATGAGTTGGAAAATGATGTACACGTGGGAAAAACGCTTATATTGCCTTTTACTTTTATTGGATCACCTCGCAATATGATGCAACAATTTCAGGATTCGATGGCTATTGTTGCTTGTCATGGTAGACCAGATTTATTTATTACAATGACGTGTAATCCAAATTCGAAAGAGATACAGGAAAATTTATTACCCCATCAAACTGCTGCTGATAGACCTGATATTGTAACTAGAGTATTCGCATTAAAAGTAAAACATTTACTTAAACATATTGTTGATAACAAATTATTTGGAGAGGTCAAATCTTATGTTTATGTTATTGAATTTCAAAAGCGAGGATTGCCACACATTCATTTGTTAGTTATATTGAAAGAAAATTCTAAAATATTAACAGTTGAATGGATAGTAATGTAACTATTAATCATAATGAAATAAATCATTATGAAGAAAATAGATATGTTGGTCCAGTTAAGGCAGTATGGAGAATTCTAAGTAAACCTTTAGGAAAAAAAATCATAGCATTAATCGCTTGCCCATACATTTGCCAAATGAACAGAATGTTATTATTTGAAAATAAAAAGATAGTAACGGTATTTCTTTCGATTTAAATAAAAATACAAAACTTTTGGATTACTTTAAACTTAACCAACGGGATAGTAATGCTCAAAAGTATTATTATTCAAAAATACCAGAGCATTATACATGGGTATCAAAATCTCTTGAATGGAAACAAAGAATTCGTCAAGAAAAAGTTTTGGGAAGAATGTATTCAGTTAATCCAAATCAATTAGAGTTATTTAATCTTAGACTATTATTGCTTACAGTAAAAGGAGCAACTTCTTTTGAAAGTTTGAGAACAGTTAATGGAGTTGTTCATGAATCTTTTACATCTCCTTGTTTGGCATTAGGACTTGTAGAAGATGATAGTGAATGGATTAGAACAATGGAAGAAGCTGCATTATGGATGATGCCTCATTCACTTCGCCAATTATTTATAAGAATTTTAATTCATTGTCATCCTGTACAACCGGATAAACTTTGGGAACAATTTAAGTGTCAAATGTCAGAAGATTATTAAAAAACTAACGACATTGATGCTGAACAAAGGGCTTATGGAAATATTAAAACAATGTTATTTAACGAAGGATATAATTTAACTGACTTTCAGGGATTGTTAGATATACAAGATAAAATTCTTACTCAACAAGTTAATGGTATAAGTATTGCAGAACATATTAACATAGGAGAACAGAATTATGTTAAATTAGATGTAAAACAAAAACTTGTAGTTGATTATGTACTTGATGCCCTAAAGGATTCTTCTTTTGATAGTTCTTAGTGCTTATATGTTGATAGTTGTGGAGGATCTGGAAAAACATTTTTATACATTACGCTATGACATTTGTTAAGAAGTAAAGGAATAAATGTTTGCAACATGGCATTTACAGGTATAGCTGCAACTCTGCTTCCTAATGGAAAAACTGTTCATAAAGTTTTAGGCTTACCCGTTCCATTATACAGTGATTCATCTTGAAACATTAAAGTTCAATCTAAAGAAGGCCTCTTTTTAAAAAATATAGATGTCTTTATTTAGGATGAAGCACCAATGGCACCAAAATATGCTTTAGAAATTATAGATTATCTATTAAGAGATATAATGAATTCCAATGAACCTTTTGGTGGTAAAATTGTAATTCTAGGCGGAGATTTTCGACAAACTTTACCAATTAAAGAACGGGATACTAGATCAGAAATAGTTAATTTATCAATAAAAAATAGTAAACTATGGAAACTTTTCAAAAAATACACATTAACAGTGTAATGGGGTTTTCACAACAAAATAATATTTATAAAATTTTAACAACAACTTATCATAAACAATCATAATAACAATACCTAAATAATTGTACTTCAAAAGCGAACCAAGTAAACAATAAATAATGAACAATTTATAAACAAAGAAAATTTATTAACAAACAAATAAATTAATTATCAAATTTTAGCCAAAGTCTTTATACTCAATACAATTGGAAGGAAGGAGAGAGGGATATTTAATAAGTTTCTCAACTCAACTAATTTGTTGAGCGCCAGTCCTTTCTAGGGACATTTTCTTCTATAAGAAAATTAGAGAATTAACAAACAAATAAGATTTTAAGGAAACAAGACCATTGAATTCTTAAAATTTAGGACACCAAAATTATTAACAAAACAAGTACCTAGATTACAAAGAAACAAGACCATTGATTCTCTAGTAATCGTCTCTTAAAACGAACCAAATTTAAAATGAACTTTAGTCAAACCACAAACCAAAAACAAGTGCTTGAATTAGAGAGAAATAAGACCATTATTCTCTACTAATCGTTGCTTCAAATAAACAAAATTAAAATTGACCAAATTCCAAAACAAGAGCAAAAGGGGTTTTGAGTTGAGAAACTAATCAAATATAAGGAGTTTTGCCGGTTAGCCAGGACCAAAAGGTCAAAGGAAGCGTCGAGGGTCGAAGAAATTATACTCCATTATTAGTGGTAAAATTATAAAATATATTTTAAAGTGAAATATGAAATGATACAAGCGAGGGTAACAAACAAAAATTTTCTTTTTATAATATATGAGTCACATCTCATTAAATTTCCCATTTCACAAACTTAAAATATTACAAATAAACACATAAAAGAGCACATAAAATTACATAATTTTACACCGATCTGCACAACAAAAATATAAATTATAAAAAATGTTCAGCCATAAATAAAAAGGTACCTAAAAGGGTAACGAATTTGGTAACTGGGGAAAGCTAAGGGGTAATTTCGATAATTCGATAATAATAATTTATTGTGGGGCTGGTAACTTGGGTAACTGGGAAGAATTTAGTATAAAATTTTGAGAATAAAAGGGGAAAAAGGGTAACAAAAGGCAACACGTGGTTGAATAAGAGACATTATACTAATTTGAAATTTTTACATAAAATTCCAAAATACCAATTAATCAAATTAGGAATAAAATAATTCCAACTAGATATTTATTAACCAAAAAAAATTTTTTGTCTCTTATTCAGCCACGAGGCCGGCTGAACCAAAATTATAATTATTTCATGATTCTACCAAATCTTGTAATTAACAAAAAAAGAATTCGTCATAAAATAAAAATTAACTTACAAGCTTAAAAGCGCGTAGAATAATCCCACAGGAATTACCAAGGCCGCAAAGCACGAAGAAAAAGGCACAAAAAAAATAAAAATTTGAATTAAAATTCAATTTTCGACACTTCGAAAATGCGTCCGTAGAGAGCGAAGGCAGGATCGAAAAGAGAACGATGATAACGATGAGTGCCGGCTCGTACCCTGCTGGTCCTTCTTCGTTTTTCCCCACCGATAGCCCTTGGTCAATCTTGTATTCTTACGCCGGAAAAAGGAGCGTAACCACTGGAAAAGCTATAGGCCAATTTCAACTTTAAGAACAGCTGTCGGCATCCAAATTTCGGTATCTTGACCCGTGTCTTTCTCGCCATCAACTTGTTTCAGGGAATTAGTTCCTAATTTGTAGCTACTCTGATCACAAACCAAATAAACAACCAATAATCCAATAAAATCCAAAAATACGAAAATACGAAAATCAGAGTGGGCCTTTAGCAACGATTAATTCGGGCCTGATTGACAAGAGGTTTTCACTATGAGAAAATTTGACGAGAAAATTCTCCCTTATTTGTTTTACAAATAATACTCCTGAATAATAATAAAATTCCGGAATAATATTAAAGTTAATAAATTTCAGGGTATTATTGTTATTTATAACAATTCTCGGGTTAGGTGCAAGAAAAAGGTAACAATTTCAAAATTAATTCAAGTTAATTTGGGTGACTTAGTTGTTTCCGATAGGTAGGGGAAAGCGAAAACGGGGGAAACATAGAGAGAGCGGCAAGTCTCGAAGAGTCATTTCTTAGGAGAAATGGGGGAAATTCTCTGTGATTCGCACGAAGAAAAGGGGAAATTGTCAACGACGAGAGGGGAACTCTGCTTGCAGGTTGACCGACGAACGTCGTTTCCAATGATTTCATCAAATTTGAAATCTTCCGTGAATACGAAAAACAATAGTTTGCAAAGGCGGACAAATTAATATTAATATTTTTAAATTAAGTTTTATAAAATAAACAAAGTCGAATTTTTAAAGCTTTGTTGTGAGTATTATTATTGTTTATAAACAAAATGATTGTTTACAATTAAATTTTTAAGCAAACTTATTATGAATTTTGGTGCGACCTTCTTGGGTGGTTCCACCACGATATCCAGGAGAGATGGTATGCGTTTGGGTGGTGGGTCTGAAGGGTTCGATAGAGGGCTATCGATGACAGGTATGTTATAATATTCTGTCGGGGTAACGGATTGTGGGTTGGGTTTAATAGTGTATTTTTGGGGGTTGTGGTGGTCGATGGGGCAGTTGGGTGTTCGGCACTGGTAAAATCGTGGACGAGTACACTTCCGTGGGGTTCTCAGGGGTGAAGGGCTTTTTGATCTGGGTACGTGGTACGAGGGTGTGCGAGGTCGGTAGGGTGACATTCGAGGTGTGTCCTGTCGCGTAATCATCTGTCGAGTGCGGTTGGAGCCGTAAAAGTTTCGTCTGAGGATTGGGTGTAAGTCTTCTTCGTGTGTTTGTTGAGTGACGGTGTTGGTAACGGTGGGTGTGTTGGTTTTTGCGGTTTCCGGGGCCTTTGTGAAGGACAAGATTTCGTCGCGTTCGTCGTCTGAAATGTCCAGGTGGAGCGTCGGGGAAGTGGTGCGTGTGTTGTTGTCAGTGTCGTCGTTGTGTGATGTGTTGGGTTCTGAAGGAGTCGGGTCTTCTACTTGCTCCTCCGTTGTCGGCAACAAGTTTACCTCCATTCTTTGGGAGAGTAGATAATTCTGGCGCTCTGCCAGAAAAGCTTGAGACAAAGCAGGCAAAAGCTGGGGAAAAAGGGTTTCCAGGTTGGAGAGGACCTTCCTGTGGGGCCTCAAGAAGCGCCAACTGGGTTGGTCAATAATCCTGAGCTCGTCTTCCAGGGTCCAGGGCTCATTTTCGGGCATGGGCTCGTGGTATTCTCGGAGCTGCTCCTGCAAGGATTCTATACTTAAGAGGAGCTGGCGATTTTCCTCTTTACGATCTTTCAGGATCTCTCCAGCTGCCTGAAATTTATTAATTAGCTCCGCTTGTTCAGTCCTCATTTTTACGATTATATCGTTCAGTTGTCTCCCTTTCTCCTGTTCGTGGAGAACTATTTGCGTGAGCCTGTTCGTCTCGTTATGGTATTGGAGGATATACTGCTGCTGGGTCGCCACAACATCGTTTAGCTTCGACACCTCCTCCATTAGGGACAGCTCTCTGGGAGACAAGGTGGAGGCTTCCAATAAAATAGGGTTCTCGGGGAAATTGTCGTCGTTGGGATCGAAAGGAGAATCAGGGCTTCGTAAGAGCTCCGCTTCTTCCTCTGGTTGCAGGTTCTCCAGGTTGCCGACATCTCCTTGGGCGTCTTCGACATCTAGAAACTCCCAGTCACCAGGGTGGAGTTCGGACGATCCTTCCATTACTATTCTGAACTACTGTAGGTAAAAAAAAAATTTTTTTAATAATAAAGGGGTTTTACTTGTCCGATTTTGAACTTGGACGTTCCACAGGACAGATGACGTAACTTCATACAGCGGTAGACGGACTTAACAAACTTCCAAACGAGACGGACAAAACTCAGATAACGGAGACAATAGGAGATCTTAGGTAAGTATTTTATTTTCAGGTAGTCAAGGGAATTATTTTAATTACAGGTAAGCAATTTTATTTTCAGGTGACGCAAATGGGAATTATTTTAATTACAGGTAAGAAATTTTATTTTCAGGTGACGCAAATTGGAATTATTTCAATTACAGGTAAGTAATTTTATTTTCAGGTGACGTAAAGGGGAATCATTCTAATTACAGTTAAGTAATTTTATTTTCAGGTAGCCTTTTAATTTCAGGTAATTTAGGGGTTTGTCGATTTTTCGAATTCATTCAACACTTAGATAGGGCTTAATATTTTGTACGTGAAATTTTCCTAGTTTGGCAAAAGACAAATCACACCATTCTACAACACTGGGTGACAAAATTTTGGAAACTTTATAAGGTCCAACAAATTTAGGGTTTAGTTTAGATGAGACATTTTTAAACTTGGAAGATAGAATACGACAGCGAGTAAGAACTAAGTCTCCTACAACATATTTGACGGGACGGTGACGTTTGTTGTAATATTGGGATTGTTTCAGGAATGCTTTATCTAGGTTTTCAATTATCCAATCATTCATAATCTGTAGTTTTTGCATTCTTTCTCGCCAGGAAGAAGGATCTTGTGAATCAATTGTTGTAGGATTTTCTGATTTACTTCGCAATTCATTTGTCGGTTTAGGGTTTCTACCAAAGTTAAGGAATGCTGGTGACGTTTTTAATGTGTCATGGTGGGCTGTATTATAGGCGAATCTAAATTCGCTTAAATACTTATCCCAATTTCTATGGTCTTCATCTAAAAATGAAATTATCATTGTTTTCAGGACACGATTCACTCGTTCAACCGGGTTGGATTGTGGATGATAAGGTGGAGTGGTAGAATGATATATTCCGAATTCTTCTGCTAGAGAACGAAGAATGTTATTAATGAATTCGGTTCCGTTGTCGGTTAGCAGTACTTTAGGGGTTCCCCAACGATTAATTACTAATTCACGAAAGGCTTCGGCGATTAATTTTCCCGTAGCATTTCTTAGTGCTTTTACTTCGATCCACTTAGTGAAAACATCTTGAATTACGAGTACATACTTGAAATTAGACCTGCTAGGGGAGAATGGTCCCATAATGTCAGCGGCTACTACGGTCCAGGGTTGTTCTACTATTCGTTGTCCCATTAGACCTGCGGGTGCGGATTGATCAACTTTGCAAGTTTGACAAAGATCGCAACGACGGACATATTCGGCTACTTCTTTGTAGCAACCTGGCCAGTAATAGTTATTAGCAATTCGCATATACGTCTTCTGGGTTCCTAAATGTCCTGCTTGTGGTTCGTTGTGAGCTTCGTTTAATATGGTGGCTCTCTCACTTTCAGTTGGGACTAATTTCCAGGCGTTAATATCGGTAGTGATGGTCGATATCACTGGGTCAGGGCGATAATAATAGAGCTTATTATCTTTAATCTTCCAATTTGGAAAACGTCCGGGGAATTCGGTAACTGAAAGGTATCGGCGAGTGTACCAAGAAGAATCGGTTTCGGTAACTTTATAAAGAGCGTCTACAGAACTGGAATTGGGGTCATTGGTAACTTGTGCGGGAATTCGAGAAAGAGCATCCGGAACATGGTGCATGGCTCCTTTTCGATGTATTATAGTGTAATTGTATTCCACCAAGGATAGGGCCCATCGTGCGAGGCGACCTGTAGGGTTTCGCAAATTATGTAACCATCTAAGGCTGCTATGATCAGTAATTACGGTAAACTCATAGCCCTCTAGGTAGGCTCTAAACTTTTGAATAGACCACACAACGGCGAGACATTCTTTTTCAGTGGTTGTATATTTTCGTTCGGCTTCCGAAAGGGTTCTGCTAGCAAATGCGATAACATGTTCGACTTCGTCCACCTTCTGGGTTAATACAGCACCAAGGCCTACATCGCTGGCGTCTGTTTGTAATTCAAACGGTTTTTCGAAATCGGGACGGGTTAGAACAGGAGCGCTTGTTAGGGAGGCTCGAATCTTATCAAACGCTATTTGTTGTTCTTCTCGCCAGTGCCATGCCTGCTTTTTACGAAGTAGTTTGTTTAAAGGCGAAGCTAGTGTTGCAAACTGAGGAATGAATCTACGATACCAGCTAGACATGCCAAGAAATCTTCGCAATTCTTTTACGTTGGTAGGTACAGGGTAAGTTAGAATTGGGGTAACTTTCTCGGGGTCTGCTGATAATCCTCTTTCGTCTACAAGAAAGCCTAAATACTGAACTTGAGGAACTACAAACTCACATTTGTTAGGATTTATTTTAAGCTTATTTTCTTTAAGCTTATCTAAGACGATCTTCAACCACTTAAGATGTTCGTCAAATGTTTCCGTAACAATGATAATATCATCAAGATAGACAAAGCAGTAGGGATCCATTTCGGGTCTGATAACTTTGTCCATCATTCTCTGGAAGGTAGCAGGGGCATTTGTTAGTCCGAAGGGCATGCGAGTAAATTGGAATAATCCCAAACCAGGTATAGCAAAGGCAGTCTTTTCTTTGCTTTCTTCGGAAAGTGGCACCTGCCAGAATCCTTTATCTAGATCAATTTTGGAAATGTAACGAGCTTTTCTTAACTTGGATAATATAGCGTCCATTTGGGGTATAGGGTAACTATCCTTTTTCGTTATGGCATTAAGCTTTCGAAAATCGAGGCAAAATCTATACTAGCCATTGGGCTTTCTAATCATCACTATCGGGTTAGACCAATCGCTAGACGAGGGCTCTATTATTCCATCTCTTAACATCTTTTTCACCTCTGCTATAATAGCTTCCATGACTTTGGGTGATACCATGTAACAACGTTGCTTGATCGGGGCATTATTTTCGGTATAAATAGAATGTACCGTGAGAGTCGTTAGACCAGGTTCGTCAGGGATATCGGGTAAGTGTAACTTTAGAAATGTTTCTAGCCTTTTCATCTGCGGAGATGTCAATTCTATCAAACCAAAACAATCTTCCGCTGAATCGCTCAATTTTCTTTCAAAATTGTAAGCTTTCCTGGGTTTGTTTTTGTAGAACCAGGAACGTTGTACAAAATCTACTTGAATTCGAAAATGTTTGAGAAAGTCTAATCCTAGAACTAAAGGTTCTGTTAGGGAATCTAAGATTCGTACTCGCAAGGGTTTTTCTTGTCCACATAATTCTAAGGGCAAAATAATTTCCTTGGGAACAGTTAGTAATTGACCGTTAGCTACTTGTACAGTCCCATTCTTTTCGCTGACAGGGAGTTTAAGATTTTCAATAATTTGCATTCCAGTAGGGCCAATGAAACTCCTTGATGCTCCACAATCTACTAGGGCTCTTATTTTATGATTATTAATAGAAACGGTGACATAGAGTAGTGGTTCAAGATCAGAGGGTGCTACTGAAGGGTAACTTAAACTCGAGATTTTATAGCAAAAGTTAGGATTATCTCTATCGGTTGTAGTTTTTACTGCTTCTGATTTGGAAAGATCCTGGGAATTGAGTGAACTTTCAGCCGATTTAATTTTTAATACGTAATCTTTATTACCTTTGATCTTTTCTACTTCGCACTCTTTGACGAAGAATTTACCGGATTCGCAAAAGATGAATACATCTAAGTCTTTAGGACTATAAATTCCATTATTTCCAGATACGTCGGTATCTAAATTTAGGATTTCTATTTCAACCAACTTTGGAAGTGGTTTCTTTTTACTAGAAACTGAAGGTAACGGGGAACACGAGATTGAATCTGGAGGTAACGATGGGCAAAGGGTAGAATTTAAAGGTAACGATGAACAAAGGGTAGAATTTGGAGGCCTTGAAGATGAATCCAGGATTGTCTGGGCCTCTTTTAACAACCCTGTGCGCCTTTTCCCGAGCAGTTAGGGCATTTAGGCTTGATAACGCCTTCCTTTTTACAACCATAGCAACGAATGACTATAGGTTCCTTGCATTCATTGCGCAGGTGTCCTTCCTGGTTACAATTCCAACAAGTAGGTTTGGAGGATTTGTCGGGACTAGTTTTTGTTGCAGTTTCTGGTGACTTAGTGGATTCCAACCTTGACCGTTCTCGGGGCTTAGCCGATTGAGAGGAATTTTGTCGGTGTGAACTATTTCTAGAAGGATTTGAGGTAGATTTAGGGTTTTTATTAGGGCTTTGATTCAACATTAGCAAATCTTCGATTTCCAACTCATCGCGTTCGTCCTCGGAAATATAATCTTCTTCGAGGAAATGAAGCTGTTCTTTCTTCCTGGGGGACGGTCTAGTCGAACCTCTGTAGGCCAAGTCGGGAAGTAAAGAACTTTCGGGTCTGGGTGGGGGTTGATATGATCTGGCAACCCTGAAAGATTTCTCTGCGGCAACAGCTAACTGTTCAAAATGGGCAAAGTTTCTTATAATAGATCTAGGGAGGGTAAGATGTAGCCGGGGTAACAGATTTCGATGTGCAAAATTTATCTCCTCATATTCTGTGAGTCGAGGGGACAATCTATCGAACATGGAGAGCATGCAGGTCAGGTAATCAGCTACTGACTCTTGTTCTCCTTGTGTTCTACGATGAATATCTTGCATCAACTCGAACTGAAAGTCAGGATCACTAAAGCGATTTCTGAAGTCTCTGGCGAATTCATCAAAACTGAACCAACGGTAACGATTTACTTCGTACCATCTAGCAGATATACTAGACAGGAAAAAGGGCAGAAGATTTAAAAGATCTTCATCGCTAACGTAAATCATGGATCTACCGGCTGAGATTCTACGCAGAAATACATCTGGGTCATCTGGACGTTGACCTGAAAACTTAAGGTCCCATTTCCGCATAATATGATATGCTTGAGCTGCTCCGTTGGAATTATTTCTACGATTAGGGGGGTCATGAATTGGTGGTAACTGGGAATACGGTTCGTAGTTTCTATTCAAGGGTCTACCTTGAGTGGATGAGCTATTCGGATAAACCCGTGGACGATATTGATCCGGGGGCATGTTCGGATCTCTATTTTCAATATCATCACGTAATGGTGGTCTATCTACGAAATGATCAGGATTTTGGGGGCGAACTGGATTTTGATTAGCATGGGGAGGTGCTTGTCTACGATTTCTATCATCTCGAACAGGTGGTAGATCGAATCCCTGGTGTAAATCTCGAATATCTTCATAATACGGAGTAGGTGCCTGATTCCGATTATTACGAATTGACATCCGACTAAAATCTCTTTCAAAATCTTCAGTAAGCCTATTTGCTCTATCTAGAATAGGATCGTAAGTGTGATCACGATAGTCAGGAACCGATGGACGATAATTTGGGTAGTAATAGGTTGGATCTGGGGCTTGGTAACTTCTATTTTGTTGAGAATAGGAGGTTTCTCGAACATTAACAGGTCTATTAAGGTTACGGTAACTCTGATCTACAACATGCTGAGAGGAGCCTAGTGTATTGTAGTGTGGAGGGGGCAATTCCCACTCATCTTGATAAGGTCTATTCTTAGATGCTACTCCATTTTGTGTCGTGGACTCTGCTTGAGCTCTCGTAGAATTGTTGTACGGAGTTCGCGTATCATGTTGGGTACTATGGACCCTGCTATTTAAAGGAACACGTGGTATTGCTCCAGTATTAGGTACTCGATTAGCGTCGGTAGTAGTGTTAGTGTCTACTAGTGGAACCTGGTTTTCACCAATGTTCACGGCAACTGCACCATCAGCAGGATTTTTGCGAGGAAAAGGGATTTCCTGAGTCTGGGGGCTAAAAGCAGACACTGTGGACATACTAATGTTAGGGTCGTGTGACACATTTAAGTTAGGAGCTAATTCATTCTCGATGGGCCCACGAGTGTTGGGAGGTAACGGGGGAACTTCCTTGGGGGAGGTGACACCCGAAGCGTTTTCTTCCAAATTTCGATTAGTACGTTCAAAATGGCGCAAACGTCTACGTCTTTCATCGACCGAACCTTGGACTGGTAAACCTCTATTGGCTAATTCGATTTCTAAATCCCTTGGATTGAGATTATCTATCCAAGATCTCTCGTTACGAGACATATCGTCCCTTCTAAAAAAAAGAAACAAAAAAAAACAAAAAAAAATTGTTAGCTAAGGTTTCGGTATATACTTTGACAAGCGTTTTTCAATATACGAAACAAATTGCGTACGGAAATGCTACAGAGATTTATATTTAAACTTACGCATTAAACTTTCAGCATATATCTTTGACATGCGCGGCTTTTAATGTCATGGAAGGTTGTGATCCAAGTTTTTACAATACGATGATTATATCCGTTATATAAAAAGATTTTTGGGAGTGAAGTCGGTGATAACAACAGGCGATAGTGAGGGGTTATCACTGTAATAAGGGGTAGGTAACAGACGAGGGGTTTCCCTTCCCGCATGAGGAATTAAAGCGCGCTTGGGTAACATTAATACTAACAAAACTTTGTTATTATTAGTCGTTGGGGTAACTAAAATTTTGTTTGGTGAATTAAGGAAAGTCGTAACAAGGGGATGTTATTTCAACCCCAATTGCAAAAAGTCTGCTTGTAAGAGGGCTTCAGCTGCAGGAATTAAAGATTATTTATTATAGGGAATATTTAATAAAATGAAAGAATTTATACTCCCAATTACTAACATAATAGCAAAAAAAAATTAACGAAAAGGATTCAAAGGTAATAACCATAAACTGAAAAAAAAAATTTTTATTACAAGGAAATAATTTTAACAGCATTAATCTAACAACGATGGTGAAGTGATGAATAAATTTCCGCCTCTGATTACTCCGATTCTATCAGGTGGGTGGGTGACAGGGGAGATACCCGAGCTGTCCCATTAAATTTTTAATGCAACAAGCTTAACATACCAAAAAAATACAACAAAAAGAAATAAAATCATAAATCGATTAATTAGTTGCAATAACCAAAAAAAAAATTATTAAAAGAAAATTAATTTTCACAGATAGAATAGACCGAATTATTCATGCACAAGAAATTAAATTTTACCACAATAATATTCAACTAATACCCATAAAAAAAATTTTTACTAGAAAAATTTAATTATAACATCAACAAGAAAAATTAGCAATTTTAAATTAACAAAAAAAAATAATAATTCAAAAAGAATCAAAATTTAAAAGAAATGAAATTTTCAACCAAACAATTTCAAAAAAAATCTTTAATCAAGTTTTAATCGAAAATTCAAAAAAAATTTATCTTTAATGATTAACACTTCAAAAAAAAAATTTTTAATCGATATAAAAGAACAATATTAATTATTGTTCACACACGTTATTAAAAAATAATGTTAACCATAATATTCAATATTTAAATTTAATAACATTTTAATAAGTTCAAAAAAAATGTATTCTCGACAAAAAAATTTTAATTTATTTTCAAATTCGATCAAAAAAAATGTTTAACTGTAAATTTTAATTTTTAAATAAATAAAAATTTAACAAATGTAAATTAAAAAAAATAAAATTTGTAACAATAATTTTTAATCATACAATTAACAAAAAAAAATTATATTTAACATCAAATTCAAAATTTCAAAAAAAAATATTTAATCAAATAAAAGTTTAACAATAAAATTTAATTTCTCCAAATAAATAAAAATTTTAACAAATTTAAGCTTTCAAAAAAATCATTAGCAATCAACTTTAATTCTTGTATAAATAAATTTTTAACAATTTTAAAATTTCAACTAAAAATTCATTAGCAATAAATTTTAATTTTGGTATAAATAAATTTTTAACAAATTTAAATTCTCAAAAAAAATTTTGACAATAAATTTCAATTTTCCAAAAGAATATATTTTAAACAAAAAAAATTTTAATTAACAAATGTCTTCAAAAAAAACTTTATTTCAAAATTATAATCTATCACACTAAATCAATTTTCTCTCAAGGTGTGAATTTTAATTTCGATTTTCGTTCTTATTATGTTCTTGATAACTGGAAGAACAAAGAGTCGAGAGGCAAAAGTAGTTAGGTAGACTATTGATGATTCATATAGGGCGACACAATAGGCACAAAATATAAACACTAAATCTAATTAGTGATATTCGTCTTTTTGATTTTATCGAAATAAGCAAAATATAATATACTATCAATTATCAACTAGAAATATAATTAAAACAGTATATAAGCAAAAAAATACAATTTATGTAATAAAATAATAATTTTCAACAAGCAACAAACAAAATTTTTAATTTCCACCAGATACGAATTTAGAGTTAGAATAAAAAAAATAATAAAAAAAATATACCTTTTAACAAAAAAAATCTTAAGAAAATAAATTTTTAACAAAAGAATTAAAAACAAAAAAAATTTTAACAAAACAACAAAAAAAATTTTAAGAAAATTAATTTTTAATAACAAAAAAAATTAATTTTAAACAACAACAAAAATGTTAATAATAAAATTAATCCTAAAAAAAAATTGCTAGCATAATTTTTAACACAAAAAAAAAATTTTAATAAGAAAATTAATTTTTAAACCCCAAAAAAAAAATTTTTTTTTAAAATTTTTAATTTTATACAACAATTAAAATAAAAAAAAATTAATTTTTAACAACAAAGAAATTTATGAGAATACTAAATTTTAATAAAAAAAAATAATTTAAAAAAAAATTTTTAAGAACATTAATTAAAAAAAATTGTTAACATAATTTTTAACAAAAAGGAAATCCAAAAAAAAATAATTAATTTTTAACAATAAATAAAATAATAAGAAATTAATTTTAACAACAACAAAAATTTATTTTTAACAACAAGTTTTACCTTTAAAAAAATAATTAGAAAAAGCAAACCCACAATCAATTTAATAGTTTTTATCGATAAATTCTTGACAAAAAAAAATAATAATAATCTGCTACAAGATAAAAAAAAATATTTTAATAATAAAATTTTCAATAATTTATTTCGACAAAAAAAAGAAAATGTGAATTTCATTTTATTCTAATTTCGCTCTTATATCTTGGGTAACTTATAAGAACGAAATTTTGAGGGACTGAGATAATTAAAATGTTCGGTTGGTGATTCATACAGGGTGACACAATAGATACAATAGACACAAATATAAACACAAAATCTAATTAGAGAATTATGATTTTTCGATTTTATCGAAAACAACGAAATAAAATATTCTAATAATCTGAAATAAAATTCAAATATTATACAGGCAAATAATATAATTATTTTACAATTTAATTTTTATTAACAAACAAAATTATAAAAAAAATTTTAGTTTTAACAAAAAAATATAACAATAATTTTTCACAAAAAATTAAAAACAATATTTTTTTTTTTTTTTGACAACAAATAAAAAAAATTTTTAATTTTCTTTTAACAAAAGAATAAAACAATAATTTTTAATAAAAGAAATTCTACAAAAAAAATTTTAATTTCAAAAAAAAATTTTTAAGAAAATAGTTTTTAACAACAACAAAAAATTTAATAAAAAAATTTAATTTTTAACGACAAAAAAATAAAAACAAATTAACTTTTAACAAAAAATTATTACAAAAAAAAATATATTTTCAACAACCAAAAAAAAAATTGTTAACAAAAAAAATCAACAAATTTTAGTGAATGATAATTTTTAAATAGGAACACTAAAATTTTATTTTAAAGGGAAATATTAATTTCTTTTCGTTCTCACTCAAAGGTAATTAATAAGAACGAAAATTTTAGAGACTGAGGTAATGGAATTATTGTCGGTGACTCACACAGGGGAACTCAATAGGTAAAAAAAAATATCAACAAGAAATCTAATTAGCAAGATTTTCGATTTCATCAAAAATAGCTAAATAGAATACATTTTCGAATATTGGAAATTAAAATACAATATAAACGAGTATTATAATTTCTCGATCAAAAGACTATTACTAATAATTCTCTAAAATAGTTTTTAAAAAAAATTGTATATTATTGAAATTTACTCACACAAAAAAAAACGTTCATTCAGAGTATAATTTCTTGCTTTGGCTGCCCCACGTTGGGCGCCAAAATTTGTAATGGGTTTTTCACAACAAAATAATATTTATAAAATTTTAACAACAACTTATCATAAACAATCATAATAACAATACCTAAATAATTGAACTTCAAAAGCGAACCAAGTAAACAATAAATAATGAACAATTTATAAACAAAGAAAATTTATTAACAAACAAAACAAATTAATTATCAAATTTTAGCCAAGGTCTTTATACCCAATACAATTGGAAGGAAGGAGAGAGGGATATTTAATAAGTTTCTCAACTCAACTAATTTGTTGAGCGCCAGTCCTTTCTAGGGACATTTTCTTCTATAAGAAAATTAGAGAATTAACAAACAAATAAGATTTTAAGGAAACAAGACCATTGAATTCTTAAAATTTAGGACACCAAAATTATTAACAAAACAAGTACCTAGATTACAAAGAAACAAGACCATTGATTCTCTAGTAATCGTCTCTTAAAACGAACCAAATTTAAAATGAACTTTAGTCAAACCACAAACCAAAAACAAGTGCTTGAATTAGAGAGAAATAAGACCATTATTCTCTACTAATCGTTGCTTCAAATAAACAAAATTAAAATTGACCAAATTCCAAAACAAGAGCAAAAGGGGTTTTGAGTTGAGAAACTAATCAAATATAAGGAGTTTTGCCGGTTAGCCAGGACCAAAAGGTCAAAGGAAGCGTCGAGGGTCGAAGAAATTATACTCCATTATTAGTGGTAAAATTATAAAATATATTTTAAAGTGAAATATGAAATGATACAAGCGAGGGTAACAAACAAAAATTTTCTTTTTATAATATATGAGTCACATCTCATTAAATTTCCCATTTCACAAACTTAAAATATTACAAATAAACACATAAAAGAGCACATACAATTACATAATTTTACACCGATCTGCACAACAAAAATATAAATTATAAAAAATGTTCAGCCATAAATAAAAAGGTACCTAAAAGGGTAACGAATTTGGTAACTGGGGAAAGCTAAGGGGTAATTTCGATAATTCGATAATAATAATTTATTGTGGGGCTGGTAACTTGGGTAACTGGGAAGAATTTAGTATAAAATTTTGAGAATAAAAGGGGAAAAAGGGTAACAAAAGGCAACACGTGGTTGAATAAGAGACATTATACTAATTTGAAATTTTTACATAAAATTCCAAAATACCAATTAATCAAATTAGGAATAAAATAATTCCAACTAGATATTTATTAACCAAAAAAAAATTTTTGTCTCTTATTCAGCCACGAGGCCGGCTGAACCAAAATTATAATTATTTCATGATTCTACCAAATCTTGTAATTAACAAAAAAAGAATTCGTCATAAAATAAAAATTAACTTACAAGCTTAAAAGCGCGTAGAATAATCCCACAGGAATTACCAAGGCCGCAAAGCACGAAGAAAAAGGCACAAAAAAAATAAAAATTTGAATTAAAATTCAATTTTCGACACTTCGAAAATGCGTCCGTAGAGAGCGAAGGCAGGATCGAAAAGAGAACGATGATAACGATGAGTGCCGGCTCGTACCCTGCTGGTCCTTCTTCGTTTTTCCCCACCGATAGCCCTTGGTCAATCTTGTATTCTTACGCCGGAAAAAGGAGCGTAACCACTGGAAAAGCTATAGGCCAATTTCAACTTTAAGAACAGCTGTCGGCATCCAAATTTCGGTATCTTGACCCGTGTCTTTCTCGCCATCAACTTGTTTCAGGGAATTAGTTCCTAATTTGTAGCTACTCTGATCACAAACCAAATAAACAACCAATAATCCAATAAAATCCAAAAATACGAAAATACGAAAATCAGAGTGGGCCTTTAGCAACGATTAATTCGGGCCTGATTGACAAGAGGTTTTCACTATGAGAAAATTTGACGAGAAAATTCTCCCTTATTTGTTTTACAAATAATACTCCTGAATAATAATAAAATTCCGGAATAATATTAAAGTTAATAAATTTCAGGGTATTATTGTTATTTATAACAATTCTCGGGTTAGGTGCAAGAAAAAGGTAACAATTTCAAAATTAATTCAAGTTAATTTGGGTGACTTAGTTGTTTCCGATAGGTAGGGGAAAGCGAAAACGGGGGAAACATAGAGAGAGCGGCAAGTCTCGAAGAGTCATTTCTTAGGAGAAATGGGGGAAATTCTCTGTGATTCGCACGAAGAAAAGGGGAAATTGTCAACGACGAGAGGGGAACTCTGCTTGCAGGTTGACCGACGAACGTCGTTTCCAATGATTTCATCAAATTTGAAATCTTCCGTGAATACGAAAAACAATAGTTTGCAAAGGCGGACAAATTAATATTAATATTTTTAAATTAAGTTTTATAAAATAAACAAAGTCGAATTTTTAAAGCTTTGTTGTGAGTATTATTATTGTTTATAAACAAAATGATTGTTTACAATTAAATTTTTAAGCAAACTTATTATGAAATTTTGTGAATATTTTTGTGAAAAATTTGCAACGTCACAACAGATAATATGAGAGCCTTACCACAAGAAACGGAATTTGTAGATTTTTACTTAAAGTAAGCAATGGCGAATTAAATGATGCAGATGATATTGTTATATTACCAGAACATATTATTCAAAAAGGGAATGTAGATATTGCAGAAGAAATGTATTGTCAGTTCATACAACAGAATAAATTTCAGGAGTTGTCAGAGTGTGCAATTTTAGCACCTAGAAACGTTGACGTTTATGATATTAATAAGAGAGTGGTGCGTCTCTTAGACAGTAAAGGTGAAACAATATATAAAAGTATTGATTCTCCTGAAAATCTTCTGAAACTTTATTACCAGAATATTTAAATACTCTCTCTCCACCTTCTTAACCACCACATGAATTACATTTAAGAATTAATTCCGTTGTAATGCTTATTAGAAATCTTAGTATTAATGAAGGATTATGTAACGGAACAAGGTTAATTGTTTTAGATTTATCACAGAATGTTATTAAATGTCAAATATTAACGGGAGATAAGAGTGGAAATTACCACCAAAAGTTACATAGAGTAACTTTATATTGTGAAAATTTATATCCGTTTACTTTTAAAAGAAGACAATTTCCTATAAAATTAGCTTTTGCAATGACTAGTAACAAGTCTCCAGGACAAACATTTAACAGAATATATATAGATTTAAGAAGAGATATATTTAATCACGGTCAGATGTATGTTGCATTATCGAGGGTACGTTCATTTGAATCCGTAAAAATATATTTAGGAGATAATAGAAGTAACATGTATATAAAAATTATGTTTATAGTGAAATTTTTGAATAATTAAGGAGCCGAATATAACACCTGCCGCTACGCGCCGCCGTAAAGGACCATACCAGTCAGTGAGCAGTGAGCGCTTCTGGCCGGCCCTTCAATTTTAATTAAGTTTAATTTGCTATATTTATGTTTATCGGAATTTTCAATGTGAACTATTTACAGTACCGGTCAAAATGTAAGTTCATCTATTTTCAAAGGAAAGAAAAAAATTTTGTAACATAAAATGTATGAAAACTAAATTTTTTCGGTATACATATGTAATATAAAAAAATATGTTTTAATTTTAAAAATTATTTTTCTTTTAATAAGATTCAACAACCAAATGGATTGTATACAAATGTTAAAAAAGCTGAGAATAATATTTATAGCATAAATTTATTATCATGCAAATAGAATATGTGAATTTTTGGACTGCTAATCGAAATCACGAAGGGTTATTAGTGAAGAAAATGACCACCATTATTATTTGTTAATTTGTATAACTGTTTGAAACTATCGCTGAATGTAACTAAATACCATTCTTATTATAGTCCTCTTTTTTTAATTAATTCTATCATCTGTTTTCTATCTCCTTAAAGTAATAAAAATCCCATGCGTCATTTTTGCCCAAGGGAGACAACGGCCGCCATTTTCTTATAAGTCGAACAAGTGAATGACTTTTACTCCCTGTCGTCTGCTATCTGAAATCGACACTTTTGTGCATTAGAAAATTAACAATTTTACTTAAAACGCAATAAATGTAATATCTAACGTTGCTTCCATATCTCAGAACCAGAAAAAGCTACAGTGAATTTTTATTAGAAATTGTAATGTTAAAATAAGTTAGAGTCGAAGAAAAGGAGATTTTTTTCCAGTCTGAACATAGTTTTTTGTAAAAATTGTTTCTAATATTGTTAAAAAAATGTTAAACAATTATAAACAAAGGTTTGTCTCTCTAAAATTTATTCTAATGTCAAACCAAGCAAAATGTGAAAAAAATTCTTTCCACTCAAAACTTCTTTTTCTATGAAAATTGTTTATAATATTTTTAAATACTGTTAAATAAATTTAAATTTAAATTTGAAACATTAGCAACATTTTGATTACAAGAGAGCGTAATGTAATTTAAAAAAAATTTTCTGCGAATTATAACATTTTACTATAAATTTGAAATTGAAATTTCTTTTTAGATTCTGAAAGAGGACACTCAAACCATTTAAAAAAACCTATCTCCCGATTTTGTTTGAAAATTGTACCTCGTAGAACGGAAAGCTCGAACTTGTGCTAAGAAATACGGACATTTAAGACTAAATGGGTTAATACAATTGAGGAGTCAGTAAGAAGAACTCGCCGAGCACTCCAACGCATGCGTTAATACCAGTCGGCTAGCAGAGACAGGCCCAGAGGCGCTCACTGCTTCTCAGATCGAAGTATGGATTCCCTAATAGAGTATACGTTCCCGCGCTCGGCGAGTTCTCCTTCCCGGCTCCTCAATTACTCTTTAACATTGCACCAGCGACAGAGTTGGAGCGCCAACCTCGAAGGCTGTCTTGCGACAGTTCCGAGGGTGGGTGAAGGGCTTCAAAAGAAAAAAATACCTTGGAATGAGGAATCCAAGGTATCTGTATGCAGATTTCCCAAATTCCCTAAGCAAAAAAAATTAATTATTTAATTCAATTAAAGAAATATTAGTCTTAATTAAATGAATTAATTGTGCTAAATAATTGGATATTTGATACAAATAAAGATTTAGTTACTTAAAAAAATTATTTTATTGATGCAAATAAATATTTATTTCATACCGTCAAATAAAATACTCAGATCTAATAAATATTTACTTGGTTAAAATAAATATTTATTGCATAATCGACAATTAAACTATTTAATTGAGTAAATAAATTTTTATTTGTTTCAATTAAATTATTTTTAGTGTACAAATTATGCAAATTACTTCCTGAAAGAAAAGAATGAGTTGATGAACAATATTATTATTGAGAAATAAAAATTATTCATAAAGTAAGTTTTTTTTTCTATTTGTTAATCATAATTTTTTAATAATTAAAAATTTCTTAATATTTTTTACAAATAAAAATGATAAAAAATTGAATAATTTAAACATTTGAAGCTTGAGGCAATTTTATACTTAAGATTATATAAGCATGTTTCAAGATTGCTAAAAAATTGGTGCAATTTAGGAATACAAAATTTAAAACAAAATTTAATCGTTTCAGATAAAATTCTTTTAATAAATATGTGTTTATCTTTAGAATAATGCTAGAAACTTTTTTAATGTTAAAATATTTTTATATTGAATAGCAGAAAAAAGAGGGCGCGCGTAGCGCGCAAGTAAAAGTGACTAGTAAAATTAAAAAAAAAAATTTTTTTGAATTTTTTTGAAAATTCATAATTTTTTTCATATTAGTATCATTTTTTAATTCAATTTATTATTGTATATTTTAAAAATCATTTATATTATTAATAAATTAAAAAATGTATGCTAATCTGCAAAAATTGAAGAAAAATTTTTTTTTGAATTTTTTGAAAAATTCATAACTTTTGTTCAGCTTTATATTTTTTCATCAAATATAGCTAATATTTTAAGTTAGACCAATATCTAAAAGTGTGCTAAATTTTACTTTAATCGGTCAAGACGTTTTCAAGTTATACGCGAACAAAATTTTGCAGACATACATACATACATACATACACACATACATACATACATACATACATACATACAGACAGGAAATTTTCTATTACCATTTTTGGATTCACCGTTGCTCAAATAAATAAATTATGCTAGAAAAAATTAATTTCGTGCAATGTACAGACAAAAGTCTGATTATATTAATATAGATAGATTTAGAATACTTTTATAATTAGTGTTGATTATTACACAGGCCAACAAAATTTTGTGGCCTAACCAATAGAAGCTGATTTTAATAGGATTTTGTCCATAGAATACGAATTTGACCTTGAAAATATTGGATTGGCTCCAGTTTTTAATCAATTTACGTTTCATTATACAAAATATGCATTTTTGGCATTTTTTTAATTGATTGTACAACAATACACAGGAACAGTAAATTTGTCCGCATAACACCAATTGAAAGCTTAAACACTGCTCTTGAATATCCAAAAACAAAAAATGTAATTTGCGTACACTTTAACCTATATTGTCCAAAAAAACATACGCTGTTCCATAAACGTATTAAAATTAATATTACTTTTGACCATGTAAGGTAATTCAAGTAAAAATTAGTGTCTCTGGCGTTTTTATAATCGCTAGTTACAAATCTGCTATGAAATATAAAAATTACAAGTGGCGGACCAAATTTTTAAATATAATTTACGCCTTTTATGATAAAAATTTAAAAAAAATTCTACCATATTGGATTCGCCATTTTGAATATTAAAATCTAAATACAGATCAGTAAGCAGCGACTATAAAAACCCATAGAGAGACTAATTGTTATTTAAATTACCTTACATGGTCAAAAGTACTGTTGTTTTCAATATGCTTGTGGAACAGCGAATGTCTCTTTTGACATTACAGGTTAAAGTGTACATATATTACATTTTTTGTTTTTGGATATTGAAGAGCAGTGTTTAAACTTTCATTTTGTGCTATGCGGACAGATTTACTGATTCGGTGTATTGTTGTACATTCATTCAAAAAATGCTAAAAATGCATATTTTGTATATTGAAACGTAAATTGATTAAAAACTAGAGCCAATCCAATATTTTCAAGGTGAGATTCGTATTCTACGGACAAAATCCTGTAAGAATCGGCAGTAATATTTTAAGCAACATGCAGTTGATTAAAATTTGTCGGCCTGTGTTATTATACACAATTTTTGTAAATTAATTAAAACACATTTCTTATTAATAATTTGTATTTAATTTCATTTTATAATATTTGTTGAATTATTTTTCTTACTGCGCCATCTATTTCTTTTAAGCACACTTAAATTGCAGTTTATTTACTGACATTTTCAATTTCAGGAGCACGCATGACATTCTACATATCTTGTTTACATTGCCACACAATGAGCACTCTGAATACAGCAAACGCTGGTCAATTCACGCTTTGGTGAAAACAAACTTTGGCGAATTCACAGACTACCGAGTTTGTCATATTATATATGGATAGCTAATATTTAGATATTTATACGATAGCTAATAAATTTAACTGTTACATATATTGTTTACTTATAGTAATATTTGTCTTTTCTTGGCTCGTCAAGACTATATATACAAATTAAGTAAAAACTTTTAAAGAAACAAAACCATGATTTGATTCAAGATTGTATCACTAACTCAATTCTTAAAATATAACATTAGAAATGCTTCAAGTACAAGAAATGCTTAGATAAATTACTATGTATTTAATTTAAGACAATGAAATTTTTAATCATCTTGAAACAAATATTTACTTATGTTAACCTTCGTATTTTCTTGAATCAAGATTATATGAGTGTTAAATTAAGTAAGAACTTGTTGAAATGAAACAAAAGAATTATTTGATTCAAGAATTTCATGACTAATTCAACTAAAAAAATAAATTTTTTAATTCAAGAGAAATATAATATTATTTTAAGAAATTAAGTGTTCTTGAATCATGGTAATATAGAAGTGCTTCAAGTACAAGAAATGATTAGATTAATTAATATTTCTTTGAAACAAAATAATTTTTATTTGAGTTGAAACAATTATTAACTTGTATTAATCTTCATATTTTCTTAGCTCAAGACTATGGGTGTTCGATAAAGTAGAATCTTGCTTTAAAGGAATCAAAAAAATGATTTAATTCAAGATCTTACACTTAATTGAATTGAATAAATAAAATATTTTATTCCAGAAAATATAACATTCTCGCAAGAAATTAATGTTATTGAAACATGAGAATATAGAAATGCTTCAAGTAAATGAAATGCTTAGATTAATTAATATTACTTTGAAACAAAATAATTTTTAATTGAGTTGAAACAATTATTTACTTATACTAATCTTCCCATTTTCTTAGCTCAAGACTATGGGTTTTGGATGAAATAAATAGTTGCTTTAAAGGAAATAAAAAAATGATTTGACTGAATATACCAAATGACTCAAGATAAATTACTTGACGTGAGAACATAATATTCTTGATTCAATACTTTTTCGGGACTTGGCGCATGTAAAACAGTTTGTTTGAAACAGTAAGATGTTTATTTTCACTACCGGTCAAAATTGAGAGACCACCCATTTTCAGGCGAATGATAAACGTTGTAAAACATAAGATTTATTGAAACTGAAATTTTTCTCTGTTCATTTGTTGATAGATGATAAAATTTGGAAAGAACAAGATATTTTAGAAGTCGTTTGGCCAATAATTCATTTAGATATTTTTAAAAAATCGGCATTTTCAATGATTTATAAAAATTTGAATAACTTCTAAAATAATGAACGCTTTTTAATGATCTTAGGCTTATTTTAAATGTCATTTATTACACTACAAGAATTACTTATAGGCATTAACGTGTAATTTTTTTCTTAAAAAATGCAGACTGTCAAACTTGGGCCAAAAAAATTCAAAAAATTTAGAACATTCTTATTATCAGAAATATAATTGTTACAATTAAAACTTATTTTTTATTATATTTTCTTGAAAAATCTACACCATATGATGTTTTAAATATTTTTTAGAATAGTTTTTAGAACAGAAAAATTATTCCAAATTTTTTGAATTTTTTGGTCTAGGTTTGACGGCCTGCATTTTTTAAGAAAAAATTACACGTTAATGCTTATAAGTAAGTCTTATAGTGTAACAAATGACCTTTAAAATAAGCCTAAGGTCATTAAAAAGCGTACTTTATTTTAGAAGTTATTCAAATTTTTGTAAAACATTAAAAATGACGATTTTTTAAAAATATCTAAATTAAATATTGGCCAAATGACTTCTAAAACATCTTGTTCTCTTTAAAATTTTAACATCTTTCAAAAAATAAAAATAAAAAAATTTTAGGTTCCATACAATTTTTGTTTTAAAATGTTTTTCAATCATCAGAAAATGGGTGGTCTCTCAATTTTGACCGGTAGTGTATGTCAAACCCATATTTTCTTATTTCAATAACTTTGCTCAATGCTCAAAATTACTTGACACAAAAAAATAAATTTCTTGCAGTAAGAAAATATGGGTTTGTTTCAAGTAAATTTGATCAAGAAAATGCATTTACTTGATTCAATGAACTTTTTTTAGTGTATAGTTGTGATATTAGTGATACATTTGTAATAAATAATATTTTTTTGTCATGTACTGTCAAAAAAAAACTGAGCTTAAAAAATACGTTAAATAAAATTTAAAAATGTAATTTTATTATAAATTTTATAATAAACCTGATATTGTGAACAATTGAAAGAATTTTATTTCTTGACGTTTCTTAATTTCACAGATATCTTGCATCAGTTTTTTACTTCTTCGTGACCTAAATTTAACTAAATAGTTTAATTTAAATATTTAACTGTGCAACAACAATTTACAGAGAAGAAAGGAATATGCCTGTAATTATACATATTAATTGTTTTAATGGTTAATTATTAGAATCTTTCATTTATATGTTTGTAAAATATTTATTTTCAAAAATTTATTTTAAGAAAATAATTGTGGGAAAATTTAGTAGCCAGCAAATTCCATTAAATTTTTTGACTTTTTCAAATTAATTGATTTTATAAAATTTAGTTGTCCTAAAATAATTATTTTTTGTTACCTACTGTTTGCTATATATTTTTATTTAGAAAAATTTACTTAAGCGAAATAATGTTTAAAAAATTATTAATTAGTGCATATGTTAAGAAAATGATTGTAATATTTCGTGCTTCCCGCCTCTATTTGAAAATCGATTTTTCAATTATAGGATCGATTCGGCTTCGACACGCAAGTTAATCGAACAACTTCGATTTTTATCATGGTAGACATTTTTAATATCGATCTAAGCCTTTAATTGAGTCATTACTTTCGGAAACTAGTCTGAATTCTTTATTAATTTTTACTTTTATTCATTTGTCTTTGCGATTTTGAACTAAAAATTATTAAAGTCAGTGGTTGCAGTAATAATAAAATAGATGGTTGATAACCAGCCGGTCTCTACTACACTGAAATTCGAAGAAAAAATTGTAGCGTCTGTTTGGAACATAACCAAAAAATCGCCATGTCTTGGCTACTTGATATTTGCAGAAAAAGTTAATCATTTGTTTACTTACTTTATACCCACTCTCTCACTGAAACAATTACATTCTCAGCTCTTTTACTTGTGCCAAAGATATTTCCTACCAAAATAAAGTAGGAATAATCTTACAATGAGAATGATATTGTTATTGTAAGAATATTTCTCAAATAGTTAAATGCGGAATATTCTTGGCGTATTTTTAAGTGTAGATTTTCTTAAATTTAGAAGGAAATTTTTTTTCAGTGATTACCTCTTTAAGCTTTCTATTATTTCCCTACAGTTTTGAACGCTTAAATAAATAAAATTTGTCGCTAAATTAAATATATTTCTTAAAATTCCTAAACAATAGAGAAGAATAATTTAAATTGAACATTTACTAATTACTACATATTTATTCGGGACTAATTTTTAATAAAACAAATTATGAATAAAAAAATCTCCCTTTATTTCAACAATCGAAACTTTAGAAAAATTTTCTTCTTTACAATATCAGTCCTGATTTCGAATGTTTTACACATATACACTTAAAAAAAGTTCATTGAGTCAAGTAAATGCATTTTCTTGACCTAATTTACTTAAAACAAACCCATATTTTCTTATTGGAAGAAATTTATTTTCTTCTGTCAAGTAATTTTGAGCATTGAGCAAAGTTATTGAAATAAGAAAATATGGGTTTGACATAAGTAAATATCTTACTGTTTCAAACGAACTGTTTTACATGCGCCAAGTCCCGGAAAAGTATTGAAACAAGAATATTATGTTCTCACGTCAAGTTGTAACGATTTTCTTATTTGAGAGAATATATAACAAAAACCGCGACAATACGAAATTCAAAACAACAAAAATTAAGCACACATACAATTTTCATAATAAATAAAATATATTTCAGTCCGTGTCATAAATATAAAAAATAGGGCCTGACGTCAGGGATTTATAACAGAATATCAAAATCAATATATAATAATAAATAAAACCAGAAAGGAATCGACACACATTCAGAAAATGTTTATATAAACAGAGAAATATGGCAATAATAAAATAAAATAATAATTAAAACAAAGATTTAGCTAACAAAACAATTTAACAATTTTAATTACAATTCGTCGCACGACTGGATTCGCTCTTTCTTATTAAACACCATCGAGAAATGCACACATTATACTTATTATACTCTCATTATACATATTATACTCTCTAGATAATAATATTATAAACTTTTGCATCATAATTATAAATAGGACTTACTAGTCACAACTGCATTCGAAGATAAAACTTTCTTTTGTCGAGGCATTTGACAGTCCAGACTACCATATATCCCAAAAGGTGCAAATAGTCAAGTTAATCCTTATTTTTCTTACTACTTCCTTATTGGATGGTCAAAAACGGCCATACTTTATTTTTAAAACAAACAAAATATTTCAAGAAAAATGAATAATAATTTTAACAAACTAAAATATATTCGAATAACCAAAAGAAAACTACCTTCCGTATCCGTGGCCAGCACGTGAGAGCGTAGCCGTCGTTGAATCGGGGTCGACGAATTGCAATAGTCAATTAATTAATTAATCGCACTTTTCATCGACCCCACGGTTCACACCGGTAAACCCCCACTCATACCTGGATATAGGAAGATACTAAAATTATATTAAATTTGGAGAATACTTAGAAGTCAGACTGGTCACTTTTGCCAGGAGCCAATCTCGTAGGAGATTGTATCGCTTCAAAGTAATTTACCTTGAGTCATCTGGTATCTTGAGTCAAATCATTTTTTTATTTCCTTTAAAGCAACAATTTAATTCATCCAAAACCCATAGTCTTGAGCCAAGAAAATGGGAAGATTAGTATAAGTTAATAATTGTTTCAACTCAATTAAAAATTATTTATACTTCTATATTACCAAGTTTCAAGAACACTTAATTTCTTGCGAGAATGTCATATTTTCTGGAATGAAATAATTTATTTATTCAATTTAATAAAGTGCAAGATCTTGAATTAAATTATTCTTTTAATACAAGATTTTACTTCATCCAACACCCATAGTCTTGAGCCAAGAAAATGAGAAGATTAATAAAAGTTAATAATTGTTCCAACTCAATTAGAAATTATTTTGTTTCAAAGAAATATTAATTAATCTAATAATTTCTTGGACTTGAAGCACTTCTATATTACCATGATTCAAGAACACTTAATTTCTTAAAATAATATTATATTTCTCTTGAATTAAAAAATTTATTTTTTTAGTTGAATTAGTCATGAAATTCTTGAATCAAATAATTCTTTTGTTTCATTTCAACAAGTTCTTACTTAATTTAACACTCATATAATCTTGATTCAAGAAAATACGAAGGTTAACATAAGTAAATATTTGTTTCAAGATGATTAAAAATTACATTGTCTTAAATTAACTACATATTAATTTATCTAAGCATTTCTTGTACTTGAAGCATTTCTAATGTTATATTTTAAGAATTGAGTTAGTGATACAATCTTGAATCAAATCATGGTTTTGTTTCTTTAATAGTTTTTACTTAATTTGTATATATAGTCTTGACGAGCCAAGAAAAGACGAATATTATGTTACGTCCGTAACTTATTCCTAATATATTACATTTACTTATAATAATTACGTGTTTATTCTCTGTTTAAATAGTAAATCTTACCTATATATTGTAAGATATTATTATTATTATTAAAATGCTTGTTATTGTATTAATACAATCTCTACATATTGTTGCATTATATTCAGTATTTTTATGGTCATTGTTATAATATATGTCTTACAACGAATATATAAATTGTATCAAATACAAGAAAGAAGAGTAATATTTAGAAGTATGTAAAAACCTTGCCACAGACAATATTAACCTTGAATAATATAATCAGAATAACGATTAAGCATCATTTCAACGACCTTTCTATAAGCAAGGAAATCAACAAACGAGCAAGAAATAATCCATCAAGGGATTAACCTGTGAGGAACAGCTAACCGAACGAGAGGCACATATCCCCACTTACAATACATGCGATAACTCCAGAGGCACGCATAAAATTAGAAAAACAATGCGGAATAACCATCTCTTCACAATTCCATTTAGCACCAAAGGCACAAAGCTTATGGGGTAAGTTTTATAAATAAAGGGCACTAGCTCTCTACATTCAGAGAGTAATTTTTTGAAACGCCAACCTATAGTCATCGAACCATCGAGTTGAACACATCGTCTACAAGTGAACTAAAAGTACAAAGTTTAAAGTGAACTCCCAAGTGTTTAAAAATCAACCCAATTCTATCAACAAGTATTAATTTCCAGACAAATATAATTTGAAGTGAACACAAGTATTTTTCCAAGTGTTTAAGTTAAAACGAACTTCGTTTTTAGACTTTTTCCCCGGTTCTTAAAATAGAACTTTAAATAATTCTCAAAAATTATTATTTGAGAAATAGATTCAAGTTTCGATAAAATCTATATTGAAACAAGACATTCCAAATTTCGAACCATCGAAATTTGCTCAACTACTGACATCCGTCTGGAAGAAAGCAAATATTTTCAAAATACAATACACTATCACATTAGTGTAAACAACAGTGATAAAATCCCACACTAAGGACAACTGTCGGAGGCCCCACTTTGTGAAGGGCCATCTCAAGATTGGATTAATAGATTATTATCACCAGCTCATTCACCACCACTAATCGTTATTCTGAAAGTAAGATTTATAAACTAAAATTATACTCATTGTATTTTTGTCAATACTTTTCTTTCTTGTTGGGTTTTAAATAAATTATTCTCTCACAACATTTAGTAGGCTCATTGACTTCTCCTCATCCCAAATTAGATTCAATTTATTTGAAACTAATTTAAAACGAGGAACGTTAGCTATATTTATTAAAGGTTTCTCGTTTTGACGTAACAATTACTATAAGTAAACAATATATGTAACAGTTAAATTTATTAGCTATCGTATATATATCTAAATATTAGCTATTGATATATAATATGACAAACTCATTTTTCAATTCTTTGAGAATTTTGCGTTTCTCAAAAATGTTCAGTAATCGATATAATTGAGAAAGTTCAAACACGCGGCACGTGTATATATATAGCATTAATTTAATATTATTATGCCAAGTATTATAATGGAGTAAAAATTTCCTTATTTCTTGTGGACTATATGTTAAGCCATTAGGCCACAAGAAATAAGAAAATTAATTTAATATATTTAATTAATTTATTAATAATAATAGTTCTTATTATAATAATAATAATTATTATTATTATTAACTGATAATTAAGCAATTAGCATTCGAACATTTTAGGAACTTAAATATTTTTCAATTAGGAATAAAAATAGTTTCGAAAAAAAAAATTTCTAGTATAACTTCAAGTTCTTAAAAAGTGAACTTCTTCTATATGGAATATAATAATAATAATTTATAAAGTGTTCTATTCTTATATCAGTTTCATATGTGTACAATGAGATCACGGTTTCATCTATAAATTCGTAAGTATACGTAATTCAATTTATATACATATATGGGGCATTCTCCGTAAAATTTTCACTCAAAATATTTTTTAATTAAAACAATTTTTTTCGAATTCTATATAAAATGTTACGTCTCAGAAGGAGACGAGTACTGGTATGCCTGATTTATTTACAAAGCGGAAGGCTTTGAACTAAGGGACAGGCTAAGAAAACAAACGCTTAGATTAAAGATAATTTGTCCTTTTATTTAATCACACAATACACAGGGTTCTCGAAGAAATTGGAAGGTGAGCAGTTTCCAAAACTCGGTATAACTCCACTGAAAGCAGAATTATACCTTAGTATATAAAATTCGAGAATCTTTGAAATAACAGAAAAATTGGTTTACTTACCAAGATATAATTTCTTGGATAATTTTGAACTCTTTACTAGGATTCAGCAATAGTTTGGCGATAGATCGGTAGTTGATCGGCACTTAATTGGCAATCGATTGGAAGTTGATCGGCACTTGCTTGGCAATAGGTTGGCAGTTGATTGGCAAACGATTGGAAGTTGATCGGCACTTGATTGGCAATCGATTGGCAGTTGATTAGCAAACGATACCTACTTCCGTGTGGGTAGTAGGTCAAGATTGTAGGTTTTCTCGTTGTAAGGTCGAGACAATATTGGTACAAGGTTGGCGCAGGGTTGGTTAGACAAAATTTCACAAGGATTTTTATGTAGAATTAATACTGAATGACTTTGAAGATTTTAGTGGTTGGGAGATACAATTAAATCGCAGGAGAATTAACTACTGGTCTGTCTTCAAAAATGTCTTCAAAATCGATAACATAATAAAGATATACTTTTCGTTGTTTCTTAGGCAGCTTCTTATTAATCGATACCTGTGACATGTGTGACGTATCTTTTTCTTTTAATTTTAAACATTTTCTCAATTTATAATTTTAACGTATTTATATTGTTTGTAACAAGTTGCGGATACGTGAAACCTCCCCCCTTTAAAATTCGGAAAATAGAAAATGAAGTTGATATTTTTCGAATTCAAGTTTAAAGTAATAATTTTTCAAAATCAATTAAAGGGGGAGATTTCACTATAAAGGATACTTTTTCAACTTTAAGTACATATTTAGCGGAAAAAATGTAATATGATAGTAAAAATAGCGAAGGAATAAACACTCATACTATTTCATACATAGTCAAGTAGTCAGATAAATACTACTGATCATTTAAATAGTAGAAATATTCATATATATATAGGCAAATTGTCAATAAATAATTAATTATAACAATCGAATAGTATTGAAATGTACACTACCGGAAAAAATTAAGAGACCACCCATTTTCAGATGATTGAAAAACATTTTAAAACAAAAATTGTATGGAACCTAAATTTTTTAAATTTTTTTAAAGGTGTTAAAATTTTAAAGAGAACAAGATGTTTTAGAAGTCATTTGGCCAATATTTAATTTAGATATTTTAAAAAAATCCTATTTGTCAATGTTTTACAAAAAGTTGAATAACTTCTAAAATAATGTACGCTTTTTAAGTAATCCACCAGGAAATTAGCAAGGGTGAAAAACAAACTTGTCCACTACTTAATTTCACGAACAATCCTCCACTTTATTTATATTACAAAATCTCGAGCTCACGCTCCACTTCTTAAACACTCCAAGAAAACAATTCTTGTATCACAAACTCTGAACAAAAACGAAATTTTCGATAGCGGCGACATCGTCACAGTTTGAATTGTAAAAATTATATTTCTGATAATAAGAATGTTCCAAATTTTTTGAATTTTTTTTGGTCCAAGTTTGACGGTCTGCATTTTTTAAGAAAAAAATTACACGTTAATGCCTATAAGTAATTCTTATAGTGTAACAAATGACCTTTAAAATAAGCCTAAGATCATTAAAAAGCGTTCATTAATTTAGAAGTTATTCAAATTTTTATAAATTATTGAAAATGACGATTTTTTAAAAATATCTAAATGAATTATTGGCCAAATGACTTCTGAAATATCTTGTTTTTTCTAAATTTCATCATCTATCAACAAATGAACATAGAAAAATTTTAGTTTCAATAAATCTTATGTTTTAAAACGTTTTGCATTCGCCTGAAAATGGGTGGTCTCTCAATTTTGACCGGTAGTGTAATTATTATCTCGATTGAATAATTAACAGCTTATTTATTGATAGAAAAAGTGCATAAATCTCTGTAGGCAGTTTTTATTTTATTATATTATTTTTTTATTTTTATTTATTTATTTTTTGCAAGGTATAATTTTAAAAATAATCCTATTTCATTATTATTCATCATAAAGGTTCCCAGAAAGAATATCCTCCACCCATGTCGTCAATACAAGTGCTTTTTGATAAAGGTCAAACTATTCCTGAGTTTAAACGAACACTAATAGATGATAAGTCTACTATTGATGTTTGTTCAGTTAATGTAATTTTTATTATACCTTGAACTATTACATTTTTCCAGCTACCGTAAGGATCAGAATATTTAACTCCAGAACAACTTCCGTCTGTTTCTATATCGCCTGCTAAAGTTACACCATGTGAACTACTTTCATTTACTGATAGTTTGCTTATTACTAAATTATCATCGATCTTATAAGTTCCAGAAGAATGAATTTTCTTACATGTATCGTAAGATATTTCCCTTAAATATTCTCCATGACCATTTGAAAAGACTGAATTATGTGAATGCATGCCACAATAATATATAGTACGTTTAATTTCCACATTACATTGTATTACCTTGATAGTAGTTATTCCACTAAATTGTATTAATTGTATATATGTTTCTTTAGATTGTAATTTGATCTCAGGGATCACAGTCACCTACTTCAAGTAACGAAATGGTTGTAATTTTAAGTCGGTTTGAAGCACAATCGTATCCAATAATTGCTTGTACCGTTGTTATATGAGAAAAGATTCCCGTTATCAATAACATAAAGGTTAGGATGATTGCCATGATGGTTTTTCGAAAATTCTTAAACAAAAAGAATAAAAAATATGTCAATGGTTATTGAATAATCCCCTTTTTTATTAATTGTACAATCCTACTTCACAAGCCTCTTTGTAGCCTATAAATGCGTTTTGCAAATTAATTATCTCTGAATCTTGTTCGCTGATGACATAAAAGGGTGTTAATATTTCATTTAATTTTAAGAAGATTACTCCTTCTGATTCAATGTACATGTTATTTATACTATGCCCATCTGATACTGATTCAAAATTATTATGGCTAAGTATTTTTTTGTTTACATAACTATGTTTAATATTGTGTTTAAATTCAAATAATACTTCTTTTTCAATTAAAAATTGTGATGTTACTGGTATTTCTAAAGGTAAATTACAAAACTGAGGAAGGTCATGAACACGTTCTGATCTTCTAACCATTTTGAGTTTACTATTAATTTTTGTTTCTTTCCGCTATCTGAAACAAAATAATTTATTAATACTTAATATGAGACAATATAAGCCTATTAATGTGGACAATTTTTGGTTTTTTATTTATTCTAATTTTTATATTTCCTTTTGATAAAATTTCTAAGACTTCATGAGGTCCTGTATATTGATTTCCTAGTTTTTTAGGTTTGGGACCATGTAGTCGTTTCATAAAGTTACTTAAAAAATTTGTTCTTTGGTCTGTTAATAAGCCTTTTGGAGATCCATAAATGCATACAAATCTTTTAACAAATGCATCTGCAATTGTACTTGCTTGTTGATTTGGTAATTCTCTACTGAGAATTTAGTTAGACAATCTTGAATCATTAAAATACATTCATTTCCTGCATTAGTTGTTGTTAAAGGTCCAACAATGTCCATTGAGATTTTTTCAAAAGCCGTTCCTGGCGTATCAGTAATTATCATAGGATTTTTAGTTTTTACACGAACCAATTTTTTCAACTGACATTGTAAACAAACCTGTATGTATTTTTGAATATCGAGTTTCATATTTTTCAAAAAAAAATTCTTTTGAATTCTACTATACGTTTTTGTAACTCCTTTATGGCCACCTATAGCTGAGGAATGTGCTTCTTCGATTAGTATTTCTCTTTGTTCCTTAATTGCATATTGAATATAACCTTTACAAATAATTATTTTCGTTTTAGAACCTTCAAAACTTTTCTTTAAGATTAGTTTGATTTCGTTCCAATTCATATGATTAATGGTAGCTGTTTTCGCGATACTAACCGATTTCAATTGTAAATTTTCAGCTAAATTTCTAAACAATTGAATTGTTTTCTTAATATTATGTTATTTGGGAAATATTTTCATTTGTTTCAGATGTAATTGGTAACTCGATATGAAAAAAATTTCCCTTTTTACATGGAAAATGGATTGTTCTGTATCATCTAAATCACTTTTGTAAATTTCTTCTTCCTGGTTTTCTTCCAATTTTTCAGTTCCTTCTATAATATCTTCATCTGAGGATTCTTGAAAATTGTCATCACTAAAATCAGCGTTTCTTTCGATAAAATGTTGGTCAATATTATTTTCATTATATACTGGATCTGAATCTTCTTCTGGCTCTTCGTGCGAATAAATCTGTTTTTTAGGTCTACCTCTCTTTTTCTTAGTTGTTAGGTCTTGATCATTTCTTAGAGCATTTTTGCGTGGCCTACCTCTTTGTTTTTTAGGAGTTTGGATTTCTTTTTCTTCATTATAATTTATTTTTCGCAAATTTTTGCGATTTCTTAAATTTCGCAAATTGTTTTTGATTTGAGTAAGATTTTGAGAATTTTCTTGATTTTGCCTGGATTCTTGAATTAAGTTTTTCACATTTTTACTCACAGGATTTCGTAAACTTTTGCACTTTTTGACAGTAAATGTCCCTTTGATTCAGAATTTTTTACTTTTTTTGTATATTTTTAGGATTAGAATTCAGAATTTCTTTATTTATTTTCTTTAACCTTCCTCTAGTAGTCACAGTGTTGAATTTTTTGTTTTCAAGTGGGAATTTTATTTTATTGAAATTTTCACAAAATTCCCTATCACAAATGACAAGTTTTCAATGTCTTCATAATTAATATCTTCATCACAAATTAAATCGTCATAATTATCACTGTTTACACCATTATAGTTACCTGTGTGGTCATTATCATCATCATATTCTGTTTCTTCTTCTTCATCTTCATTTTCTTCATTAGTATTAATTTCTTCTTTTTCTTCTTCATATCTTGGAATTATTCTTTGGAAATGATTTACTGGATTACGAGATAATGCATCTGCATTAACATTCATTTTACCTGCTTTGTATATCATTTTAAAATCATATTCTGATAGTTCAAGTTTCCATCTTGTTACTCTAGAGCAAGGATCACTTGAGTTTTGAAACCATAGTAATGGTTTGTGATCGGTAACAATTGTAAATTTTCTTCCATATAGAAAATGTCTAAAATGTAAGACACAGAGTAGACAATTGCAAGGGCTTCTTTATTATAAGTGTCGTATTTCACTTCATGTTCATTTAAAGATCTTGATGCATAAGCGATGGGTTTATCTTTTCCTATTTCTCCTTGAGATAAATTCCGCCTAAAGCATAACCTGATGCGTCCGCTGTCAAAATGAAGGGTTTTTCAAAATCTGGTCTCTGCAATAAAGGTTCTTGACATAATTCTTCCTTTAATAATTCGAAAGCTTCTTGTTGTTTTTCGCCCCATTTAAGGGCATGTTATTTGGAGATCACGTGACTATTGGAGAAAATTTTACTTTTTTTATATACCATATAGCTTTTAACAGGAATGGAATTTTGTTAAAATTTTTTTTACATGAAAGAGGGGATGATTTGTGATTTCTTTCTGGTATTTATTTTACATTTGGTTAAAAAAATATTTTTTTAAAAATAATTATTGTTTGATTTTATTATACCAAATATCTCGTTATAGAAAAGGAATTGAGTAAAAATATTTTATGGCATGAAAGTGGCCATGTTTTTTGAGTGATCTTTCATATTTAGAGATTATTATGTAAAAAAAATTTATTTTTTATCGCTAATCGGAAGATTGACTTACATTGTATTTGTGCACAGTATATTAGAAACGAGAAATATCAGTCGGTAATTCAATATGTAATTATACCATGTGGCTCCTAAGAGGAAAGGAATTGTGCAAAAACATTTTATGAGATGAAAGAGGGCATAATTTTCGAGAGTTCTTTCGCATTTAGTGATTATTATATTCAAAAATTTTGTTTATTGATTTTATAGGTGAATATGCATTGTAAAACTTTCGTCGGAAAATTGACTTACGTTGTCTTTGAGCACAGTGTATGAGAAGCGAGAGTTATCGGTCGGTAATTTAAGATGTAATTATACCATGTGGTTCCTAAAAGGAAAGGAATTGTGCAAAAACATTTTATGAGATGAAAGAGGACATGTTTTTCGAAAGTTCTTTCGCATTTAGTGATTATTATGTTAAAAAATAATTTTTAATGATTTTATAGGTGAATACGCATTGTGAAGATACGGTGAGTAAATATAATGGGGACGCAAACGTGGTTGATAAAGTAGAGAATGAATCAACCATAAGTTGATTTCTTTTACATATGTCTGTATGTAATGAAAATAAATTTTATTATCATATTTATACAGTGTGATTCAATGATTACATTTTTACAAGGAGAGATTTCTTTACAAATTAAAAGGATTGATTACTCAAATTTGGTTTATCAAAACAATTTCATTACTCAAATTTTATATAATATATATACAAGCTGTCGTGTCTTGGAGGTTATGAAGTTTATTATTTTAAGTGGCATACATTTTTTGATTTGTGACACTTGAGTCTATTTTTTATGAAAATTTCTACTATTTTAAATAAGCCAATAGTTAAAATAAAATTCATTAGAGAAATTACATAATTGTTAATAATATTTTAAAACAAAATTTAAATAATTTAAGAAAATGTTACTACAAAAAAAGTTTAGTAAAGCTCTTGAAATAAAAGATGTTCCCTATCGAGAAGTTGTTTCTCCAGACGAAACACAGTCTTTGTGTCATTCCTTCACAAAAACTGTTTATGTATTTCAAACAGCTTTAATTAAAAATTTCCAGTTTTTTAAACAGATTCTATGATATATGAGGAAGTTGGAGAAAATTTATATTCTAGTTGTCAGAGTTGAGTCCTTTTTCAAAATCGTGAAAAATTTAATCATATAAATATGTTAATAAATAAATATTTAAAAAAATAAAGTGTGTATAGGAAAAACTTTTTTTATTTATTTAATTTAAAAATGTACAGTAAATTTTTTTCAACTCTGAAACAATTCAACATTAGATTAGAAAAAAATATTAGATTTTAAATGAAGTGGAAAAAGCACAAAATTTTTTTCGTTATCAACATTTATTTTTTGATGCCGAATTTTTAAAAAACCGGAACATTCAAATTTAAATTTTATAAAGAAATTTTATAATTTTTATTATATATATATATATATATATATATATATATATATATATATATATATAAAATTTATAAAGAAATATAGAAAGATTGACATTTCCAAGGCCATGTCATTCACAAGTAAAACTACCCAAGTGTCAGACGCCGAATTTATTGAAACTTTGCATACGTCAAGAGGGATGAAAAATAAGATATACGTGTTTTTTATATCGGCGGATATTGACTTTAAAGGGTAGAAACTACCCTTTTAATTTTAAGGGATGTAAATTCAATAGTTATTTTAAAATTTCTTAAATTTAATGGAAACTGGTTACTCGGGGGTTTTTTGGGTCGCTGATTACGAATTCGATGTCAGTTTTTCAAAATTCAAAATGGCGGTTCCATTTGTTCATAAATTCTGACAATCAGCCTTTTTAAAGATTACAAAATAATTATATTGAATCCGCCGTTGTGCATTTGGAAAATCTGACTTTATTTTCGCGATCAGCGACCCCAAAAACCCCTGAGTAACATGTTTCAAGCGAATTCAATGAATTTTTAACAAATTCGTCCGTCATTTTGGAACCGCCATTTTGAATTTTGAAAAACTGACATCGAATTCGTAATCAGCGACCCCAAAAACCCCCGAGTAACCAGATTCCATTGAATTTAAGCAATTTTGAGATAACTATTGAATTTACATCCCTTAAAATTAAAAGGGTAGTTTCTACCCTTTAAAGTCAATATCCGCTGATATAAAAAAACACGTATATCTTATTTTTCATCCCTCTTGACGTATGCAAAGTTTCAATAAATTCGGCGTCTGACACTTGGGTAGTTTTACTTGTCAGAGGTGATGTGTGATAAATTAAAATGTTGGATATTCGTGCCCTGAAGCAGTGAAATAGGTTTTATATTAAAAAAATATGACAAAATAAATTTTGAATATTTAATACCATTCTATCAATTAATAAAATCTAGATAAAATGGTATCAATAACTCAAAATTAATTTTATTTTATGTACCGTTTTTTTTCATCGCGTCTAAAAATTTTTATATTGATACACTGAAAAAAAATGTATTTGATTCAAATAACCGATTAATTGATTTTTATCAATTAAATATTTTATTGAATCGAATAATATTTATGTGAATCAATTTAATGGTAGTTGCTTTGAATACTAAAAAAATTGATTCAAATAGCATTTAATTGAATCCAATAAATATTAGTTGATTCAAATAAATATTTAATTGATTGTAGTCAATTAATTAATCGGTGATTTAAATCAAATAAATTTGATTTGTACAATGGCGCATAAAATGCACATTACTACTGAATGACATGACCTTCGAATGTTTTTACAAAAGAAAATTGGAATGACAAAGGCAGTACATTTTTGATATTCAGAAAAATAAAAAAGAATTTTGTTTAGTCCCCAATTGAAAGAGTTGTAAAGAATTTCACTAGAATCATTCTATATAAATTCTAGTGAATGTTTTATAGAATTTTAATAGAACGATTCTATATCATTTCTAGATGAATTTTACTAAATTTTTGTTTTTTACTTACAGAAAGAATATAAATTTCGTGAAATATTTTTTTTAAAACATTTTATTATTGTATGTTAATTATGTTCAATAAATAAAATATATTTAAATGATTTAAACAATCTTTGCCTAAAATTTGTCATAGAAATGAAATATTTAATTTAATTACATAATAATATAAAATTGAAAAATATTATTTCAAAAATTTAAATATTTTCTAAGTAAAAAAATCATTCAAATTTAAAAGAATTCATATAAAAATTCTATAGAAATGTTCTTGTTAAATTATATTGAATGATTGCATAGAATGATTCCAGTGAAATTCTATACAACTTTTTCAGCTAGTTGTGATCATTTTTTAAATATACTGTTTTGAGTGTTAATTATTAGCGCTGCCAACCCCGTCGTTGTTTATCGTCGCCTCTGCGCTCTCTCTCTCGCTTCTCCTTCATCCATTCCTCCATTTCCCATTCCCTATTTCTCCTTTCCTGTTCAAAGTTTCGGTCCCCGAATTTCATTTCGAAATTTCGGTCCCTTTCGATCTCCTGTCTCAATTTCTTGAGTTCGACTGACCACTCCTAAAATAATAAATAAAAATTGTTAATTATAAAACACCAGGTTTCGTATTTCATGATTAATTTGTTAAAAACTATAATTTAATACTAAGATGTAAATGTATCGGTCAATCTCAGCCTTCACTCGGAGTGATCGTTACATTTTTTACGTTTTTTTTTAATTTCTCATTAAAATTTCTATTATCTTTATAAATAATAAAGTTTCATCCTGGAAATTCAATTATTTTCAATAGTAATAAAATTAATTACCTTCAGAAGTAAGAAAATTCTTTGCAGAAATTTAATTATTTTCAAAAATTTTATAACAATTTTTATAAGTTGTTTAATTTAAAAAAGATTTGAATTTGAATCCTTTGAGGAATTTTAATTCCTATGCAAAAATAATAATTAAATATTTATTTAAAAAAGAAGTTATTGATGCTTTTGAAATATTTGTAAATAAATGTAACAAAACATTTTTTACTCAAACTTTATTTTTTACATTTTAAAAAAAAGTTAATTTTATTCGCATCCGAGCTTTGATAACTTTTTCTATGAGTTCCAGGCCAATTTTTACATTTTCTATAGTGCTGAAGAGTATTCTGTTTTACTTTAAAAATTATGAGATACTCAACAAAATGTTTCTATTACATTTATTTACGAATTTTTATAAACTGTAATTATTCGAAAATATCAACAACTTCTTTATTAGTAAATATTATATCATAATTATTTTTTATAGAAATTAAGATTTTCAAATTTAAATCTTTAGAAATTCAAAAACTTATAAAACATGAAGGAATCGATCACTCCGAGTTTACAAATGGGATTTATCGATTTCTTTATTTTTTATATTAATTAAACGTGATAGTAAGATAGAATTATTTCTTTAAATAAATAAAAGCCGAATTAATATTTTTCGAAAAAACGGTATTTTCGAAAAATAAAAAATCAAGAAAATTAAAAAAATCGTTCTGAATTTTAATCGAACCTATTGAAAATAGTTATATCTTGTAAAACTTCCTAAGCTCTACACAACGCAATAGATGGACCTAAAATATTTATAAACCCAATTGATCTTTTTCGAAAAAACGGCATTTTCGAAAAATAAAAAATCGTAAAATTAATTAATGTTCAATTGTAATTTAAATTTTTTAATGAAATTTATTTTTAAACCTATTTTTATTATAAAATTTTTTGAGAATTTGATTATTTAAAACGAAGAATAAAATTTCATAAATAATAATTCTATATTTCCTAAAAATGATTACTCTTGTAACGAATTGTATTAATTTTTTTAAAATTACATTCCTGTGACGAATGTTACTAGTTGAAATAATATTGTATTTACATTTCTGAAATAATTACATTGCTTACAAGAATTTTATTTTATACGAAACTAATTAAATAGTTAATTGTAATTAATTAAGAAGATATCGAAAATAATTGAAATGAGGAAAATTTTGTCAAATAATTGAAATTTGGTAATAAAATTTACGCTGTGTCTATTTCGCCCGTCAACGGGCGAAATAAAAGAGATTGTTTATTTCGCCCGTCAGTGAAAATGTATGGGAAAAAAGACGGGCAAAATAAGAGAAATTGTTTATTTCGCCCGTTAGTGAAAATATATGATTACTAATTAAAAATATTTGTAATTTTTTTTTTACTTTTATTTGGAGGAGGGAGTCATTCAGCTTAGGTTAGAAATTTTCTTTTTATTGTCAAAATTTACCAATTGATTTATTTTTATTTGGAGGAATAAGAAGTAATCCACTTTGAATGTCTTAGAATTCAATAAAAATAAAAAAATCAATTAAATTTTGATAATAAAAAGAAAATCTCTAACTCAAAGTGGATGGCTCCTTCCTCCCACAAATAAAAATAAATAAATCAATTAAATTATGATAATAAAAAGAAAATTTCTAACCCGAGGTGAGTGACTCCTTCCTCCAAATAAAAGTAGAGAAAAATTTACAAATATTTTTAATTAGTAATCATATATTTTCACTAACGGGCGAAATAAGGAATTTCTCTTATTTCGCCCGTTTTTTTCCTATGCATTTTGACTGACGGGCGAAATAAAATATTCCTCTTATTTCGCCCGTCAACTCAACGGGCGAAATATACACAGCGTAAAATTTATTACATTTTGTTAAAAATAATTCAATTTATTAGTATAATTTTATTATTTATAAAGATAATTAAAATATTAACAGTAATAATTTATTTTTTATCATAATTGAATTTATGCGAAGAAAAGTTCATCGTTTTAGAAAATAATTTATGTCTGTTATAAGTTGTTCTTAAAATGTATATTTAAATTAATTAAAAATTGATGTATCGTAAATTTTCAAATTGAAACCTTTTGTAGTTCATTTTTTATATGAAAATTGTTAACGCAACTTTTTTAAAATTCAATTAATTATAAAATATTTTAATAAAATTATTCATTGAATAATTACTTACTAATAATTTTATAATAGTTGTTCAAGAATTAAAATACTAAAAAAGAAATTATTATCAGAAAGAGAAAAATTTGAATGTTTTTGTATGAGAATACTTGACAATTTCATAGTTTATGAGTCAAACAAAAAAAAATGAAAAATTCAGAATTTTCTTAAAATTTAAAAAAATTTATTTTTTTGTACTTTTATTAAAAATACTTGATTTTTCCCCGACATGTGACAACCCGTTAATTTTAAAGATGTAATAAATATATAAAATAAATATTTTTTTGACGATTTTTTTCAATTTACCGAAGATTTTCTTGTTGATTTTGACGTTGTAGCCTTCTGCTTCTCCTCGGTGACTCTAGGGGCTTCTGCCTTCCTTTCCTCCTCTGCCTTTGTTGGCCATAAACAGCTAAAAAAGTTCCTCCATTCAGTGTTGACACAATAGTATATTAAGCAAGAAGGGGATAAAGGCAGTCATTTGTTTACAATGATTTTTGTGACACAAGTGAAAACAAAAACATCGAAACAAGTGTTACAAAAATCACCGTAAACAAATGGCTGCCTTTATCCCCTTGTTACTTACAATATAATAAAAAAATTATTACTTATGAAAATAAATAAATTCTTGCGAAGAATTGTATTAAAATTTTTGTAAATAATTGAATTCCTGAAAAGAGTTTTATTGTTTGCGAAAATAATTTTTTCTTGCAATAAATTTTATAAAGAAGTTTTGAAATGATTAATTTCTTTATAAAAAAATATTTGGAAAGTATATTAAAAATTATTTAATTTATTTTTGTTAAAAACATTATTGCAGTATTCACGTGCACTATATATTTTACTAAAAAAAATTGCACACTGAATAACATGACCTAAAGTTTATATTGAAAATAATTCAATTCTTACACAATTTGATTATCTGAACAATTAAATTATATTTGTGAAAAAAATAACTTTTGCGAAAAATTTATTAAAATAAATTAGAATTATAATACTTTTTAATAATAATTGTACTTACTGTTCGCAAGCAAGCCCACGAAGCAACAGCACACTGCCCGACAGGTTCTACGCACTAGACAAAAATTGCGAAATCTCGGAAAAGACGCCGTGAAAATCTAAATGGCCAGTATCAATGGAAGGGGTAATTTTTTCGACGACCAATCACTGCGATTCTTTAGGCACCACTAACAATCCACGCGCATGTCCTTTGCGAAAATTTGAACTGATCGTCCAAAATTTCCTAGTGGTGTTGTGGTATGGATATTTCGTGTTTTTCTGAAACCGATCCTTCTTTTGACCTTCCTGTGCTGTTTTGAAGCGACAAAAATATAAAAGTTGTATTCAAAACAAACATCATTACTGTATAGAGTGACAGCTATTTTAATACAAATATAAAAGATTATTAAGTTCTATTTATGACATTTTTTCTTTGTTAAATAAATATAGATTTCTATTGTCAAACAGTGAAGCAGATTATATGCAAACACTTCTCCGTATTATGCTTATGTAGTAAATAATGCATGTCGAGCGAGTATTTTATATTATATTTTTGTTTTTTAATAAAAATTTTATTTAAAGTAAAATTTAAATTTGAATTCCCGAATTTTCTGAGATTTTTTTTTAGCTTGTAAACATGCATGCTTCTCACTGATCCAGAGGATCAGTTGAGATTGAAAAGCAAAATAAACAGGGGCGTACGAAGGATTTTATGCGTGCACGTTTCTTTAAAAATTTCATTATAATGTTTTAATATTAATTAATATTTATTTTCTTTAGTTTCTCCTGTCTCAATCTTCGTAGCGATTTTATATCTTTGTTTATTTGTTAAATAATGATTTATTTTTCGTGTTTCTGTAAATGCTTTAATAGCATCGGGCACTGCGAACCTTTTTTCTCTACAGTTATGTACGGCACTGATCGCCACTTTAGAGTCCCCGCTCGCCCCTCTACCTTTCCTCGCCTATAAACTATGTAAACAGAGTCTCAGCGATCCAGATTTCAGTGTAATATACTTTTCATAAATAATTTTTTTCGAAAGAATTCAATTATTTTAATACATTTTGGTATAAAATTGGTTTATAAGAGTTTAATATTTTCAATATAATTTTAATTAAATTCTTAATTGTAAAATTAAATTATTTATAAAAAATTTAAATAAAATTCTTCGAAAGAATTTAATTTATTTCTGATTAAAAATTATAAATTTAATTTAAGAATTATCTGTATGGTGCTGAGAGGGGAGGGGACTGTTTCCATTGCTCCCATCTAAAATCATGCATGTTAACAACCTCAAAAAAAATTTGAACATAGTTTAAACTATCCTTAATATAACAAACTCTGGCAAGAAGTAATTACTAAAAAACTATTTTTTTTCTCGAAAATGGTAAGAATTATCTATTTTTTTATAAAAAAATATGCGGAATTAAATTTCCAATAGGAAGTGATTGCAAAAATTTTTTTATAACCATTGATTTTTCAATTATGATGGCCAACTGAAACCAACTGAAACGTTAAAGTTGAAGAGGACAGGAGATAATATTAGCTACTTTGTCTAATATTGAAATTTTATTAATTATAAAAGTAAATTTTGTTTTTGCTTCCTCATAAAGAAAGCCTTATAGTGATGTCGATTTCCGAATTTTTTAAAATCAATTATTTTTACATATTTTCATGTGTAGTATATATAATTCATCGAGAGGAACAAATGTCCGGATGTATGTGTGTGTATGTATGTGTGTGTATGTGAGTGTGTGTGTGTGTATGTCACCGATTCTTGTGGACAAATTTTCTCTTGCACATCTTGATGGATTTTGATAAGATTTTGTAGGTGTATTACGGTCATGAATACCAAGAATCAGACAGAAGGATTTTCAAAAATATATAAAAAAAAAATTTCAAAATTTTTTTAATTTTTGAAAAAATTAATTTTTTGGTTTTTTGAAATAACTTTTTTCTACATTAAAATTTTTATTAATTATTGTCAAAATTGCATTCCTGACATAAAAACGAATCGATTCATGTATATAAAGTATATATTTTATCAAAATTTATAGAATTAATAAATATTTTAATTTTTCACAAAAAAATAAAATTTTGTATTTTTTTACATTTTACCATAACACTTTAAAATAATTATTCTATAATAAAAAATTGAATAATTAATATTTATTCAGGGTACTTTACCCGGTTTATTAATTATATTTAATAAACTATTATAATTATTTAACTTTTAAAATTATATATAATAATATATATTGAGGAAGCTAAATGGTCATGAAATGAACAACTTGTTTAAAATCTATTATAACACAAACACGAAGTTGTTCAAAAAACTAGTTTTTTGTGAACTGTGAAGTATAAGTGGACAGGAGAATTGTTTTAAGTGTTTTAGTTTTTTAAGTGTAAAAGATAATGGAAAAGAACAAACCCCTGGAGAAACAGTACAACGTGAAGGACAAAAAGGACAACCAAAAGGAGAAGGAAGTTTTAAACAAGGGCCACAAACGGAAAAATGGAAAATACCGTACCAGTGGCAGGAGATTGTCAAAATCAAAGGCAGCTAGAGCCAGGTAAAATCTATTATAACTTTTTATTACATTATTTGACAACTAGCAATAAGGGGGCATCCATAAACTACTTTACCAATTTAGAGGGGGAATCTGAAAATATGGAAAATTGCATTTAACGCAATGGTAACGGGGGGGGGGAATCTGGAAAATTGGTAACGTAGTTTACGGACGGCCCCTAAAACGTGCGTGGCTAAATTCTTACTTACTCTTTTAAATAAAATTAACAATTTTAAAAATATTTGAATTTAAAAATTTTTAATTAAAATTAAATATGAATTTTAATATAGGTATATTTAATTAATTATCAAACAAATTTTAGCGCAATTTTAACTATTGCCAAAAACTTTTCTTCAAGAAACCGTCCATAAATTAGGCAAGACATTTTTTTAAATTTAACCCCCTCTCCTCCGTAAAACATTTTACATACATTAGCGCCATTTTTCTATTCTTCGTAAGAATTGGTTACCTCCCCCCCGTTTCTAAATGTCATACATAATTTGTAACTGTAGATTTTTAATATAATCAAAATTTCGTAAAATTAAATTGTAAACAGATGTATTTCAAAATTTTCAAAAAACTTTTTTTAAAAATTGTTAAAAATAGTTCATTCTGGCAAGAATTATTATTAAAAATTCCTATGGAAAATGAAATAATAAATAAGTATATATTTAATAAAAAAGTTACTGGTGCTTTTGAATAATAAATTTTACAATCAATAAAATTCGAAAATAAATATAACAGAAATTTTTTTTAGGAAAAGTCAAGGAATGTTAGCAAATTTAATTCAAAGTCAGGAAAATTTCTGTAAATTGATATAAAAAAGTTATTTTTTATTAATTAAAAATTTGTTTAATCTAACAAAACTTAAAAAAAAATGTTACATATGTTTCTATCACAAGATTAATTTTCTATTAAATATGACAATTATCATAAGCTTGTCTCAAAAAATAGAAATAAAATTAGTAAAAAGTAAGGGAAAAAATTAAGAAAAGTCTGGGTATTTTTTTCTCAATACTTATTAGACACCCTGAATATCTATTTTTTAAATTATTTATTTTCTACTAAATAATAATAATCTTCCTATTTCATTATTTTATCAATTTTGTCAGACCACACTTTGAAATTTAGTTTATGTGTATGCTTTTTTTTTTAATATATTGTTTTACAAATAAAATGTGCAGATATGTTTTTATGATTGATAATAAAATAATATTTGAAACTAGAAAATTTTAAAAAGTTCTTAATTTTTTTCTAGAAAATTATTAATTTGTAAAAGGAAAAAAATTTTATCATTTCTGTTTCTTAATTATAATTGCTTTAAAAAAATTTAATTTTTGAAAAATCTGCTCTTTAAATCTAGATTAGTAGAATTCTACAAACAATTAGTAAAATTTGACTAATTTTTAGTAGTTTTCATGAACGACTTTTTGCCTTTTTAATTAGTAGAATATTACTAATTGTTAGTAAAATTCTACTAATGTTTTAGTAGAATTTCACTAATTGAAAGTTACTTATTGTACTAAATGAATTAGTAAAATTGTTTTATCGACTATTAATAAAACATTTACGAATTTCTTTATAAATATTCAAAAACGTAAATAACTTCTTTTTAAAGAAATATTTAATTATTATCATTATTTTTCCATAAGAATAAAGATTTTCAAAAATTTTTAATTTAATTTTTTTAAAACTAAGCAACTTTTAATAAAATGTATACAAAACATTAACAATCAATCAGTCCACTCTCTAAATCTGAAACAGCAATAAGTATTCAACTGATTCCAATTAGCGTATATACGCTGCGAATTAGTGAAATTTCGCTAAAAAATCAGTAAAATTTCAATAATTAATTAGCGTATATACGCTTTTTGGAATTAGTTGTATACTTATCGCTGAAAAACAGTGAAATTTCGCTTAATCAAATTTAGAGAGCAAGCAATCGATATCTTCATGTTTTATAATTACTAGCGCCTTAGACGGCCTTCGGCCGTCTTCGTTGCTTTCCTTCCGTGTTCATTTTTGTTTAATTTTTAAAAGTTCTAATATTAATTTTCAATTTTTTAATTTCCTTCAACTTTTCGATAGTTTTATTTTGTTGTGTAGGGCTCGGAATGTTCTACCTCATTTGATTCGAATTATAATAAAATTCAATTTTTCCGATTTTTAAAATTTATTTTACTTTTCGAAAAATCCGTATTTTTCAAAAAAGATTAATTTCGCTTGAGACTATTCAATGAATTTCAACAATTCAATTTTTTGTCGATCATTTACCATTAAGTATGGAATCAACCATTCAACTTTATTAATAATAATTCTAAATTCTTCACGGTCAGCTGCTTCAATGTTTACTACAGCATTTAGATCAGTACGAGATCTTGTTAAAATAAGTTCATGTTTTGCATTTACAACAATCTTTTGATAGTCTTCAGCAAAACCAATAATCATACTTAGTGGAATATTTACATCAAAGTATCCAGCATCATTTGTAACTCTACTATCAGGATCAAAAGGTAGATAACCAGCATTTTCAGAGTAAATCATTTGATTAGGTGTTTGAGAAATTACATTTTTCATTGTAGTTGTAATGCCAACATTTTTAGAGCGATCAATTTCAACACCATTTAATTCATAACGAATCTCATTAAACATGTAAGAAATACCATTGCTAATTAACTTTGTATTAGTTACAAGCGCGTTGTTAGGTCTGACTAATCTTCCAGTGAGGTGTAAAGTACTTTTAGAAGGTAGAATGTACAGGTCTTGATGTTGAACTGCAATTCGAATCTCATCACTATTATTAAATGCTGATGACACGTATGGTTGATGTGCATGAATCTAATATTGTGCCACAGAATTATCAAATTTAACTGGACTTAGAATGTTTAAAATTTCTTCCATTTTTATTACAACAACAAATAAAAAGTATGTGAATAATTAATTTTTTCCTTTGTTTTCCTGAAAAATTCTTAGGCCGAGCTGCTTCAGAAATAGTATGTTCTGAGATGTTAGTCTCTTGCGAACTGATTAAGGAATGAATGTCTTCTGACATGGCAACTCTTTTATATAGCTTCCACCAGTTTTTCTATGAAATACAATTCCCATTACGTTGATTTAACGTGTAATCGTATTGTTATAGTTTGACCTCTAAAATTTATTAAATCTCCGTCTTGATCAACGATTCTTACTTGAATATTATGTATTGTCTTCACGGTGATTGGAAGGTAAATGACGTGAGATGGAACTTCCACAATCTGGAACGATTGGAAAAAATTGTGAATTGTGTGTACCTTTTTATTATTTATGTATGCACCAGTAGTAATGTTACATTCAATTCTAATGGCATTTACCTTAAGAATGGCTACTGGTACATCTGACGTATGAGCCTTATTAGCTGTCAATATTCGTGGAGTAAATCCTAATAATTTACCAATTGAATCATTTTGTTCAAAACTCACTTCAAGGCTGCTTGTTATTTCACTACGCAAAGTATTGACTTTTTATAAACTGATTAGATGGAATGACTTACAATCACTTATATAGAATATATTTTTGAGTTATTTCAAGCTGTCCACATAAGAATTTTAGACATAAATGACCACAATTAAAGCTATTATAATCTTGATAATTTTGATGATTATACTATATTAAATTATTGTAACCCAAGTAATTGACAAGTTCATAGGGTGGCTGAAGATTACCAAAACTATCAAAGTATACAACTTTATTATTAACTTTTTTATATGCAACCCAATGAGTTCTAGAACCATCTTTATCATCTAAATGAATAATGGCTGATTCATTTTTTCGAGGGCCTTTTATAGGTAGTTCATTTCGCATAAAAACGCCTCGAAAGTGAGAAATTTTCATGTCTTTAGCATATTTAAGTAAATCTAGATCAGTAAGTGCTCGTTGAGGTAGCTTCAAACTTTTTTTCTACATCGTCTTTTAATACCTTGTCCTTTAACATATGGTTTTAAATGAAGTCCCAAACCTTGTCTGTATGGTTTTAGATGAAGACCCTTATCAAGTGCAACTGCTTCTATTTCCCTATTGTGACGCTGAGCTTCCTTTAACTGCTCTTTTGCTGCACTTGTATCATTAACAGCTTTTGCTACACCAGCAGCTCCCCCAGTAAGCGCTCCAAGCGCACTTAGCCCAGCAAAAATTGGAATTAATGGTAACAGACCACCAACTTTTGATGGAACTGGTAGGATACGAGGTGTTAAAATCTTCTCTCTACCACCTGCTTTCCTTACTGCTTTTCGATCTGTTTCAATAGCTGACCTTATTGTTGAACGAGTATCATTAACAGGAATTATAGAACTTCGTGCAGCATCAACAATTTTTCTAAGATTTATTCGTTTCTTGATACTTCTCTTCTTCTTTTTAGAAGACCTTCTCTTCTTAATTCCCATACCTAATTTCGATTTTGCTTTCATAGTGTTCGTTATTGCGTAAGCCGCAGCTCTTTCACTATATTCTGCGTCAGGAGCCCAAACACGTTGCCAAGCTTTATGAGCTCAGGGTTGCCACGGACCTGGAAAACCTGGAATTGTCATGGAATTTTTTTTTAGTCATGGAAAACCTGGAATTGTCAGAATTTTATAAAGTCTCATTCTAAAACGTATATTTTTTGGATTTGAATCGTAAAAATTTTAAATTTTCAACGTGAATTTATATAATTTTTTGATTTGAAACTTAGTGCTTACATTTGAAATCAATATGACATTTCTAAATTTTAGTTTCCTTTGGACAATATCATATTTTGCTTAATTTTAAAATTAATACATTTAAATGCATTTTAGAAACACAAAAATTGTATGAAACTCAAGTTACCAAAAGCTTTATTCAATGACAATTTTTTCTTTTACTAATTGTTTATTTTTTCTCTTAATATTTTTTATAGTAAATTGTACAATATAATTTCAAAAATTTTAGAGAAATTACAAATGATTGCAGAAAGTCAATTATTTTTAAAAGTAATCAAATTCTTCGCGAAAATTCAATTATGTCCAAAAATTTATTTAAATTCTCGTCAAAATTTCAATTATCTTCAGAAATATTAAAATTTTTTTCTGAAATTCAATTATTTTCAAAAAATCTAAAAACCATTGTCTACATTTCACTTATCTTTATAAATAAATAGCAAAATTCTTAGACAAAATTCAATTATTTTCAATAATTTTAATAAAATTCATGAAAAAGTTTCAATTATTTTCATAATTAACAATATTTATCATACAAATTCAATTATTTTTTTAAGTAATAATATTCAATTATTTTCAAAAGTAATAAAATTCTTTTTAAGAATAAATTCTATTATTTTCAATAGAATTTTAATAGAATTCCTCGAAAAAATTCTTAAAAATGTTATTAAAATTCGTCCAAAGAATTTAATTATTTAAAAATTTGTTGATAAAATTGTTAATTGGAATTGAATTCCAAGAAACATTCAATTATTTAATAAATTATTTATTTTTGTATTTAAATAATTGAATTCTGATAGAATTTTCTTATAAACATTAATTTAAACATAGATATCAGCTAAAATCTTAGATTATAATAATTGAATTCTTTAGAAGAATTTCATTTAAATTTTAATAAAATTTTTCGCAAGAATTCAAGTATTTTCATAAATAATAAAATTCAATGCAGAATTTCAATTATTAATTATTTGAAAATTTGTTTATAACGATTCTTTTAAGGGAAGTAAATTTTAAGAAACGTTCAATTATTCAATAAATTATTTATTTGCATTTTATTTGTATTTAAATCATTTAATTCTAGTAAAATTTTCAAGTAAAAATATGGATTTAAAAATGAATTTTAGTTAAAATTTTAGATAATTGAATATTAAAAGCAATATAAGGTGAATTTTAAAAAATAATTGAATTTTGTAATTAATTTTTTTGAAAAAGTTTAATAGAGTTTTTTTAATAATATTTTTAGTTTCTATCTTCTAATTTTTATTTAATTAAAGAAAACTTTTTCGAATATTTTTAAAAATAATCGATATAAAGAAGAATTTTAGATAAGAATTCTTAAAAATAATAATTGAACTGATAATGATTTTAATTATTATAAATTATTTTTATTAATAATTATTTCTAGTTTTAATTAAAATGTTCTCTTATTTGATTCGGCCTGATTCTATTTTTGTCAGTTGGTCCGAAAGTGGTTCGTAATTTTTAATTTTCTGTCCGTAAAGTCCGTATTTCCTAAATACTTTCACTGCTTCGAGCCCTGATTTTAACAAAATTAATTAACTTTTAAGAATTTCGTAAATTTTAACTTAAATTTTTGTTAAATTAATAAAATTAAAAATTAATAACTGATTTTACTAACAATATATTTAAAGGATTTTATATTTTTTGTCATAATTAGCTAAAAACATGAAAACAATTTTATTTTTGGATCTGGAATTTTTTAAAAAATGGTCTGGAAAACCTGGAAAAGTCATGGAATTTTGAAATCAATGTTTCGTGGCAACCCTGGAGCTAGTACTCTATCAGCGGCGTTTCTTGCTTCAACGTTTTCTCGATTCTTTGAGTAAGCAATATCGTGCTCTTTGCAAGCAGCGTCTAATGGATTGACACCTGGATCACCTCGTGATAGACGTTTTGCTAACTTTGTGCCTGGTCCTCAATATTGATAACCTGGCAAATGTAGTTCAAACGGTAACTTGTTTATAAGTTTATTAATTAAACCTTTTCTTCGAGAGCGGTGATGTATAATCATACATCACTCTGTGAAAGTTAAAATTAGAATGACTTGTGAGCTATATAAGCGCTGTATTTATACCTTAAGCGGCAGTCTAAATCAGAATGCGGTTCAAGGAACAACTTCACAAGCTACCAGTCTTCAATCTAGACTCGATTGTTGAACAACAAGAGAAGAAAGTGAAGCGTCATTGTAGTTTGCTATCAGGTAGTATTCGAGCTATTTTTTGTGGACCATCAAATTGTGGAAAGACAAATGTACTGCTTTCTCTAATTTTACATCCTAATGGTCTCAGATTTAATAATATTTACTTGTATTTAAAGTCTTTACATCAACCCAAGTATAAATTCTTGGAACAAGTTGTAAATAATGTTGAAGGAGTAGAGTATTTACCGTTCAGTGAGCATGAAGAAGTCATCACTCCTAAAGATGCAAAACAAAATTCAATATTTATATTTGATGATATTGCTTGCGAGAAGCAAGATAATGTAAGTGCATTTTTTTGCATGGGTAGACATGTTGACGTTGATTCTTTTTATCTTTGTCAAACATATGCCCGTATTCCTAAACATTTAGTACCACGCTGTCAATTTAAAACTTGTACGACATATGATAAAACACGAAAAGCGTTTATTGTATGAAGCTAATGCCTCACTCAGATCAGAGGTAGACAATAACAACTTATTTCTAAAAGTTCTTGAAGACTCTATTAGAGAAAAAATAAAAAATTTGGAAAAAGATATAAATCAAGATTTATATTATCGTACAGCTGAAATTATTAATGAATTAGATACTCGCTTAACGGCTCTCGAGAATGGACAACAAAAAATTAATAGTAGTGAATGAACTTCATACTCAAGCTAGAAAAAATTATCATTGTCGGCGAGTTGAAATGCGTGATATTGATGACACATGGCAAGCAGATTTAGTAGAAATGATACCTTACTCAAAAATAAATAAAGGTTTCAAGTATTTACTAACAGTTATAGACATATTTTCTAAATATTCCTGGTCTGTTCCAGTGAAGAGTAAAAATGGAAAAGATGTTTCTCATGCAATGCAATCAATATTTGCTAAAAAACGCATTCCAAAAAACTTGCATAGTGACAAAGGAAAAGAATTCTACAACTCACAATTTGAAGCATTAATGAAAAAGCATAATATAAATTTTTATTAAACATACAGTAATATGAAGGCTTCTATTGTTGAACGGTTTAATCGAACACTTAAAAGAAAAATGTGGATGCAATTTAGTTTACGAGGAAATTACAAGTGGTATGATATATTGCCTACTCTTATTTCCAACTACAATAATACAAAACATAGAACAATTGGAATGAAGCCTAAAGATGTTACTTCAGAAGACGTTGAAATTTTAAAAAAACGATTCTTGAAGCTGAGAAAAATACCTTTGAGACGACCAAAATATAAAATTGGTGACAAAGTTCGAGTAAGCAAATATAAAAACGTTTTCAAGAAAGGATACACACCCAATTGGACAACAGAAATATTCACCGTGGATCAAGTTGTATCAACTCAACTAGTGACTTACAAGCTCAAGGATTACTAAGGACAACCCATCAGTGGAGGATTCTATGAAGAGGAACTTCTTAAAGTGAAATATCCAGATATTTATCTTGTAGAAAAAATTCTCAAGACACGTGGAAAGAAAGTTCTTGTCAAATTGCTTGGCTTTGATAATTCTCACAATACTTGGGAAGATAAAAGAAGTGTATAATCTATTATTCGCAAATCACTCCTAGTAATTTAACGCAAATGTCAATCAACCAGCAAACCAACCAAAGATTAATGTTAACGTAGAACCTCTCTATAAATCAAAATTACTTCCAACAACAAACATTTACAATGCCAGTGCCAAATTTAATGAATCAACTATGAATCAACTATGAATCAACAATGAATCAACAATGAATCAACTATGAATCAACAATGAATCAACAATGAATCAACAATGAATCAATAATGAATCAACTATGAATCAATAATGAATTAACTATGAATCAATAATAAATCAATAATGAATCAATAATGAATCAATAATGAATCAATCATGAATCAATCATGAATCAATATTAAATCAGTTGGCACTGGCATTGTAAATGTTTGCTGTTGGAAGTAATTTTGATTTATAAAGAGGTTCTACGTTCACATTAATCTTTGATTGCTTTGCTGGTTGATTAGCATTTGCGTTAAAGTACTAGGGGTGATTTGCACATTTATATTATCTTAATATAAGTTTTAATCATATGTATATAGGTATAAGGATTTTTTAAATAAAAACACATTTAATTAATGTACAATTGTTTAATTTATTAATAAACCTTTTATTACATTATTTTACAAAATTCATTCATCAATTGTGGGGATTCCATAATGTCCCCACGGTAGAGTGTCGGTACTCCCCGGTAACAAATATCGTTTGTCGTCTTGCGGACTTAAGGCTACTTTTATTTGTTTTACAGTTTCAAACATTCTGTAGCCGCGATCTGATGTTATATTGCGTTCGAGTTTGAATATCGAAATCGCGTAGACATTTCACATAATCATCAAAATTAATTGTCTTTTTTACAACGCCGGATTTAATGCCTTTGGCTTTTTTAATAAAATCTTTATTTTCTACCCTTACGCTGTACATCTTACTCCGCAAGCCAACAAATTCGGTAACGATCTTGCCGTTACATTCGTCTTTCATTAGGCCGAGGATCTTTTTGTTGGCTTGCGGAATGCCGTACACGTTGTTTGCGGGATAGTCTGACGTATCGAACTTTTGGATATTATTTTTCATGTCATTGTAGACATCTTTACATTTTATTTCGTAGATTAGACTGTCTGTATCGGTATACATCAGTATACAATTTTCGCCGTATTTTTTAAACATATACCCGTAGTGGAAATCGTAGATTTCGGCTAAACCATTGGGTAACAAGCTTAATGTCGACATGTTTACGGACATTTTCCATTGTTTTGCCGTACACAGCGTTGTTCATGAGCTTGAACAAATTTTTCTCGAACTCATTTTTGGCGTTGGTTCGCATCATCGTGTTGTAGTCGATGTACGGTTTAAGCCAAGTTGATTGCTTAAACAGTAAGACTCGATGAATTTTAACAAGCTTAATGCCGTTGGCGACAACTTGTTTTAAAGTGCGGTAGTGGATCACATATTTTTCTTTTGGTTGGAGAGTTGTTAATAATTTCTCCGGTTTCGAAAGGGGGGGTTTTGCATTTTCTGCGCAAAATGGCATGTCTTTGTGAGTATCGTGGAGATTTTCAGGATACTCCAAGTCAACTTCGAGTATGTACCCAACAGGTGAATCATCGGGTACATTAAAATTGAAAGAGTCATCGACATTATCAACCCATTTGAAGCCGCCATAAGGGAGCGCTTGAGCCATTGTCCAGCCATATAGATTGTTGGCATTGAAGTACATGATGTAGCCAGTATCTTTGCTACCATCGAAAGTTTCCATATACGGATTATTTGCTTTAGTATATCGGTTGCAACATTGACTGATACCACCTCGAATACCTGACTCAACAAACATAATCATATCGATGTCAGTTATAAGTTGTAATCCTATGCTCGTCTACTTGAGCATAGCATCCCAAGTTAAACCGAGGGTTGTGTAGTAGTGGGCAGGATCTAAACCGTACGCTTTGACACATTGTTCTCGGAAATTTTCAAAAACATCCGCAAGTAACAATACATCTGTTTTCATGTACAAATGGACATAGTCGTATAGATTTTGACAGTCAAACTAGGTCCATACATTTTGCGCATGCGCATACTCGTCATCAGAAATACCGGCATCATAAAGCGTACTATAAAATTTCTCGATCGGGGGTAATTCAGTCTTATCAAGCTTACTTCTTGAGTAACATGTTTAGTAAAAGAGATATACTTCTCTTTGTTAATGGGGAGGAGGTCAATTTTTCCTTCAAAGCTCGTCGAGATCGCGTGTATTATAAAATGGGCGTCGTAACCGCTTAAATTGTGGACGACTACGGGGATCGTTTGACAGTCTTGGTAGTTTAGATTGCACGATTCATGGGCAGCACCCCTATACTTGCCAGTAAGGTGACAGTGATCGCGGACTTTCTTTTCGCTTGCTGGTATTTTCTGTTGACAAATGTGACATATTGTCGCTTGCTTAAAATAATTCATTTCTTGAGGAGTTAATGTAGTCATTGGTATCGGATTTTTAAATACATAATCAATTTTTTCAGATAATTGCCTTAATTCCTCAGTAAACCATTTAGCAGGGTCGGATTCATTTTTCGGGCACGGTATTTTTACATAATGAGTCGTCGTAACTACATTTTATATAATAGCCGATACTTAACAATTTGTGACGCTGGAAGACTTCAGTCTTACTTAAATTGTCTACATCTTCATCGGCGGGAAGAAGTAGACTTTCACAGTCGGCGTAAATTACATATGGCACCTTTTCTTTATTCTTATAATTTTTAAGGTGATTATACTTTTGTCAGGTTTTGGCAACGTTATTTTACAGTCATTAATTTTTTTACAATTTTCAAGGTGAGCATTCAGTCTATCTGTAGATGAAAAGTAGTGTAAGCATCTGTCACAGATATGTTTTTTACATTTCTTTTTAGATAATTGTTTCGATAAAAGTCGCGATAAATCTTTTATCCATACATAATGAAAATTCATAAAATCACCTTCATCACATATTACATTCTCTTCAACACTCTCATCTGCATACATGTCAGCTACGTATAAGAGATTTACATGTTTATCTCTTTTTTCAGCAGAGAGATGAAGGGGATGTGTTGTGAAGTCCCCATAATATTTTGATAAACCATAGACATTAATTGAAATATCATTTAGTTTTTCAAATTTCGGGACATTTTTTAACGTTACTGGGAAATCTATACCGTCAAAATTTAACTCATTTTCAAATTCTTTATAATTCGAAACTCGATCATTTCTCACTATATTTTTGATGTAAGGATGAGAGAATAGCCCATTTGAAACACTCATTATCTTTGTTTTGCACGTTAATGCAGGCTTGTTATCTTTTAATTTGTGAGGGTAGATCAATGTATGAGCTCGCGCGCATCGGGTTGAAGATTCCAGTTTGAACCCTTTGCGTGAAACTCTTCTACACTGCGCAAGATCGGCTGCTTGATGTTCTCATCCAACCAATCATCTAAAAGGGTTGTGGGGAAGATGCTGTTAGCCTTAGTTCCAAAAGGAATTGGTTTACTACTTCTTCCTCATTTTCAACCCTTTTAAAGTTGGCAATGAGAACACCGTACACTACAATGGGTCCATTCTTATTTAAGGTACCTCTAATGTGGTCCTGAAACAATATGGACGCGTCGTCTAAAAACGCATTAACATCAATGTGCACTAGATTCAGGACCGCATTAGTGTATAATCTACACGCAAACGCACTCTCACATTCTTCCCAGCGCACACGATTATTAATATCTCGGTCACCGATTCCAGCGCAATCTACAATATGGGACTCAAATAATGCGCAAAGTCTAATGATGGATTGTAGAATGCTCACACATCTTTTCTTTTGATGTGTAAAGTATATCGACTTGAGAATGCTCGATAACACATTTTCATGTTGTGAGCATTCTACAATCCACCTGTCAACGAATGAACGTCTTAAATTGACGTCGTCTAAGAGAGGAATCAACTCTAAAGCCTCTTTAATTAGAGTAATAGTGACGTCACTCTCATCAAGGATTGTACCGTAATTTGGATGCTTACGTGGTCCATCGGTGGTCTTCGCCTTACGCTTCATCTCTGCACCTAAAATTACACTTACAAACTAACAAAAAGAATAAAGAACACACTTACAACCTAACAAAAGAACACACTTACAAACTAAAAAAAGAACACACTTATAAACTAACAAAAGAATGAACTTACAAACTAAAATACTTATACTAAACAAAACAAACTTACAAACTAAAGAACTTAACCTACAAACCAATACAAAGTAAATGCAATAAACACAGTAAATATAACAAAAAAGACAGTTAGTAGTGGCAATGGTAATCTGCTGCTGCTGCTTTTGGAACCGCTGAACCTGTGAACAGAACAGCTACTGACTAAACTCACCAAAATCCCTGAATGTATACCTCGAAATCCCCACTCTTACCTGTCACGCATGCGCACTAGACCATTTACCCCTACTTTAACCTAATGAGCACCTCCCCACTCTTCAATTTTCCCCCACCTATTCACGCATGCCTAATACTCTTACTCTAACACAGACGTAGCAATGTATACATAGGATCCGCAAAATAAATATACTAATTTACAAAAAAAATAAAAATTTATTAATCTTTAAAAATAAAATTTAAATTTAAAATTACGCGCCGCCGTCGATGGCAGCGACGCCGACCGTGAGCGCGTGGCGGCTGCGCCTCTGGAGGAGAGGCCGCCGGCTCTCTTTCTTCTACCCTGGGTATCGGCGACCTACACCGTGGCGGACTTCCTGGTGGGGTTGTAGGCAGCCATTCCAACGGTGTCGGCGACCTGGGTGGAGTCCCCAACTGAATAAAGTGCGTGGGAGACTCCAGTTTCATCCTGGGTTGAGGTGTCGGCGACCTAGGTGGTGTCAGCGGTCGTTTCACCAACGTCCAGGGTGGTGAATATGGCCGCCACCAATGGTACAGGGCCCGGAGCGGAGATATCTCTGGTGCCACATCTGAAGGTGACTCTGGGTGATGCCACCGGCAGTTCCCCGTTGGGAAACATTATATATATATTAACATTATATATTGAGATCGCTCACACCTGACACTCGTAGCAGCTCTCCATCGCGAGCTGCTCAGACTGCTGCTATGAGCCGAATGAGCTCTCTGTCGTGAACTAGTTATCCTCGTAGGGCTCTCTCCCCACCAAGCGGTTCCCCCACTACGCGCTCACCCCACCGTGCAGTCTTATTACCATACGCTACGCGGGGTAGTCTAATATAACTACAGTGAGACTAAAGCGCGGGAGATTCAATTTAAAAATATTTTTTGGTAAAATTATTAAGTTCATAATGTTACATGGTTTCACTAAAAAAGTAATAAAAATCAATTAGAAATAATATTATATAGTAAATTATTTAATAAACAAAATATTATTAAACTTCTTACACATTATTTAAACCTAATTTAAATTAGCAAAAGATAGTTTAAATCTACCTTATTTAATCATAAGTAAAATATTAGCAATGAAAAAAAATAGTTTTAAACATAGTATATTTAGATTCAAACTTTGTGTTAGAGGGAAATAAATTCATTATTGTAGTATAAAAAATATGTATATTTATAACAACATATTTTATTTTACTACACATTTACATGCTTTTACAATTATTTAACCTTTTTTAAAGAAAAAAATATTCAAAAACTTTTGATTTGGAACAAAATGTAAACTAAATAATAAAAAAGAAAATGAAACTTGTTCTATAGAAAAATATGAATAAAAAAACTGTCCATTAGAAACATTGCATAAAAAGTAAACTAAAAACCTTTTTTAAAGAAAAAAATATTCAAAAACTTTTGATTTGAAAATGATGCGATTGTCGCATCATTTTTATAGCTTTTCTCAACCGCTGTCGAAGGGTTCCTGATAGAGGTTTAGGTGCTATTAAGATTGCTCGACGTCTTGGAGGTTGTGCCTAAAACCTTTCTAGACGTCGTGTTTGTACTAGTCGTTGTTCACGGTTTAGAGGGACATGAGCCACTCGCCGACGAATTTGAGGTGCAGGTACCTCTTCACCCAGCACAACTATATATTCAACAGCTCGAGGTGGAGCTATCCCTGGTTGTTGCAAGGGTGCTGGCTGAGGATTTGTATTTGTCACAAGTTGTGGATAAGTTCTGCTTCTGATCCACGGAGCAGGACCAGGCGCTTCTAAAATCTGCGGCAATGCCTGTGCTGCTTCATTCCGCCTCAATTCCATTGTATCTTCGTTTCAAAAAACATCATCGAGAATATTGTTCGGAATAATTTCAATATTATCAGGACGTTGATTGTTACCATTTGCAAATAATTGCGGGTTTTCTGGATCATATTCCATGTTTTGCATTGCGTCCAATTGTTCATCTAATTGAATCTAAAACATTTTAAATTGAAAATAGAAAGAAATAATTGTTTTTAATATTTGAGGTTATAAAGGAGAAAACAAATAAAAAGCATTATAAATAAGCAGAGAGAAACTGAGAATTAATATAAAGTTAAAAATAAAAAAAGGGATAATTGTTCGAAATGTCAGACTACAGTAAAGAAAAATTGGGATTAATATAAAAGAAAAACATTATTATTAGCGAGAGAAATAATTGTTTTTAATAGATAAGGGTTAAAAAGGAGAACACAAATAAAAAACATTATAAATAAGCAGAGAGAAACTGAGAATTAATATAAAGTTGAAAATAAAAAAAAGGAATACTTGTTCGAAATGTCAGACTACAGTAAAGAAAAATTGGGATTAGTATAAAAGAAAAACATTATTATTAGCGAGAGAAATAATTGTTTTTAATATTTCAGGTTATAAAGGAGAAAACAAATAAAAAGCATTATAAATAAGCAGAGAGAAACTGAGAATTAATATAAAGTTGAAAATAAAAAAAAGGATAATTATTCAAAATGTCAGACTACAGTAATGAAAAATTGGGATTAATATATAAAGTTGAAAATAAAAAAAAGGAATACTTGTTCGAAATGTCAGACTACAGTAAAGAAAAATTGGGATTAGTATAAAAGAAAAACATTATTATTAGCGAGAGAAATAATTGTTTTTAATATTTGAGGTTATAAAGGAGAAAACAAATAAAAAGCATTATAAATAAGCAGAGAGAAACTGAGAATTAATATAAAGTTGAAAATAAAAAAGGATAATTGTTCGAAATGTCAGACTAAGAAAAATTGGAATTAGTATAAAAGAAAAACATTATTATTAGCGAGAGAAATAATTTCTTTTAATATTTGAGGTTATTAAGGAGAAAACAAATAAAAAGCATTATAAATAAGCAGAGAGAAACTGAGAATTAATATAAAGTTGAAAATAAAAAAAAGGATAATTATTCAAAATGTCAGACTACAGTAAAGAAAAATTGGGATTAATATATAAAGTTGAAAATAAAAAAAAGGAATACTTGTTCGAAATGTCAGACTACAGTAAAGAAAAATTTAGATTAATATAAAATAAAAACATTATTATTAGCGAGAGAAATAATTGTTTTTAATATTTGAGGTTATAAAAGAGAAAACCAATAAAATTCATTATAAATAAGCAGAGAGAAACGGAGAATTAATATAAAGTTGAAAATAAAATAAGGGATAATTGTTCGAAATGTCACATTACAGTAAAGAAAAATTGGAGATTAATAAATAAAGTTGAAAATAAAAAAGGAATACATGTTCGAATTGTCAGACTACAGTAAAGAAAAAAAGTACGCTTACCTCGTTTCGTGTCATTCTTTCTAAATTTGTATGTTCAGTTTTTAATGCAAAAAAACTTTGAACCCCTTTATTGAAAATTGAGAAATAAGTTTAATAAATTTGAATATAAAGTGATAAAATAAGGTCATTAATTATTATATACTTACCGTACAACAAGCTTCCACGTGCAAGTAGGATGCCGGTTTGTTTGTCATAAAGGTTGGGTTGTTTGAACACGAAGCGTCTCAGGAGTGAGACAGTTGTTCTTTCAGGACTGAAGGAACATCGATTCGAAAGTATCGCAATTGAATTTTTTCTTTCGCGCGAAATTCAATTTGAATTTGACATTCTATATAGAATAGAATAGTAATAATATAGAATAAATATATATAAAAAAATAGTTATAAATAATTAGTAAAAATAATAATTATTAAATAAAATAAGAGTATTAAAATTTAATATAAAATAAACACTAAAAATGATTAATAAATTATTAAACTTACCTCAATTAAATCAAGTGGGGGAAATTAATTAGAAATAAAATAATTAGTTATTAATAAATAGCAATAATCAATATATAAACAATCAATGATTTATAACTACAAATTAACCCTCAACTATATCGGTCGGTAAGCGCCTAGTTGGTTAACGTGTTGTACCGCCTCATACGAGTATCACACCCCACGGGCCGCCTACGGCCATATCGGGGAGAGATTTACGCTCTACAACGCCGATGGCCATCATGTGACCATCTACCGAGCCCGCAAAGTTGAGTAAGAACGTTTACGGCCCTTCGGTTTAGGGCGGGACCTTTCCAATCCCTGGTCACTCTGCAGGTAACCGCCCGAGTTGGCACCACAACTCACATGTCGAAGCGCCACTACTACGTCCGTTGCCGAAGCAACAGTCTGTTCGTGGACGCCCCTAGCCTAAGCGATGTAGGCTGTAACCACTGCCCGCACGAGTCCAACCCAATGACCGGAAGGAACAAGCCTTTTGGCAAGTCCCCGGGCTCGGACCGGTCCCCGTGCTACCATTTGTACTCCGGTAAGAGTACCGATGAAGAGTCTTACCACCCTTGCTTCGGCAAGTTAGGTTCGACGGTCAATATTAGACCTGCCGGGCCGCCACGGCACTGCCCATCATCATCGTAAGCCAATACTCTATAAGGTAGCCTGGGACGAACCGAGTACTACCCGCAAGCATGGCACCACTCCGAGTCTCTTTTAGTCGCCTTTTACGACATGCAGCCGATCGCAGGAGGCCTATTCTGCGCCCGGGACCCCCACGGGAGTATATCGGTCGGTAAAACAAAAATGGCGGCTCACTGTCCAACAGGTTTAAATTTATAAGATAAATTTTCAAATTTCCCGCGGTTTGAATTCTTTGGTAGCGCCACCTGTCGGCGGCAGTTGGAACTCTATGGTCGGTAAAGAACAATACCCTCACCAACCGGGTTTGAATTTCGAAAATAAAATTTAAATCTCCCACCAAGGGGGTTTGAATTCGACGGTAGCGCCACCTATCGGTGACAGTCGGAACTGCACTCGGTCGGTAAAGTAGAACACCCCTACCAACCACTAATAAAGTAGGAATCTACCTTACCGACTTAGCTGAGATCAGAACCTGTCCCCGTACCCCCTAGCTATACTACTGCTAAGAAACCATCAATGGAAAATGTGTTCCGTCTCAATGTAACATACTAGTCCATTAATGATTCACGGACTTTTTCTTTCCATGTATAGTCAGGTCTGGATAGATATAAACTCAATACGGTTCGTGTATAACCAGTGCATCCAGAATTACTCTAAAGTTAGTCTGATAATACGCAATAGATTGTCTATGGGTAAATCTTTCAAAAAGGACAAATAAGGCTTCCAAATACGTTGTTACCCAGGTGCGAAAAGTTGGCCGGACCGACTGTGGCAACCAAAGGTCGGCAGAAATACCGTATTAATAACATCAGCCGACCAATGGCAACCATACTCGGACCGACCATGGGTGCCAAAGTTAAGCCGACCTCCGGAAATTGAATTCAGTTAGACTGGCAACCAAGGTCGTACCGATTTTGACAGCCAATGGCCGGGCGACAATTTGCAAAAAATTATTAATTTTACAAATGAGTAAGAATTTTTGAAACGTGCCACCATCGTATAAAAATATTGAAGTTTAATAAAAAAGAAACTATTTATTTATAACAAATTAGCAAAAAACCATGTTCGCAATCGAATTTCAAAATGAAAAAAATAATTCTTATTTTTTTATTATCACTGAGTAAAATCCCGTTGAGAAAAAAATGGCACGGCTTTAACAACTGACTTATTTAAGCATTGTTAATCCCGGTGTTACGTCATCGTAACATATTTTTCATTAATAATAATAATAATAATAATAATAATAATAATAATAATAATAATAATAGTAATAATAATAGGAATAACAATAAATAATTGTTATTAACATTATTATTAACGATTGTATACAATTATTAATTAATGAAAATAGTAATAATAAGAATAATAAAATAATAATTAGATTTAAACAATAACAGCGAATAATCATTTGTAATAACAAAATAATAATAACTATTGTAATAATAATAACAAATAATAACAATAATTGATTGTAAAAGTAATAACAAATAGTAGTAAGTGTAACAACAATAATAATTAAATAATAACAATTTGTAACAATAAATAATAATAATTAATTGTAACAATAATAACAAAATAGTAATAATTAGTTGTAACAACAATAACAAAATAATATTGATTAATTGTAACAAATTATAACAAGATAGTATTTAAATGTAACAAAATAACAATTAATAACAAGTTATAATATTGTAAACAACAATAACAAATTGCAATAACAAGTTAATAACAAATTGTAATAACAAGTTAATAACAAATTGTAATAACTATATAAATTAACAAACAACATAAAAATATAACGAAAATTGTAAAAACATATGACTAACAGGATATGAACACGTGCGATCTAAAGCTGAATCAACACAAGTGGCCACAACAATACTTTTCCAAAATTCAATGTTAAAAGAACATTTTCTAATAATGCATGGTAAAAGACAAAAAGTTCTAGTATAAAAAGGGCTACACTATCTTCTAAAAGTCAGTCTTAAAGATGTAATCGTCAGTAGTAGTCACCTGGACTACTAGTCTAAAAATTTCAATCTTCATAAGTGGTTCTCTTCGCATAAGCGGTCTCATCCCCAGTATAGTAGTTGTCCTGAATAATTACGTGAAAACTCTAAATTCAACTCATCTTGAAGTCTAATTTGGTGTTAGAAAACATCGTTCGAGTTGTGACAAAAGCTGAATACCCATCGAACGAAGATAATTTACGAGTCTCGTAAATCATTAACCTGCAGCCACTTAACGCATAATTGCCGAACAGACGCATTGTTCTCCTGCAACACGAGCTAGGACCACCACCCGCTGAGCCAAGGTACAGAGAGACAAACCACTTAGACTCATTTTAGAAAGCTCGTGTTCATTCCATGTTTGCATAACTTTGATCTTTTTCAAATATATTGTGTTCAAATAAAATTATTTCTTGTCATTTATCCAATCTCGTCCCAACTTTAATTTTTATAAATTAAAGTTAAATCGAGAAAATTTAGGAAATATAATAATAAGGTTAGACATAACATACCTCATTATTTTTGGTGCATCGGCCGTCGTGAACGGATAAATGCGAGAGTAGTTTAATTTGGATACATCATTATTTTTGGTGCATAGGCCGTCATGAACGGATAAATGCAAGAGTAGTTTAATTTGAATATATTATTATTTTTTGCTGCATTGACCGTCGTGAACGGATAAATGCAAGGATAATTTAATTTGAGAATATATCGTTATTTTTGGTGTATAGGCCGTCGTGAACGGATAAAATGCAAAAAAATTAGATTTGAAGAAATAGTTTATTATTTTTAGTACATCAGCTGTCGTGAACTAATTTAAAAAAAAAAAATTTTTTTCTTAATTTTTGGTCATACAAGAGTATCATTATTTTTGGTGCATCATATGTCCCAAATTTATAAATTTAAAGATTTTTGAACTAAATTTTTATTTTTACGTATAAAACATCGTGAATTGATTAATAAAAATAGATTTTCTTACTTTTTTCTAAATTTACCATTAATAATTAGTAAAATAGGTTTTATTTGCACAATTATTTAACAAATTAATAAAAACAGGAATAATTTTATTTGAATAAATAACCGTATTTCATACATAAAAAATACAAGAATAATAACAATAATATATATTTAAATAAATAATTCATTTTATTAAACAAAATTTCTAATTTTTTAGTAACAATTAAATAAATTTTTTTTAACAAATAAAAATTTATAACATTTTTTTTAAATTATATAGTTTATTTAAAATAATAATTTCAAATTACAAAATAAATTAATTATTAATAAATACAATTTTTTTTTCAAATAACAAGTATAAGAATTAACAAATTTTTTATTAAAATAATTTTTGTAAACATTTTCGTAGAAAATTATTAAAAATTGTAAGGATTGAAATATTAAAATTTAAAAAATAAAAAATTATTAATAACAATAAACACATTTTTCATAAATATTTGTAAAAAAAAAAATAATAACAAAATTTTATTAACAATAACAAACTCATTTTTATAAATTTTAATTAAAAAAGTAAAAAATAAATTTTTTTTTAAATATTCAATTTAAAATTATTAACAATAACAATCTCATTTTTATAAATTTCTGTAAAAAGATAACAACAACAAAATTTATAACAATTCTAATTTAAATAAATAAAAATTGTTAACAATAAAAAACTCATTTTTATTAATTTTTATAGTGACACATACATTTTTTTTAAACGATTCAAAATTAAATAAATAAAAAAAATTATTAATAATAAACTTATTTTTATAAATTTTTACAAAAATAATAACAAATAAAAATTATATCGGTTTAATTTTTTGAAACTTTTACCAATAATAATAAATTCATTTTTAATACATTTTTTATAAAAAATTAATAAATAATTAAAATATTCTTTCTTATAAAATTGATTTTGAAATAAAATCAAATAATTCAATTCAACTAGAATTAAATAATGTTTATAAACTGTCACTATTTTTGTTTGAATTAAAAATTACTAAATAAAAATAATAATAACAATTTAATAATTAAAATTTTTTTTTTTAAAAACAACAAATTTTTAAGACATAGTAAGCTTAAGGAAAAATAATAATAAAAAAATAATAAATAATTTTTTTATATTAATTTCACATTGTTTAAAAATATATAAATAAAAAAAAATTTAAAGAAAAATATATTTTACAAAAAATTCTAGCATAAAAGTATTTATCTTATAATATTTACTATCTTATCTATAACAAGTGTTCTGAATATATCTGCATGTGTTCCAAATTTACATATTTTATATCTGTCCATATCTTTATAGAAATAATTTCTATTTACCAAGAACAATAAACACAAGTGCTACGCGATGCAAGTGAGAAACAAATCAAATAGCAATATTTTATGAACAACATTTATATACACATATATTATTAAAAAGTTATTAAACAAAATATATACTAAAAATTTATTTTTATTCAGTTAAAATTTTTTTCAAAGAAACACATTATTTTAAAGAAAATATGGATCTGCCAAATAGTCATCAAGTCTCATTACGCGATGCTCTAGAAATAGTTCCTATTTTTGATGGAAAAAACTTACCATTATCCATTTTTATCGAAAGTTGTTTAGAAGCAAAATCTATGCTTCCTGAAGTAGCACAAGTTCAGACAAATTTAGTAAAATTAATAAGAAGTCGAATTTCGGGAGAAGCAAGAAAAATTATAATAGGAAATAACTTTAATACTGTAGAAGAATTAATAGAAAGATTAAAACAAATTTACGCACCAATAAAATCTGTATGTCAATTACAAGGAGAACTAGCAGCAATGTATATGTGGGAACACGAAAATGTAATTTCTTACGGTTCAAGAATTGCAGAAGCAGCAGAAAGAATATTAGATGCATATATTATTAGTAATGGGAATAGAGTAGATGAAGCATTTAGAAGAAGTTTAGATGAAGCAACTATCGATTGTTTTTCGCGAGGACTTACACGAGAATTAGAATTACGAATTGGAACAGCTGATACATTTCAAGGGATAGTTAATAAAGCTATAGAAATAGAAAGAAGATTGTTATTACAACGTGAACTACGAAAAAGTGAGAATAATATTGAATATAATGCCCACCTTAAAAATTTTGCAGAAACAACAAAAATTAATATGGTTCAAGACAATGTAAGCACTTGTTCATCTTGTGGAAAAAATGGTCATGTTGTATCAAACTGTTTTAAACTTAATAAATTGCTAAGACTTAGAGAAGAAACCCGCTTTCATTCAGGCACTCAACAACATTTTGCAAACCCAAATCAGTATCAATTTAATAACAAAAATCAAATGTTCAATCAATTTCAATGTCGAAATTATTACAGGAATTCGCAACAAAATCAATTTAGACACGTACCGCAAAAGCAATTTCATACTTCGTTTCAAAATCAAAGGCAAAATCAACATAAAATTTTTTTGCAAAGTCAACAACAAAATTTTTTACAAAATCAACAACAAAATTTTTTACAAAATAAACAACAAAATTTTTTACAAAATAAACAAAATTATTCTCGGGAACCACGAACTAACATTGCAACAAACTTTGAAACTAAAAATCGAAATATAATTTGTAATTACTGCAAAAAATTAGGACACATTTCCACTAATTGTAGGAAAAAGATATGGGATGATAACAATAATGACAAGTTTTTAAAAATCACAAATCTTTTTAATCAAGCTTTACAGAAGGATATACCCCTTTTTACGACTGATAATAAAGAAAACACTTTAAATAAATTAATAAATAAAGTTTGTGAGGAACCACCTTTACAAAGACCAGACTTCTGCCAACCAATTATATTAAAAACAGACGATTCAGATATTGCAGTAGGAGAAATTCAATCACAAGAAGTAAATAAATATCAACCAGTAGCCGAATATGACATAAACGTGTTCTACAAAGCAAGTACGAAAAACATCAACGCTGACGCCTTATCTACAAATCCTATTGAGGACATTATTGAAAATAAAGTGCAAAAAATAAAAACAGAAGAAATTCAAGAAACGCAGGAAAATATTACTCAAGAATATATTCATAAGTGTGTGCAAGAAAAAATCGAAGAAAAATTTAAAGAATACTTAAATTGTGTATCAAGTAAAAATAATTACTCAAGTTTAAAGGTAATAAATAATCTCCGCCATATTGAAAAAATGTTAAATAATGAATGTTGCAAACTAGAAAAGTATGATACACATAGTGAAGCTTGTAATGTTGTTACAGGAAATCAAGAAAGAATACAAGAAAACAATAATCAAGAAGGAGAAATACAAGGAAACAAAAATCAAGAAACACTGGAAATTCAAGAAGAAAAGAAGAATCAAGAAATTCAAGAAAAAGAAGAAGCACATAAAAGAAGGAAACGAGGTAGACCAAAAATACAAAGCACACGTTTTATTACTTCCTTAAAAAAGAAGAGAGGAAGACAGAAAAAGGTATGTAATACAAAAAATAAGAAACTTTATAATGAAAATTATACTAATGAAATTGAATATTATCCTGAGTATATTAAACAGAAAACAAAATTGAAGAAACACGAAGAAATTGATCAAGGCTACGAATCCTCTAATTGTGAAGAATCATCTGAAGAAGAAGATAACCTAGTAATAAAAGAAGACTGCAAAAATTTTAATCAACAGAATATACGTATAGCAGAAATTAAAAATGTAACTTCAAAGGAAATCCTTTCAACAATAAAATCATCCTTAAAAAATTCGTTTGTGGAAGTTACTCCATACAATGGACGTACAAAATGTCCTACTAAAAATTATATGCAATTAATCAAAGAGACTCAATCATTAGACAATATATATCGACCGCCTCCAGAACCACCTCCCAGTAGAGAATAAATTATCGAATACAATTGAATTTAAAAAAATAATAATACGAATAAACAATACCCCAAAATTAAATAAAAATTTTTTTTTACAGATAAACTAAATAAAATATAATCAATAACAAATGAAAATTTCCACCTTACAAATAAATTGCAATATTAAGAATAGTTATATATTAAAAAGTAATTTAAATATACCATACAAATTATATAAACCAACTAACAAATCACTTTTCTATACCTATGCATAAAAAACATACATCATTCAATATAAATGTTTTTTAGAATTTAAACTAATATAAATTTTTCTGTTGTAGCGATCTAACATCAATCTAATAATAATTGACCAAAAACAAGGAAAGAAATAAAAATAATATAATAAAAATTTCTTTTAGGGAAAGTAAGAAAGCAGCATGTTAAGGTTAAGTTATTTTACTCTTTTATCTTTACTTTTTTTTACTATTCTTTCTATTTTCAATTTTACACTCAAAGACTCAAACATCTTCTCTTAATATTCTTTTTAAAATTACAAATAACATAATTTTATACAAGCAAACGTTAAATCTGAATCTATATATTCCACTTTAGTACATGATAAAAAGATAATCTTAAGAATGTCCTGTGAATTAAAAAAATTAAATGATCGATTAATAAAATATGTAGGAAGTAAAATTTATTTTTTTTAGTAAAAAATACACTTTAAATAATAACCCAAATTTCATAACAACTATAATTCAAATGAATAAATTAAATCTTACTTCTTACAATTTAGTAACAAAAGGACATTAACATATTTTATATAGTATAAAAAAATAAATTTAATTTAATAATGAAAACTAATGAGTCACTTGTTGGATAAAAATTCATTTGATAAAATTATTTAATAATTTCTAAAACAATTAGATAAATTTTTTTAATACTATATTGGTCCAAAAATTTAAGAGATTCCGTATATCATAATATTTTATATAAAAAAAATATCTGACATAATAACATTTTAAATTAAAAACAATGTCATGAAATTTTATAAATATTTGTATCCAAACAAACTTTTTCGTATCAGGTTACATTAAATTAAAGTCTCTAAATTCAAATACTAAAAAATTAGATATTTAAATAATAACTACAAATATAATTTCGTTTTAGAATTATTGTTTAATTGCCTTTAGTACGGCTATCATTTTATGTAAACAAAACTAATAGTATGAGAAATTCAATTTAGAAAATCTATCTGTACTATTTTATTTCTTTTTAAACGCAAACTTGTTATATTACGCACGTTAAAGATTATATTAAGGTCAATATAAAAAATTATAAAATAAAAAAAAGCAAAATAGAAAATTAGCAAGAAATAATACTAATAAGATTAACACGAAAATATGATTTTAACAAAAGAAAAGAAGCAATAGATATTTGCAGTGATAAAATCGAAATAATTAAATGGAGCAATTCTTGTGAAAGATGTTTCAGAAGATATCATGTAGCAAAAAATTGCCTAAATTACAAAAAAAAATTATTAAGACTAAGATAAAAAAAATATTTTTTTTTCTCTCGTTAACAAGTATAATATGTGCATGCTATCTTCTAAACATTTAGTCATATAATTTTATCAAATAACAAATTATATCTATCTCAAAATTGTGTGTGTGTCAAAAAAAAAAATATTTTTTTTCTAAAAATGTATGTTTTACGCTCAATCTTAATACGATTGTAAGTTTTTTTTAGTTTTAAATGTAAGAGATAGAATTTGGAAATTGTTCAATTTCATTTTTCAATTTCCAAATTTTTGAAGGGGGAGGTGTTACGTCATCGTAACATATTTTTCATTAATAATAATAATAATAATAATAATAATAATAATAATAATAATAATAATAGTAATAATAATAGGAATAACAATAAATAATTGTTATTAACATTATTATTAACGATTGTATACAATTATTAATTAATGAAAATAGTAATAATAAGAATAATAAAATAATAATTAGATTTAAACAATAACAGCGAATAATCATTTGTAATAACAAAATAATAATAACTATTGTAATAATAATAACAAATAATAACAATAATTGATTGTAAAAGTAATAACAAATAGTAGTAAGTGTAACAACAATAATAATTAAATAATAACAATTTGTAACAATAAATAATAATAATTAATTGTAACAATAATAACAAAATAGTAATAATTAGTTGTAACAACAATAACAAAATAATATTGATTAATTGTAACAAATTATAACAAGATAGTATTTAAATGTAACAAAATAACAATTAATAACAAGTTATAATATTGTAAACAACAATAACAAATTGCAATAACAAGTTAATAACAAATTGTAATAACAAGTTAATAACAAATTGTAATAACTATATAAATTAACAAACAACATAAAAATATAACGAAAATTGTAAAAACATATGACTAACAGGATATGAACACGTGCGATCTAAAGCTGAATCAACACAAGTGGCCACAACAATACTTTTCCAAAATTCAATGTTAAAAGAACATTTTCTAATAATGCATGGTAAAAGACAAAAAGTTCTAGTATAAAAAGGGCTACACTATCTTCTAAAAGTCAGTCTTAAAGATGTAATCGTCAGTAGTAGTCACCTGGACTACTAGTCTAAAAATTTCAATCTTCATAAGTGGTTCTCTTCGCATAAGCGGTCTCATCCCCAGTATAGTAGTTGTCCTGAATAATTACGTGAAAACTCTAAATTCAACTCATCTTGAAGTCTAATTTGGTGTTAGAAAACATCGTTCGAGTTGTGACAAAAGCTGAATACCCATCGAACGAAGATAATTTACGAGTCTCGTAAATCATTAACCTGCAGCCACTTAACGCATAATTGCCGAACAGACGCATTGTTCTCCTGCAACACGAGCTAGGACCACCACCCGCTGAGCCAAGGTACAGAGAGACAAACCACTTAGACTCATTTTAGAAAGCTCGTGTTCATTCCATGTTTGCATAACTTTGATCTTTTTCAAATATATTGTGTTCAAATAAAATTATTTCTTGTCATTTATCCAATCTCGTCCCAACTTTAATTTTTATAAATTAAAGTTAAATCGAGAAAATTTAGGAAATATAATAATAAGGTTAGACATAACACCGGGTAGGGCTGAATTGCATGTAATTTTTGATAAAAGTGACAAGCAATATGGCGATAAGCACACAGACAAGTGGATTTATGTGACAGTGGTCAAGGAGGTGGCGCCATTTCTCGGACGTGGCCGCGGCTAAACTACAGAAATATCTTAGTCTCAAAATGTAGCCTTACTCAGAATTAACAATGTTTAAATAAGTCAGTTGTTACAGCTGAGCCATTTATTTTCTCAACGGGATTTTACTCAGTGATAATAAAAGAATAAGAATTATTTTTTTCATTTTGAAATTCGATTGCGAACATAGTTTTTTGCTAATTTGTTATAAATAAATAGTTTGTTTATTTATTAAACTTTAATATTTTTTACGAAAAAATTTTTATTCAAATCTTTGGCTCAAAACACAAAAATTTTATATACTTCAAAACTCTGACTGCCAAACTTTTACCGAACATAGATCCGACTTAGGCCAGAGTCGGCCCGACCCACTTTTATAAGGTTTTCTAAACTCTGTCTCCCATAGTCGGACCTCAATAAAATATTACTTTTGATACATTTAAAAATTCCAAAGTCTATTATTTTTTTAAATTTAATATTTGCAGTACAATGTCATTAAAACACAATATATTTTTTTGCTTGAAAAATTGTGGTATTTTTAGGTTTTTTTATTTTGAATTATCAGAACTATTTAAACAAAATGTAGGGAACCCTAGAAACTCTTTTAAAACAATTCAGAACCCTAATTATAAATCCCTTTTTTAATATTAAGGGGCTGCGTGAAGTAAGCCCCACATTATGAAAAATCTTATTTTTATTATTTAATCTACGGCACTATTTCTAAAAACTATCAGAAACTGTTGAAATATTGTAGAGGAAATCAGAACTCTAAAAAAAATTTCATTTTTTAAAAATAGTTGGCCCATCTTTGAAACAATTTGTAAAAATATTATTTTCATCTTTTGTAAAACTATTATTTTTATCCTACAGACGTTAACTTAATAAGCAAAGAAAATTGGAGGCCAGTTTTACAAAAGAGGAAGATGTTACGTTTGAACTTGAAATGGACAAATGCGAGGACAAAATATTTCAAGAAGACTCAGTTATATCCTTCAACAATAACAACAACCGCTGTACAGGTCAAAAAGTTAAGGAGGTAAGTGCTTATGAAAGTGTTTTGCAGACAGAGTTGGAAGGGAAGGATGATGATGCATTTGAAGCAATGCAGGAAGAAACAGTCGAATTTGAAGAGATTTTGGAAGAGATAGAAATTTTAGAGCTTCAAGATGAAGAGGATACAGGGATAGTGTCGCAGTCAAATATAAAAGTAAAAGAAGGAAAGGATGATTTATTGGTGAAGTTTGAAGAGATTAAAAATAATAAAGATAATGAAGAAGAAGAAGAAAAAATGTATAATGGACTTGACAAATTTGTAAAAGGGGAAATGCAACACCAAGTTACATTAAAAGTAGGCCAAGAGACGAACAAAGAAATTGAAAATAAAGCATTACAAGCAATGAAATGTTTATATGAGAAATCAGACGGAATAGAAGGAACATATGAAGATGTATATAAAGAAATATTAATAAATGAAGAAGATATGACGAATTTAGAAGAATATGATAATAATAATGATATAGAAGAGGAAGAAAGAGATGAAACAGAAGAAGAGATAGAAAAATTAATAGAAAAAGAAGAAGCGGATGAAGAAATTGAAGAAGATAAAGAAATTTGTATGGAAGAAAACGAAGATACATATGAAAACAAAAATAGTATAGTAGGACAAGAAAAGAAGGAAAAGAAAAAATTTAAGAATGTTAAAATCTTAGACGAATTTATTACTCAAGAAAGAGAAATCTCAATGATGACTAATGTAATAAATGAAACTTTGAAGAAAGTTGTGGAAGAAAACAACCACAAAAAGGCTGTGAAGAAAAATCGTGGAAAATTGTTTCCAGATACAGACAAGGATTAAAAACTTAATATGATCTGCAATGTAGAAATTACGACGCAATCGTATAGTTCTTGGTACTATTACTTCAGGAATAGGTTATTCCACAATGGAGGAAGCACTTACAGCAATAAATGTGCACTACATGAGCCTTGCATTTTATATAAAATGTGGGTAGTTGAAATCCTGCGCAACTTCTGCTCCAATCTTGCGTTTACACGTAAGCCGAGCTACAAATCTCTTCTAATTAAAATATGATATTCTTGATGACAATAGAAACCAAATAAAACGTCTCCCAAAATGCACAACTCATCAGGGCGCTATCTAGGCAAACTTATTTTACCAAATTTAAGGGATCTTTCTTTTCCGAGCTACAAATTATTTCTTCCTAAAATATATTATTTTTAATGCTAAAAGAAATCAATTTAAATGTTTCCCGAAGTGCATAACTCATCAGGGCTCAATGTAGGCAAACTTAATTTACAAAATTTAAGATAACTTTTTTTCCCGAGCTACAAATTATTTCTTCCTAAAATATATTATTTTTAATGCCAAATGAAATCAATCTAAATGTTTCCCGAAGTGCACAACTCATCAGGGCGCAATCTAGGCAAACTTATTTAACAAAATTTATGATAACTTTATTTCTGGATCTAGAAATTGTTTTCCATAAAAATATGTACTTTGTAATGACGAAAGAAATCAATTAAAACGTTTCCCAAATGCACAACTCATCAGGGCGTAATCTAGGCAACATTATGTTACCAAATTTAAGGTATTTTTCTTTCCCGAGCTACAAATTGTTTTTTTTAATATGTTATTTCTAATGACAAAATAGACCATTTAAAACTTCTTCCGATATGCACAACGTATCAGGGCGCTATCTAGGAAAAAATATTTCACTAAATTCAAGGGGTTTTTCTACCCAGGCGCACTAAAAAATGAACGTTTTTTGGGAATTTTTTTCTTGGAAACTATTCTATGAATCAAAATAAAATTTTGATGCTTTATTATACACGTTTTGAGGTACAGAAAAAATTTTTTATTTATAACTTTTGATACAAAATAGGGCTTTAACTAATGATAATAGAAAATCAGTTTTTTTCGAGAAGCGAATCTGCGTACAACATAATTAACATCCGTTAAAAATTGAGCAAGTTACATTGTACGCAGTTTTGAAAAATGTAGTTTTGAGAAAATCGCATTTAAAATTTCAGGACGCATTTAATACATGACATATTTAAAATAGTGACTTAACAATTTTTTCACTTTTCTTTGCTTTCCCAGCACCATGTAACAATTGCTTTATATTTATGATTTATATTTTATATTATAATTAAACTGATTTGAACCCTTAAAAATTATCAACAAAATATAATACGTTTAAAATTTTTAATTATCATGTTAAAAGTAGTTTATTGGATTTTCAACGGCAAAATAGTATTTTCATATCATTCTTGGATAGTTTATGCATTATTTAATCGAATAAAAAAAATTGAAATTTTTTTTTGCCGAGTAGTATAACCCATTAAGATATCCTTTTCCCCGTAATGGAGAATTTTTCAAATTTAAATATGTTCTTTATAATTACAAAATAAAAAATCTATTATAACCTATTTTTACAAACTTTGAAACAGAGTTTTTATTATTTCTCTTTTTCTTCGTTAATTGTTATTTCAAAAATGTTCATTTACCATTTTAAAACATATTCAAATGATTTAAAAGTGAAAGTTTAAATTTCCGCTTTTCAGATTTCCAATCATGAAGTTTGTCAATGGTTTTTGTTACATCCCGAGATATTTTAAAATTTGTGATTTAATAATAATTGTTAATTTAGTTAATCAATTAACTAAATGAGAATTATAAATAAAATAATTGAACAATGTCCAAAGGCATGGTTTAATTTAATACATTACTTTTCACGAATCCCGTATATAGAAACATAAAAATAGAAATCATAATTAAATATTATAATTCTTCATTCACATGAGTCATTAGCACGTGTTACTACTCATATGAATGAAATAGTAAAACTGAATCACGTACTATGCCTTTGCGACAAGTGTCAAAGCCATGAATGAAAAAGATGACGCATGACTGAAAAGAATGACAGAGAAATAAATGTAAATTATGAAATTAATTAATATTATTAAGAACAATTATTTAAAATAACTAATAACTTTCAATTACTGTTAATTTACGTTTATTACCAAACAATTAATTTAAAATTCCTTTAAATTGGTCGAATCGAAAAATTAATCGATAGTCGACAATCGATTAATCGATAATCGACTGTCGATTCGATTAATAGAGCAAAAACTCGTATCAATGTTTGAATTCAATAAATATCAATTCAAGCATTGATTATAATTCTCAATAATAGATATATAGAAACTAGAATGAAAAATAAAAGATCATATTACATCTGTATGTGCTCAATGCTCTTTTAGATAAAAACGTTACAAATGCTCTTTTGGCTAGGAACGTGTTACATGCTCTTTTGACCAGAAACGTGTTTTTTGCTAATTTCCCCACACGATACATAGACCAAAAGTCCTATATAAGCCAATGCAAAATCAAGAGCGATTGTCAAAAGTTCCGGTGTAATTCAGAGCGAATAGTATCATTGTAGAGCGACCCTTCAGTTTAAACGCGAGTTATCGAATTCTTTCCGTAAAAGGTGCAAGTTAGATTATTTATCACTTAGAAACAAGTTTCTTTCCCGTAAAAAGGTGCAAGATAATAATTTAACACTTAGAATCATTAATTTTGTTGTTTTAACTGTCGTATTTGTTATACAACATTAACAGTGTAAATTTCATTAATTCCTTCCGTAAAAGGTGCAAGTTATATTGTTATCACTTAGAAACAAGTTTCTTTCCGTAAAAGGTGCAAGATAAATAATTTAACACTTGGATAACGTGAAACTGTTAATTTATAGCAAAACTCTTACAAAGTTGTGAAAGTTACATAAGTGTAACATAACAAACTTTAAGTTTCATTCACTTGAAACGAAACCAATCAAGAACCTAAATATAACGACTTTGCTGCATTTTGTCAACGAATATTGTGTAATAAACGTAAGTAATGAATTGTAATAATTGTAATTTTAATTAATGTTGTAAACAATAAATTCATAAAAGGAATATTATTCTTGTTTTTAACGCAAAACCCATAGTTTTGACAAGTGATCACGATCCTACTATAAAAATAAAGATCAGGCCTTACCAACCTGATTAATCAGCTAACTGGTTTTACAACCTCTTTTAACTAAATAATCAAATTTAATTAAAAAGCCTTTCTTTTGCTCGGGACATAACTGCTGATTTGGTGGCAGCGGTGGGATTGTCACTTTTGTTATAAACAAATTAATTTAAAAAAAATTTTTTTTTTACAATTTTTAATTTAAAAGTCAGAATTAACTCTAAATTCAAAATTCACATTCGAACCATATTCAACTAACTCTTAATTGTTTACAACTTATAAACAATTTCCAAATTCCCACAAATAATCCTGTATTTGAGGTGTCCTTGCGCCGTCCGGCGAATTTCGGCTCGAAATTGAGAATAGTCTGCGCCGTCCGGCGGGACCGTTCAATTAAGGATTTCCTTTCTTCCAATTAAAATAAAATCACTTCCATTTATATTTCGTGAAATTATTATTGCGCCGTTCAGCGAATTTTAATTGATCAAACGACAAATACGCCGTCCGGCGAATCTGTCAATTTATTTACTCCCTATACTCTCTCCAAATTTTCTTTGACTCTTGAAAATAATTGTAAACTGCTTTTAAAATATTTTGAAGTATTAATAAACAAAATTATTAAAGACATTAAAAACCTAAAAATGTCATTAATTTGCAGTTGAGAATTATGTGCGATAAAATTCCAACAACAAGGAAAAATAGAAATCGAGGAGGAATCAAGGCACAAAGAAGATTTAATATTGAATCATCACTAGAATCAGCAAAATTTGTAGAAAATTTCCAAACTAAAAATGCCATTAAAGAATTAAAAATACAAGAAGAATTTTCTAAATTTTTTGAAAATCTATTAAATAAAACGGAGCAAATTAAAAAAAAATAAAAGGTGTAATTAAAATTCAATAAATAACGAAATAAACTCATTAAAATTAATGTGTTTTGTTTATTGTTGTATGATAATAGTATACCTAATATTAATTGCAATAATTTGGTATACAAGTCCAAAAAAAATTTTTGAAATAAAACTAATCAAATAAACAATAAGCTGATTAATAAGTCATCTAATTAACAAAAAAGATATATATACACATAATCGGAATCTAGATGAATAGATATTTTGACATAATTAATAACTTTAATTATCCCCAAATTGAGTTAGTCTCAGGAGATTTAGCTTCTGTTATGTCTAACCTTATTATTATATTTCCTAAATTTTCTCGATTTAACTTTAATTTATAAAAATTAAAGTTGGGACGAGATTGGATAAATGACAAGAAATAATTTTATTTGAACACAATATATTTGAAAAAGATCAAAGTTATGCAAACATGGAATGAACACGAGCTTTCTAAAATGAGTCTAAGTGGTTTGTCTCTCTGTACCTTGGCTCAGCGGGTGGTGGTCCTAGCTCGTGTTGCAGGAGAACAATGCGTCTGTTCGGCAATTATGCGTTAAGTGGCTGCAGGTTAATGATTTACGAGACTCGTAAATTATCTTCGTTCGATGGGTATTCAGCTTTTGTCACAACTCGAACGATGTTTTCTAACACCAAATTAGACTTCAAGATGAGTTGAATTTAGAGTTTTCACGTAATTATTCAGGACAACTACTATACTGGGGATGAGACCGCTTATGCGAAGAGAACCACTTATGAAGATTGAAATTTTTAGACTAGTAGTCCAGGTGACTACTACTGACGATTACATCTTTAAGACTGACTTTTAGAAGATAGTGTAGCCCTTTTTATACTAGAACTTTTTGTCTTTTACCATGCATTATTAGAAAATGTTCTTTTAACATTGAATTTTGGAAAAGTATTGTTGTGGCCACTTGTGTTGATTCAGCTTTAGATCGCACGTGTTCATATCCTGTTAGTCATATGTTTTTACAATTTTCGTTATATTTTTATGTTGTTTGTTAATTTATATAGTTATTACAATTTGTTATTAACTTGTTATTACAATTTGTTATTAACTTGTTATTGCAATTTGTTATTGTTGTTTACAATATTATAACTTGTTATTAATTGTTATTTTGTTACATTTAAATACTATCTTGTTATAATTTGTTACAATTAATCAATATTATTTTGTTATTGTTGTTACAACTAATTATTACTATTTTGTTATTATTGTTACAATTAATTATTATTATTTATTGTTACAAATTGTTATTATTTAATTATTATTGTTGTTACACTTACTACTATTTGTTATTACTTTTACAATCAATTATTGTTATTATTTGTTATTATTATTACAATAGTTATTATTATTTTGTTATTACAAATGATTATTCGCTGTTATTGTTTAAATCTAATTATTATTTTATTATTCTTATTATTACTATTTTCATTAATTAATAATTGTATACAATCGTTAATAATAATGTTAATAACAATTATTTATTGTTATTCCTATTATTATTACTATTATTATTATTATTATTATTATTATTATTATTATTATTATTATTATTAATGAAAAATATGTTACGATGACGTAACACCTCCCCCTTCAAAAATTTGGAAATTGAAAAATGAAATTGAACAATTTCCAAATTCTATCTCTTACATTTAAAACTAAAAAAAACTTACAATCGTATTAAGATTGAGCGTAAAACATACATTTTTAGAAAAAAAATATTTTTTTTTTTGACACACACACAATTTTGAGATAGATATAATTTGTTATTTGATAAAATTATATGACTAAATGTTTAGAAGATAGCATGCACATATTATACTTGTTAACGAGAGAAAAAAAAATATTTTTTTTATCTTAGTCTTAATAATTTTTTTTTGTAATTTAGGCAATTTTTTGCTACATGATATCTTCTGAAACATCTTTCACAAGAATTGCTCCATTTAATTATTTCGATTTTATCACTGCAAATATCTATTGCTTCTTTTCTTTTGTTAAAATCATATTTTCGTGTTAATCTTATTAGTATTATTTCTTGCTAATTTTCTATTTTGCTTTTTTTTATTTTATAATTTTTTATATTGACCTTAATATAATCTTTAACGTGCGTAATATAACAAGTTTGCGTTTAAAAAGAAATAAAATAGTACAGATAGATTTTCTAAATTGAATTTCTCATACTATTAGTTTTGTTTACATAAAATGATAGCCGTACTAAAGGCAATTAAACAATAATTCTAAAACGAAATTATATTTGTAGTTATTATTTAAATATCTAATTTTTTAGTATTTGAATTTAGAGACTTTAATTTAATGTAACCTGATACGAAAAAGTTTGTTTGGATACAAATATTTATAAAATTTCATGACATTGTTTTTAATTTAAAATGTTATTATGTCAGATATTTTTTTTATATAAAATATTATGATATACGGAATCTCTTAAATTTTTGGACCAATATAGTATTAAAAAAATTTATCTAATTGTTTTAGAAATTATTAAATAATTTTATCAAATGAATTTTTATCCAACAAGTGACTCATTAGTTTTCATTATTAAATTAAATTTATTTTTTTATACTATATAAAATATGTTAATGTCCTTTTGTTACTAAATTGTAAGAAGTAAGATTTAATTTATTCATTTGAATTATAGTTGTTATGAAATTTGGGTTATTATTTAAAGTGTATTTTTTACTAAAAAAAATAAATTTTACTTCCTACATATTTTATTAATCGATCATTTAATTTTTTTAATTCACAGGACATTCTTAAGATTATCTTTTTATCATGTACTAAAGTGGAATATATAGATTCAGATTTAACGTTTGCTTGTATAAAATTATGTTATTTGTAATTTTAAAAAGAATATTAAGAGAAGATGTTTGAGTCTTTGAGTGTAAAATTGAAAATAGAAAGAATAGTAAAAAAAAGTAAAGATAAAAGAGTAAAATAACTTAACCTTAACATGCTGCTTTCTTACTTTCCCTAAAAGAAATTTTTATTATATTATTTTTATTTCTTTCCTTGTTTTTGGTCAATTATTATTAGATTGATGTTAGATCGCTACAACAGAAAAATTTATATTAGTTTAAATTCTAAAAAACATTTATATTGAATGATGTATGTTTTTTATGCATAGGTATAGAAAAGTGATTTGTTAGTTGGTTTATATAATTTGTATGGTATATTTAAATTACTTTTTAATATATAACTATTCTTAATATTGCAATTTATTTGTAAGGTGGAAATTTTCATTTGTTATTGATTATATTTTATTTAGTTTATCTGTAAAAAAAAATTTTTATTTAATTTTGGGGTATTGTTTATTCGTATTATTATTTTTTTAAATTCAATTGTATTCGATAATTTATTCTCTACTGGGAGGTGGTTCTGGAGGCGGTCGATATATATTGTCTAATGATTGAGTCTCTTTGATTAATTGCATATAATTTTTAGTAGGACATTTTGTACGTCCATTGTATGGAGTAACTTCCACAAACGAATTTTTTAAGGATGATTTTATTGTTGAAAGGATTTCCTTTGAAGTTACATTTTTAATTTCTGCTATACGTATATTCTGTTGATTAAAATTTTTGCAGTCTTCTTTTATTACTAGGTTATCTTCTTCTTCAGATGATTCTTCACAATTAGAGGATTCGTAGCCTTGATCAATTTCTTCGTGTTTCTTCAATTTTGTTTTCTGTTTAATATACTCAGGATAATATTCAATTTCATTAGTATAATTTTCATTATAAAGTTTCTTATTTTTTGTATTACATACCTTTTTCTGTCTTCCTCTCTTCTTTTTTAAGGAAGTAATAAAACGTGTGCTTTGTATTTTTGGTCTACCTCGTTTCCTTCTTTTATGTGCTTCTTCTTTTTCTTGAATTTCTTGATTCTTCTTTTCTTCTTGAATTTCCAGTGTTTCTTGATTTTTGTTTCCTTGTATTTCTCCTTCTTGATTATTGTTTTCTTGTATTCTTTCTTGATTTCCTGTAACAACATTACAAGCTTCACTATGTGTATCATACTTTTCTAGTTTGCAACATTCATTATTTAACATTTTTTCAATATGGCGGAGATTATTTATTACCTTTAAACTTGAGTAATTATTTTTACTTGATACACAATTTAAGTATTCTTTAAATTTTTCTTCGATTTTTTCTTGCACACACTTATGAATATATTCTTGAGTAATATTTTCCTGCGTTTCTTGAATTTCTTCTGTTTTTATTTTTTGCACTTTATTTTCAATAATGTCCTCAATAGGATTTGTAGATAAGGCGTCAGCGTTGATGTTTTTCGTACTTGCTTTGTAGAACACGTTTATGTCATATTCGGCTACTGGTTGATATTTATTTACTTCTTGTGATTGAATTTCTCCTACTGCAATATCTGAATCGTCTGTTTTTAATATAATTGGTTGGCAGAAGTCTGGTCTTTGTAAAGGTGGTTCCTCACAAACTTTATTTATTAATTTATTTAAAGTGTTTTCTTTATTATCAGTCGTAAAAAGGGGTATATCCTTCTGTAAAGCTTGATTAAAAAGATTTGTGATTTTTAAAAACTTGTCATTATTGTTATCATCCCATATCTTTTTCCTACAATTAGTGGAAATGTGTCCTAATTTTTTGCAGTAATTACAAATTATATTTCGATTTTTAGTTTCAAAGTTTGTTGCAATGTTAGTTCGTGGTTCCCGAGAATAATTTTGTTTATTTTGTAAAAAATTTTGTTGTTTATTTTGTAAAAAATTTTGTTGTTGATTTTGTAAAAAATTTTGTTGTTGACTTTGCAAAAAAATTTTATGTTGATTTTGCCTTTGATTTTGAAACGAAGTATGAAATTGCTTTTGCGGTACGTGTCTAAATTGATTTTGTTGCGAATTCCTGTAATAATTTCGACATTGAAATTGATTGAACATTTGATTTTTGTTATTAAATTGATACTGATTTGGGTTTGCAAAATGTTGTTGAGTGCCTGAATGAAAGCGGGTTTCTTCTCTAAGTCTTAGCAATTTATTAAGTTTAAAACAGTTTGATACAACATGACCATTTTTTCCACAAGATGAACAAGTGCTTACATTGTCTTGAACCATATTAATTTTTGTTGTTTCTGCAAAATTTTTAAGGTGGGCATTATATTCAATATTATTCTCACTTTTTCGTAGTTCACGTTGTAATAACAATCTTCTTTCTATTTCTATAGCTTTATTAACTATCCCTTGAAATGTATCAGCTGTTCCAATTCGTAATTCTAATTCTCGTGTAAGTCCTCGCGAAAAACAATCGATAGTTGCTTCATCTAAACTTCTTCTAAATGCTTCATCTACTCTATTCCCATTACTAATAATATATGCATCTAATATTCTTTCTGCTGCTTCTGCAATTCTTGAACCGTAAGAAATTACATTTTCGTGTTCCCACATATACATTGCTGCTAGTTCTCCTTGTAATTGACATACAGATTTTATTGGTGCGTAAATTTGTTTTAATCTTTCTATTAATTCTTCTACAGTATTAAAGTTATTTCCTATTATAATTTTTCTTGCTTCTCCCGAAATTCGACTTCTTATTAATTTTACTAAATTTGTCTGAACTTGTGCTACTTCAGGAAGCATAGATTTTGCTTCTAAACAACTTTCGATAAAAATGGATAATGGTAAGTTTTTTCCATCAAAAATAGGAACTATTTCTAGAGCATCGCGTAATGAGACTTGATGACTATTTGGCAGATCCATATTTTCTTTAAAATAATGTGTTTCTTTGAAAAAAATTTTAACTGAATAAAAATAAATTTTTAGTATATATTTTGTTTAATAACTTTTTAATAATATATGTGTATATAAATGTTGTTCATAAAATATTGCTATTTGATTTGTTTCTCACTTGCATCGCGTAGCACTTGTGTTTATTGTTCTTGGTAAATAGAAATTATTTCTATAAAGATATGGACAGATATAAAATATGTAAATTTGGAACACATGCAGATATATTCAGAACACTTGTTATAGATAAGATAGTAAATATTATAAGATAAATACTTTTATGCTAGAATTTTTTGTAAAATATATTTTTCTTTAAATTTTTTTTATTTATATATTTTTAAACAATGTGAAATTAATATAAAAAAATTATTTATTATTTTTTTATTATTATTTTTCCTTAAGCTTACTATGTCTTAAAAATTTGTTGTTTTTAAAAAAAAAAATTTTAATTATTAAATTGTTATTATTATTTTTATTTAGTAATTTTTAATTCAAACAAAAATAGTGACAGTTTATAAACATTATTTAATTCTAGTTGAATTGAATTATTTGATTTTATTTCAAAATCAATTTTATAAGAAAGAATATTTTAATTATTTATTAATTTTTTATAAAAAATGTATTAAAAATGAATTTATTATTATTGGTAAAAGTTTCAAAAAATTAAACCGATATAATTTTTATTTGTTATTATTTTTGTAAAAATTTATAAAAATAAGTTTATTATTAATAATTTTTTTTATTTATTTAATTTTGAATCGTTTAAAAAAAATGTATGTGTCACTATAAAAATTAATAAAAATGAGTTTTTTATTGTTAACAATTTTTATTTATTTAAATTAGAATTGTTATAAATTTTGTTGTTGTTATCTTTTTACAGAAATTTATAAAAATGAGATTGTTATTGTTAATAATTTTAAATTGAATATTTAAAAAAAAATTTATTTTTTACTTTTTTAATTAAAATTTATAAAAATGAGTTTGTTATTGTTAATAAAATTTTGTTATTATTTTTTTTTTTACAAATATTTATGAAAAATGTGTTTATTGTTATTAATAATTTTTTATTTTTTAAATTTTAATATTTCAATCCTTACAATTTTTAATAATTTTCTACGAAAATGTTTACAAAAATTATTTTAATAAAAAATTTGTTAATTCTTATACTTGTTATTTGAAAAAAAAATTGTATTTATTAATAATTAATTTATTTTGTAATTTGAAATTATTATTTTAAATAAACTATATAATTTAAAAAAAATGTTATAAATTTTTATTTGTTAAAAAAAATTTATTTAATTGTTACTAAAAAATTAGAAATTTTGTTTAATAAAATGAATTATTTATTTAAATATATATTATTGTTATTATTCTTGTATTTTTTATGTATGAAATACGGTTATTTATTCAAATAAAATTATTCCTGTTTTTATTAATTTGTTAAATAATTGTGCAAATAAAACCTATTTTACTAATTATTAATGGTAAATTTAGAAAAAAGTAAGAAAATCTATTTTTATTAATCAATTCACGATGTTTTATACGTAAAAATAAAAATTTAGTTCAAAAATCTTTAAATTTATAAATTTGGGACATATGATGCACCAAAAATAATGATACTCTTGTATGACCAAAAATTAAGAAAAAAATTTTTTTTTTTTAAATTAGTTCACGACAGCTGATGTACTAAAAATAATAAACTATTTCTTCAAATCTAATTTTTTTGCATTTTATCCGTTCACGACGGCCTATACACCAAAAATAACGATATATTCTCAAATTAAATTATCCTTGCATTTATCCGTTCACGACGGTCAATGCAGCAAAAAATAATAATATATTCAAATTAAACTACTCTTGCATTTATCCGTTCATGACGGCCTATGCACCAAAAATAATGATGTATCCAAATTAAACTACTCTCGCATTTATCCGTTCACGACGGCCGATGCACCAAAAATAATGAGGTATGTTATGTCTAACCTTATTATTATATTTCCTAAATTTTCTCGATTTAACTTTAATTTATAAAAATTAAAGTTGGGACGAGATTGGATAAATGACAAGAAATAATTTTATTTGAACACAATATATTTGAAAAAGATCAAAGTTATGCAAACATGGAATGAACACGAGCTTTCTAAAATGAGTCTAAGTGGTTTGTCTCTCTGTACCTTGGCTCAGCGGGTGGTGGTCCTAGCTCGTGTTGCAGGAGAACAATGCGTCTGTTCGGCAATTATGCGTTAAGTGGCTGCAGGTTAATGATTTACGAGACTCGTAAATTATCTTCGTTCGATGGGTATTCAGCTTTTGTCACAACTCGAACGATGTTTTCTAACACCAAATTAGACTTCAAGATGAGTTGAATTTAGAGTTTTCACGTAATTATTCAGGACAACTACTATACTGGGGATGAGACCGCTTATGCGAAGAGAACCACTTATGAAGATTGAAATTTTTAGACTAGTAGTCCAGGTGACTACTACTGACGATTACATCTTTAAGACTGACTTTTAGAAGATAGTGTAGCCCTTTTTATACTAGAACTTTTTGTCTTTTACCATGCATTATTAGAAAATGTTCTTTTAACATTGAATTTTGGAAAAGTATTGTTGTGGCCACTTGTGTTGATTCAGCTTTAGATCGCACGTGTTCATATCCTGTTAGTCATATGTTTTTACAATTTTCGTTATATTTTTATGTTGTTTGTTAATTTATATAGTTATTACAATTTGTTATTAACTTGTTATTACAATTTGTTATTAACTTGTTATTGCAATTTGTTATTGTTGTTTACAATATTATAACTTGTTATTAATTGTTATTTTGTTACATTTAAATACTATCTTGTTATAATTTGTTACAATTAATCAATATTATTTTGTTATTGTTGTTACAACTAATTATTACTATTTTGTTATTATTGTTACAATTAATTATTATTATTTATTGTTACAAATTGTTATTATTTAATTATTATTGTTGTTACACTTACTACTATTTGTTATTACTTTTACAATCAATTATTGTTATTATTTGTTATTATTATTACAATAGTTATTATTATTTTGTTATTACAAATGATTATTCGCTGTTATTGTTTAAATCTAATTATTATTTTATTATTCTTATTATTACTATTTTCATTAATTAATAATTGTATACAATCGTTAATAATAATGTTAATAACAATTATTTATTGTTATTCCTATTATTATTACTATTATTATTATTATTATTATTATTATTATTATTATTATTATTATTATTAATGAAAAATATGTTACGATGACGTAACACTTCTCATAAAGGTATATTTCTTATCGATAATACGAGTAGACTAAATTTAATAAAAGAGACAGAATTATCTTCATTCATTAACATCGATAGAGACACTCGATATACAACCCGACAAAATTCAATTCATACCGACGGTAGTGCCATAGTAGAATTTTATGATTTTTCTTTAAAATTTGAAACTATCGACTACGAAAGTAACTCCGAAATTATTGGTGTTTTAGGCGCACCATTCCTAGATCGATTATTCGAAACCAATCATTTTAGTCGAATTGCTATAGAATACGATAGGAGAGCTCGAAGGAGAACAAATACGTTTAGACAACGATTTATTAGACGCATCTGTAGAATAATACGAAATTCGTCTTGCCGAAATATCCATGAATTGTTACGTTAATAATGTTGAATTTAATACGGATATTTTTCCTAATATTCATATATCATCACCTAATTTAAAGGAAAAAAGAGGTCTTTTCTTAATAAATCCTGCTATAAACATCAATTTAATAAACGAGAGAAAATTGGCACCAGGTATTATAATCGATCGAACAGAATCAATCACTTTAAATTCAGGTTCTTTCGTTACTTCTGGAACAACAGAAATCATAATTGCAAGTAAACCAATCAAGTTTCGAACTTATATTAATAGTAGACAAAACGAATTGACAGGTATATTGGGATTATCTTTCCTAAACACAGATCCTAGTGAGTTTGTATTATGATCATCATCGATATTAACACATGCGATACTTTTCACTAATAACAACAATTTTTGTTATAGCAATCTTTTCGTTAATTTGGTGCCTAAAATTTTGGCATATTTTCAAAAATTTTAAAATCAAAAAGTTAACAGATATATTAATTTAAACAATTTTCATGTAAGAAAAGTATTAGGAAAACATATTAATATAAAAGGCCATATTTAAATCGCGCGGTTAATATCATTAATCATCTCCTCATTTACTTAAACTACTCATTGACTTCGCGCGCGAAAGCTACAAGTAGTACGCCGCGAGGCAAGTCAGACGTACACCTTAAAGGCAACTCTCACACGTACCTTAAGCCGGTTGCGGCTTCTCTAGTGAACCACCATATCGAACTCCCTTATGAATTCATATTTTCACTTTCTAATAAGGAATAACGAATTATATCCTCAGTTGTTACTAAACTCATCATTTTTTATCGGTAACGAAGGCCGATTTATACTAGATCCTTCTTTACCAATAAACTTAATTAAAGAAGACAAAGTTAACCCTTTCTTAGGAATAAATCGTATACTAAAATACTTTTTAAGAGACGGTACTATACGAACACACGGGGAAGCGAAATTTTGCATTAATCATACAGTACTAGAATTTCAAACCATAATTTGTGACGACCGATCAGATATTATCGGAGTTTTAGGACTTCCATTTTCATTTGATATTATTAACGAATTATTCTAATAAACAACAAAATGACTCGCAAAAATAAACATCAAAAAGACTATAATAATGATGATGATGAAACCACTGCTCCAGCCAACGATGCAACCTTTGCGACTTCTATGAATAGAACCCTTCATGACACTATGGTAAATTCTATGGCCGAATGTTTTGCGTTACAACAAGGTATAATGAATATTCCTTTTTATGACGGGCATAATATGCCGGTTAAAGATTTTATTGATGATATTTTAAATGCTGCATCATCCATTCCTAAAAACTGTGAAGATCAGTATTTGAAATCTATTCTTGCTAAGTTAAAGGGTGCTGCTAGAAGCAGTACTCAAGGTAAGTCTTTTGGAACCATTATCGAATTAATAGACCATTTAAAACAAAGATATTCCACTCAAAAGTCATATGCATGGTATTTGCAAGAAATATCCACAATTCGTATGAACCGAAACGAAAATGTTAGTGAATTTTATGACAGATTGTCTCAATTATTAGCAGGGGCAAATGCGGCACTCGCTAGTTCTTATGGAGCTCCTAATGCTAAAATTCAAATGCAACCTCTAAATCTCTGTGCATTGGAATCCTTTATTAAAGGACTCCCCGATTCAATGTCAACAGTAATAGAGGCACGAAATCCTGAAAATCTTAAAGATGCTTTTGACATTGCCTTAAAATGTGAACAACGCCATGAAACTTTTAAACCTGATTATAATGCATATTACTATTCACGACATCAATCACAAGACTACAGAAATCGAGAAAGAAGCCCTAGTAATAGAGTACAATTCTCATACCCTTATGAACAAACGAGATATCGTTCTCAATCACCCACCCCCACTGGAATTTTAAGAAACCCGTATCCTCCTTATATGCCGAATAATCATTACCCACAACCATATCCTAATCAACCTAATTTTCATCTTCCTAACGCTTATATGCCTTACACAGCATATCCGTTCTATCCATATCCTCCTCCGCAAGAAGGATACTTTAATAAAAATCAAGATGGAAGCAGAACACCACCCCGTTCTCAATCCCCACATTCATTTGAAAAGAATAATTTAAACTTAAACACGACTCGACGGACAGATGCGACGACGAGTGGAGACCACAAAGAGCGTCCAGCCAACGCAAGGATTCTATCATTACAAAACACATCTTCCACGCAAGAAATTCAAGAGAATCTCCACTAATAATTATAAATTCTCCAAGCTTTCAAACATCCTCAGCAACCTTGTTAATAGATACAGGAGCAGATGTAAACATAATCAAGGAAAACATAATATTACCAGATTTAAATATAATTCGAGAAGAAGCTATACACATAGCCGGAATCGTTCCTATAAAAATTTTAACATTGGGTACCGTTCAAATTGAACTAAACACAAAACAAATAACTTTTCAGGTAGTACCTATAGATTTCCCTATAGAATCTGACGGTATACTGGGTCGAGAATATCTGCGCGAAGAAAAGGTTGAAATTTCCTTTTGGCATAACACAATTGTCACACATTCCAATCCTATAAAACCAATATTTTTCGCAGATAAAGAATCAGCCGAAGCCAGAGAAGCATTGACAGAAAATAAGGCTAATAAAAGAAAGAATGTAACTATTAAGGCCAGAACTAGACAAGTAATACCAATCGATGTTCTAAACACAGAACTAAAGGAAGGATATCTACCTTTAATAAAAACAGCAGAAGGATTACTAGTAGGCGAAGGTGTAGTAACCAATCAGGATGGAGTTTGTCACATCTATGCTATAAACATGACATCTGAAGACGCCAAAATCGACATACCACCTCAGGAACTAATTCCTTTCGAATTTTACAAATTACCAGGCGAAGATTCGGATGAATACTCCACAGAAGAAGAATATACACCACCAATAGATAGAGTTTCAGCAATATTAGAATATCTAAGATTGGATCATTTAAATAAAGATGAAAAAGAACATGTCCAACAAATAGTAACAGAATTCCCGAACAGTTTTCATCTCCCCGGAGAACAACTAACTCCAACTCATAAAGTTCAACATAAAATCATTACTAAAGATGAAATACCAATTCATGTTAAACAATATAGGTTTTCCCCATCTCAAAAAGAGGAAATCGATAAAGTTATTGATAGAATGAAATCAGAAGGAGCTATTGGTCCTTCCTGTTCACCATACAACTCACCATTGCTTATAATCCCGAAAAAGATCGATGGAAGTGGTAAGAAAAAATGGAGAATCGTAATTGATTTTAGAGCATTAAATGAGAAGACAATTGGTGATTGCTATCCATTGCCCAATATTACCAGTATACTGGATACCATTGGAGGCGCTCAATATTTCTCCGTATTTGATTTAGCCAGCGGATTTCATCAAATCGAACTAGATCCAGTTGATAGATCAAAAACAGCATTTTCTACCACACATGGACATTATGAATATATAAGAATGCCTATGGGACTAAAAAATTCACCGTCTACCTTTCAAAGATTAATGGATCAAGTTTTGACTGGTCTCCAAGGAGTCGAATTATTTGTATACCTAGACGACATCGTGGTCTACGCAAATGATTTGGAAGAACATGGTAAAAAGGTAAGAAGATTATTACAAAGATTGAAAGGTGCTAATCTTTCACTACAACCAGAAAAATGCGAATTTCTTTACAAAGAAGTAGCATATTTGGGACATATAATAAGTAGTGATGGAGTAAAACCCAACCCAAAAACAGTAGAAGCAGTCAAAAATTTTCCAACCCCCAAAACACCAAGAAATGTCAAACAATTCTTAGGATTAGCGGGATACTATCGAAGATTTATCAAGGATTTTTCAGTCAAAGCCAAGCCATTGTCCAATTTGTTAAAAAAGGATGTAAAATTCGAATGGAAACAAGAACAACAAGACAGTTTTAATGAACTAAGAGAAGCTCTATGTACCAATCCAATTTTGCAGTATCCAGACTATGAAAAACCTTTCACTTTAACAACAGATGCATCCGATTACGCTATAGGTGCAGTACTAAGTCAAGAAAAAGATGGATTCGATCTACCTATCGCTTATCTATCCAGAGTATTAAACGCGCCAGAAATAAATTATTCTACAACTGAAAAAGAATGTCTAGCCGTTCTATATGCAGTTCATCATTTTAGACCTTATATTTATGGTAAGAAATTCACTTTAGTCAGCGACCACGAGCCATTGAGATGGATCGACACTATAAAGGATCCAGGACAACGATTAATAAGATGGAGATTAAAATTAAGAGATTATGAGTACGAATTTCAACACAAATCAGGAAAATTAAACACAAATGCCGATGCTCTATCCAGAAATGTTATGGAAGAGGATATCGACGAAAATTCCCAAACCAGTAATGATCAAAAACAAGTAAAAATTTTGATCAACAAACGTATTGACAAAAACCCTAAAAAACCAACTAAAACTTCATCAAACATTCCTTCTAATCCTCAAAAATCGAAATTACAACCTCCAAAATCAATATTAAAACCATCCACTTCAAAATCCACTTTAGACCAAAGCACTATTGGTTCAAGAGTATCACAACGACGAACATTTCAACCACCTACTCTAAAGTCCACACTAGACCAAAGTACCATTGGTTCAAGAGTATCACAAAGAAGAGCATTACAACCCAGAATAAAAACAATAGACGAAAATACATCTGAAAGTAGCACTGACGAAGAAAGAGAAACACCAATTCCTCCTATTCAAAAGGCAAGTAGAAATGTACTCCCCAGTTTGAAACTTCCGCCAGCAGCTATCAAGAATATACCAGGTCCTAAAAGTGCACCTCCAGAAACGCAATCCAAAGTTGTAAAATTTCCCAATTCCAGAAACAACTGTACTAACGATAGACCCACCAATTAGTGAAAGCGAAGACAGTTCTGAAGAAGAAATAACACAACGCTTTTAAGCAGAAAAGAAATAGCGAAGGACCTAGGAAATTCCATATCTCGTTTTAATCAATCCGTAAAACAACATGAAGATTGGCTAATGGATTCACCACAATCTCCAAGAGATTGGCTTAGTCTTTCTGATGGAAATGACGACGAAGGGATTCACAAAGCTGCTAATGAATTAATTCCAGGAGACCATACAGAATTTTCTCATAAAATGGATTTCCAATGGGATTATGCTAAAGGCGAATCCATATGGGAAAATGATTCTAAAGAAAGTTCAGATAGCGAAGTATCAATCAAAGAAATCAAAGAACCAGAACAAGAAATACAACAAACACCCCGAAAAATGGACACAGATGAGATTAAGGCTAAAAATGTAACCTTTAGGTCGGCATCATTAGAACCCAACACACCTGTAACCTTCAAAACTCCAAAAGCTATGTCAACACCTTATCACACTTCACTACACGAAACAGATGTCGAATCAGAAAATGAAACAGACGACGAAGAAGAAAGCGATACAGCTGAAAATGAAACTAAGGAAAATAAAATCAAGTCAACTTCTTTAAGAACAACACTCTTAGAAAGCATTCCTCCAGATTTGCCCTCATATTATTCGAAAACACCTGAAAATTTCTCGAATATAACCAGTCACAGAGAAAATCTAACTTATTATCGAAACAATTACGTGTATTTTCTATCTGCTGATTGTGAATTCACCACTCCAATAAGCAGATTGCTTATAGATATTGCAGTAATAGATCCAGAGGAAATTAAAAGTAAAAAGCCCATTAAAGGACAAATTCTATGCAAGACCACTTATCTAAATATTGCATAGCTGTAGCAATACCCGACATTTCAGCAACTACTATTGCTCACGTAGTTGCAAAAGAACTATTTTCAGTTTACGGAGCACCAAAAGTCATTTTAACCGATAAAGGTACTTCATTTATTGGCAAATTAATGTCAAAACTATCAAAAATATTCAAAGTCCAACAAGTAACAACTTCAGGTTATAGACCACAAACTAACGGAGCTTATAACGCAGCCATGCTGTATTAGCAGACTATATAAAACAATACACCACAGACTGTGACGATTGGGATAGATTATTGCCTTTTGCAATGTTTGCTTACAATACCTCTGTACATGAAGCAACTAATTTCACTCCTTACGAGTTAGTTTTTGGTAAAACTGCCCGTACTCCTAGTTCCTTTCCACAAGAGGAAAAATTAGAAACCTATGGTTCCTACTTAACAGAGCTCATAAACAGACTAACTGAAATAAGAATTCTAGCAGCCAAAAATTTAATAAACTCCAAGACAAAATCCAAAGAAAGATACGATAAATCAATCAAACCTTTCTAAGGAAAAGTAGGCGATAAAGCCTATGTCGTAATAGAAGGTATGAAAAGAAAATTTGACCCCCACTATCATGGTCCATATACAATTGTGGATATCCTTGATAAAAACAATGTAATCCTTGTAAATAATAATGGAAATAGGTTCCAAAAACATGTAGATAAGTTAAAACTAGCACATGAATAAAATAATAATACAATTTAATTTTTAGATGTCAAAATCAATCATTTTCACTCCACCAATCCAAGGAGAGTTGGTAAGAAACTATGCGTTTCCCAAAGGTAACATAGAAGGTATTAATTACCCTAAAGGAATATTAGAGGAATTGACTGCAGAATATAATTTGGATAAACCAACCTACACAGTTGATAAAACTACTGGTCCTGAATTCGGAAAACTGTGGAGAGTAAAATGCATTGTCACGGACGATAAAAATAGTAATGCATTCATCGTAACGGGAGAAAGTTGCAGAACAATTCGAGAATCAGAACATTCAGCTGCAAAAATGATACTAAAAGAATTAGAGAAAACGTATTATTTTATGCGAAGAAGAGAAACCACGATCATTAAAACACAAAATTTATGTTATGACACCTGAAGAACCATCACTAATAAAATTGAAATTGTATAAATGGGAAAATTGCTGCGAGTATTGTTATAAAAGAGGACATACCAAAGAACATTGCTTTAGCGTGATTCGAAATAAGAAAATCCTACAGAAACAAAACCCATTCAATGATAAAAATGATGATTCAGACGAATTTTGGGAGCTACCTGGCCCCACATGTTCATGGGATTAAACACCCAAAATTACAAAGTTTCTCTTTAACAGTCTATAAAACAATTCAATTTCTTGTTGTACCCATCTAAAAATCTAATAATTATTTAAATAATTGATTAATTATAACAATTAAGAACCATTTGACATAATATTAAAGATTACTTAGTTAAATAATCAAAAAATTTATTAATAATAATCAATCCTAAAATAAAACAAAATAAAATAAAATAAATTTTTCAAACAAATTTTCATGCTGAAAATATTATTTTATCAGGATGGTGACAGCTAGTTCTAAGGTTAAGTATTACACTAGCTTTCGATCAAATACTAAATGAATAAATTCTATCCATAACTTTCCGAAATAATCAAATTTTACTATTTTTAACAAACGTAATCCTCAATTTCACACAAATAATTTAAAAATTATTGTAAACCGACCATAATTTACAACACAAATTAAGATCAGACTATTGAAAAACATAAACAAATTCCTAAAATAATAAATTCTAACCATTAACAGTACTCATTCAACCAGAAAAAGGAGAAAACAAACTATATCTATCCTTTTCTAAAAGGTTAATTCTCATAAATAAACAAATTTGTTAAGTAAAAATTCAAAAAGCATAATTAAACAGAAACAATAAAATAAAAACTCATTAAATCAAAAAACAAAACTCAAAAATTTAGTAAATTACAGTAAATAACGAAGAAAAACGGAGTATATCTGTCCTTTTCTTATAACCCTTAATTACATTCATTAATAAAAGTACATCTCAATAATAATTAAAATTGTAAAAAGGAAGATAATTATTAATAATTCTGTTAATTATAAGTAAATTTTATTAAACAGGTTAAAATTAAACAATAATATGCATTTTAAGTAAAAATATCGCGTATCGATATATCGAACATAAAGGTAGCAATGAGAAACCACTCAACGCGAACTTACGTAGGCTTACGCCACGCGATCTATATGCATATAATCAATATCAAAAAAATTTTCCTACAGGTTTGAAAATATATCTAATATAGCAACAAATAAGTAATAACTTATTAAATCAAAGCCCAAAACACAAAATTTTTATAATAAACAAATGAAAATAAACATTCAAATAAGGAAAGAGAAAACAACTTACACCTATCCTTGTCTTCAAATTCAGTCTCTCAAGGATGAAAACCTAAAGTACGATTCACTATGCGATCTATATGCATATAATCAATGTCCAAAATTCAAATTTAGTAACCAGCAGGTTAAAACCCACTGAAAACAAAAGTCCCTAGATTTAATAAAAATTTAAAATTCCCCACCCGAATTTAAATTTATGCACACAAATGCAAGTAAAATATAAGCCCATAAATATGGGCCCAGCTTATAAAGCCCATAAATACGGGCCGTGCATACATACGCCCATATTTATGTGCTCAACTTGTGGAGCTCATAAATACGGGCCAATAAAAAAAAAGAAGGAACTAATAAATAAAACACAATAAATCAAAAAAAATTATTTATTATAAAATCAATATTAAAAAAAAAAGAAATGAGAATAACAACAAAATACAAAAATAATTCAGAATAAATGTCACTTACCTCCGTTCATCTTGATGTTTTGTTTTCAAATGACTCATATTCAAAATTGCCGATCCTTGCAAATTCTAACGCGATAAAAGCCCTTAGATGAGATCATAAAAACACAGCATCCAAATCAAATTAACAACCAAAAAGATAAAATCAATATAATAATAAAACATACAATTCAAAATAAATACAAATTAACAAAAAAAAATTTTTTTATATAAAATACTAACATTCAAATACGAAACAATCAATTAATAAATTAAATTACCAACTGTCAAAATATAGACAATATAACCACTAATTATCTAATATACCGACTGTTAATGAGAAACGAAAATTCAAATTTCGCCCTTATAATTAAGAAAAAATTAAATAATTTTATAAATAATGTGATTATTGAATAATAAACAAAATGTTTATCAAGTTGTAAATAATTATGAAAATCCTATTATTACAAAACATATATTCACTAAATATTATATTTATATTCAAATATTTCCTTAAAATATAAATTATAATCAATTATAATCAATACTATGCTTAATCAATAATTACAAGAATTAATACATACACCAAGAATTACATATTGATATTATAAAAAATTAGATAATACCCTTATTAATTTCTTAAATATAATTAATCAATAATAATATTAAATAATCATAACTTACCTTTATAACCTATATTATAATCAATATTCTAACTTATTAATAAAAACCATGAAGTAGAAAAAACACTTGGATCAGATAAAAACACTACTTCAAACTTTAATTAAGAAATATAATCAATAAAATATAATCAATATTATTAAAAAAAAATATATGTATATCCATTATATTCATAAGAATATTATAAAACCATATGTAGTAGTAATTAATCAATAAATAAAAATTAAAAGAAGGACAAAAGAAAATGAAGGAAGGGGATTTGGCGGTCGCCTTCTTCTTTCCTCCTCATTTTAATAAAAACTAAAATAAGAATAAAAACTAAAATAAATTTGATGTTACAGATGGAAATTCCATTTCTGGGACACATATCTGACGCTGTTAATTATATATCAATAGCTTTCAAAATATTATTATTATTGATAGCATTGATAGTAGTTAAAAATCTATACGTACTTTATAAAGTCGTAACAAAGAGAAGACAAAGATCGAATAATAATCGATCAAATGTATAAGGATTATTGGTCCAATTGGAGCTCACATACATTGGGGACAATGCACACTCTAAGGAGGGAGGACCAGGCCCAAAAATCCCGAAAAATTTAAAGAAATAGAGCCACTAACAGAGTTGAAATAACCAGGCTACTATAAACCGCCAAGAGGCGACACAATTCAAATCAGCGCGCTGAAAACCTTAAGCTCACAAACATCGATCGCATGTATCGACCCTGAAGCCATGTATATATCGCGCATGTCTTGTTCGGCAACCATCATAAAAAAGCGGCAAATAATTCAAATTCAAAATTTAAAATTCGCTATTCACGATGGAAATCGAATAAAAACCACAATAAAAATCAATATTAATGCTTATAAATACTAAATATGCTTATACGAATCCTAATTAACCAACATTAACAAAAATGCATGCATATATTTAACATTTAAAAATAATAATAACCAAGCTTTTTCATTAATAAATAACTAATGATTATAAACTAAAATATATGAATATTTTATTAACTATTTACTAATTCATTAACAAATACTAGATTAGAATAATAATTATGATTGTTTGTGGTTGATTTCGTTAATTATAATTGGCCAAAGTAATTACAAACAATTAAATTAATCAACAAAAAAAATATATATATATATATATGTTATGAATTAAACGATAAATTATTGATCAACTTAATGAATATTAATAAAATATTAAAATAGCTAATTAATAAAGCATTAAACAATAATTAATTAATATTATATTAATTAATGATTGTCGAAATTTAAGAATAAATATAGAATAAAAAGAAAACATCTTAAAATTAAGAATACTAATAAAAATCAATTAAATTACAAGATAATTCATTAATTATGACATTATTAACAATTATTGTTTATAATAAATGCTAGTAAAAGTCTCCGCGTGAAGCTGAAAGTATCAGGGAGGCATGAAAGCAACAGAGGATGGCTGCGAGGCAGGAGTACGAGCCGCGTGGCTAATACTACTGCCACGCCTCATGCCCAATAGTAGTATAGCCAGGCCCACATCTCTCTCATACAGTAGGCGAGATCGAGCGGCATTAAAATCTCCAACGCATACGGCCTCGTTGTCGCTTACACCCTTATACAGTAGGCGAGATCGAGCGGCGTTCAAGTCTCCAACACATACGGGCTTCGTTGTCGCGTACACTCTTACCACGCATGTTCGCTTGCTATGTTTCCTGCTCTAAAACCTTAATATTATCGAATTATTAATAATAATTGATAGAAAATAAACACAAAAATGAATTGTATTATCACACATAGTCAATTTTGCAAAATTAAATAAAAACAAATATATATATTAATAATAAATAAGTAAATGAATAAATAATTATAAAGTTGATTACACTATTAATTAATTAATAATTTAATTATTAAATAGCGAATTGATTTCAAAAAAAATATATATATAAAACAAAAAAAAAATTTCCACTAACAATTATAAACTTTAATTGAATTTATTATTGAAAATTTAATAATATTGATGAAAATAACAATAGTAATAAATAATCCCTAAAAAGAGAAAATAAATATTAAAGGAGATTTCTCTCGCAGTACTCTACTTGAAATATCGATTTAATCAATAGATTAATCGATTTTAACAAAAATTTATATAAAAGAAATTAAAAGCAATTAAAATTTTAACAAAAGGACTTAAAAAAATTGAATTTGGACTGCCAAATTAATCAATAGTATTCGATAAATCCACAAATAAATATACTGTTCAAGTCAAAATAGATTGGAATTCAAAAAATTTTTAATATAAGCCAATAAAATCAAAGGAAAAGCTAAAAACTTCAAAAATTGTAATAAAATTCGGACAAATAAGGAAAGGTAAATTCAAACACAGAAATGTTATATTAAAAACATCCAATTTATTATAAAATACGAAAGTATATACAATTATTGTTTAGAGAAGTATATGTGTGAATGTATGTATGCATGTTCATGTATGTGTATGCAAAAACAAAACAAAACAAAAAAATTTTATATATGAAAGATTGTAATAATTAATTAATTACATCTATTTCTTCTTCCTCGGATTCAATTGTATTTCCACCACAAATACACTTCAATTCCTTTCGATTGATAGAAATAAACCTCCCACAACGACAAAAACGACCATTCTTTCCCTGCAAACTAAAAAAAAAAAGAGAAAAGAAGAACCACCGATTATAAAAATTATAAATCACAAAAGAGCAAGAAAGAAAATAAATATAGTTTCTAAATTACCTTATGAGGCTCGCCCTATTCTGCGACGAGACAATAAGGGCTGCAACCAAACGCCTAATTATTTTAAATTCACTGATATCAAAAGGAGACTCAAAGATTGACGAGCACAAATCGCAGATAATTCTGGCAGCAGATCCAAAAGGTACTCTCCAAATGGCAAATTGATAAATGCCCAATGACTCCTCAATATCAACAATTCTCAACCCCAAGAGTCTATGTTGAGAGACGTTAAATATCGAAGAACTAGAAATCGAAGGTCCTAATGGTCTAGTTAAACTATCGTAATTACGAATTTCAGTGTTAAAGGCAGAAAATTCGTCAGTAAACGTGGCACTTGTCGAAGGGAAAACTGCACCAACTTCTGCGGAAAATTCAGAGGTCAATCTGGAAACACTTGGACCCGATGAGGCTGAAGGCAATGCAATTGTCTCTTCTACGACAATTCGGTTATTTACACTAGAATTTTCCGCTAATTCCGAAGTGTCACTCAAATCCCGCACACTTTCGTCATGAGTCACAGAATCATTAAACAAATCCAGATTAAATTGTTCAATATAATCGTTTTCATTATCACTAGTGTCATTTAAATTAACGTCACTCATTGTAAAAGAAAAGGAAGAAAAATAGGAGAAAAAGGAAATTAAACATTAAAATTTCTCACCAAAGGAGACTTCCGTGAAAAGTGACGACGGTACCGATATCATGTTTTCCTCACAATAATTGGGAAAATCAATTGTGGATGCGTCGCTTACCGAACCAGTATCGCTCATTATCAAAAGGAAACTGAGGAGAATAATAGACATGGACACCGCGGATCCTGAGATCACCAGCCCTCAAAATTGACGATAGCAGCAAATCCTTTGTCTCAAGAAGAACATCGAAACCGTGGGACATTTCGCCAATATTTCCATAACAACTTACCTCATCCTTTATGTATCTCATTTTAAGCACGTTCACTACATTCCAAAGTAAACTTAAAAATGTCAACTTACCTTGTCAGCAAAATAATTATTGTAGAAACTATTAAACTCACTCAAAATCACTAGATTATAAAGTCATGAATATTCGCAATACACTTTTTAAGTTCCTCGAGGACGAAGAACAATTTAAGGAGGGAGGACTGTTACATCCCGAGATATTTTAAAATTTGTGATTTAATAATAATTGTTAATTTAGTTAATCAATTAACTAAATGAGAATTATAAATAAAATAATTGAACAATGTCCAAAGGCATGGTTTAATTTAATACATTACTTTTCACGAATCCCGTATATAGAAACATAAAAATAGAAATCATAATTAAATATTATAATTCTTCATTCACATGAGTCATTAGCACGTGTTACTACTCATATGAATGAAATAGTAAAACTGAATCACGTACTATGCCTTTGCGACAAGTGTCAAAGCCATGAATGAAAAAGATGACGCATGACTGAAAAGAATGACAGAGAAATAAATGTAAATTATGAAATTAATTAATATTATTAAGAACAATTATTTAAAATAACTAATAACTTTCAATCACTGTTAATTTACGTTTATTACCAAACAATTAATTTAAAATTCCTTTAAATTGGTCGAATCGAAAAATTAATCGATAGTCGACAATCGATTAATCGATAATCGACTGTCGATTCGATTAATAGAGCAAAAACTCGTATCAATGTTTGAATTCAATAAATATCAATTCAAGCATTGATTATAATTCTCAATAATAGATATATAGAAACTAGAATGAAAAATAAAAGATCATATTACATCTGTATGTGCTCAATGCTCTTTTAGATAAAAACGTGACAAATGCTCTTTTGGCTAGGAACGTGTTACATGCTCTTTTGACCAGAAACGTGTTTTTTGCTAATTTCCCCACACGATACATAGACCAAAAGTCCTATATAAGCCAATGCAAAATCAAGAGCGATTGTCAAAAGTTCCGGTGTAATTCAGAGCGAATAGTATCATTGTAGAGCGACCCTTCAGTTTAAACGCGAGTTATCGAATTCTTTCCGTAAAAGGTGCAAGTTAGATTATTTATCACTTAGAAACAAGTTTCTTTCCCGTAAAAAGGTGCAAGATAATAATTTAACACTTAGAATCATTAATTTTGTTGTTTTAACTGTCGTATTTGTTATACAACATTAACAGTGTAAATTTCATTAATTCCTTCCGTAAAAGGTGCAAGTTATATTGTTATCACTTAGAAACAAGTTTCTTTCCGTAAAAGGTGCAAGATAAATAATTTAACACTTGGATAACGTGAAACTGTTAATTTATAGCAAAACTCTTACAAAGTTGTGAAAGTTACATAAGTGTAACATAACAAACTTTAAGTTTCATTCACTTGAAACGAAACCAATCAAGAACCTAAATATAACGACTTTGCTGTATTTTGTCAACGAATATTGTGTAATAAACGTAAGTAATGAATTGTAATAATTGTAATTTTAATTAATGTTGTAAACAATAAATTCATAAAAGGAATATTATTCTTGTTTTTAACGCAAAACCCATAGTTTTGACAAGTGATCACGATCCTACTATAAAAATAAAGATCAGGCCTTACCAACCTGATTAATCAGCTAACTGGTTTTACAACCTCTTTTAACTAAATAATCAAATTTATTTAAAAGCCTTTCTTTTGCTCGGGACATAACAGTTTTGATTTTTTATTTCAACTGTTTTTCATTAATTATAATATTTATAATGTTGTGCTTTTTAAAAACATTGAAAAAATAGTTTGACATTTTAATTCAAATAATTATGTTTAAAACGAAAGTTAATTCAACGCTCAGAAAACGAAATTTAGAAGCGGAGATTCAATCGTGGGCCCTTGCTATATCGTCTTGTGTGGGTGATTTAACTGAAATCAATTTTACAAGTCGAGGAAAAGAATCCTTATTTTACAAAGTAAGCAACTTAAAATCAACTGCTTTTTTGAGAAAGACCATTGTCCTTAAATATGTTTCTTCATAATGTTGGGTCTAAAATATTCAAAATATCAATTCAAAATTTTTATGTAAAGTAGTGCAAAATTTATTTTTACTAAAAAAGGAAAAGGTTAGAAATTTTTATGAACATGTTTTTACTCTTGTTTGATTCCTTATTGGAGATATTATTAAATACTACTGTTAGCCATTTTTAAATTTAACAGTTATTACTTAATCGCTTTCGTAAACGTAGTAAACAAAATTTAAATTGTTTTATCCACTAACAGTAAACAATGAAATTTGTATGGCAAAATTGAAATAAATTAAATAATTTACAATTATTTAGTAAATATTTGTATTAAATAATAATTTTCTACATATTCAGGTTTTCTGAATCAGCTAAAATATTCAACTTAAATATTTAACATTTTTTTTACATATGAGTCATATTAAATACTAGCAATAATTCGCGCGTGGTTGACTTCTCACTCAATTTTTTAAAAATATAATTAGTAATTTAAAAAATAATAGAACGTAAAAATTTTTAATTCAAATTTTTTTTATAAAAATAAAATATGTAAATTGGAATATGTAGTTTAAATATTATTACAATTATAATAATTATATGTGGATACAACAATTAGTTGGTATCGCAATCTTTAATTAATTAAAATTATTAAAAATAATGAATGTATAGAAGAATTTTAGTTAAAAACACTTCATTTATTTTCAAAAGTAATAAAATTCTTATCAAAAAATTCAATTATTTTCAAAAGGTTTACTAAAATTCTTGTCAAAATTCTAATTATTTTTAAAAATTTTCCTCATTTCAAAGATTTTCAATATCTACTGATGTAATAAAATTACCCAAAAAAGTTCGATTATTTAAAAATAATTATAATTAAAATTGTACTCAAGCATTTAATTATTTTCAAAAATAGTAAAAATTTTACTGAAATTCCATTATTTTCATAAATAATAAAATTCTTAATTTTAAGAAACATTCAGTTGTTCAATAAATTATTTATTTTTGTATTTAAATAAATGAATTCTTGTAGAATTTTCTAGTAAAACTTGATTTTAAAATAAATTTTTATTTAAAATTTTAAATAATAATTGAATATTAAAGTATTAGAGCGTTGAAGAATTTCCATTATTTTTAATACAATTTTAATCAAATTTCTTGAAAAATGTAACTATTTTAAAAAATGTTATTAAAATTTGCCAAAAGAATTCAATTATTTAAACATTTGTTAATAAAATTATTTATAAGAATTAAGTTTTAAAAAACATTCAATTATTCAATAAATAATATACTTTTGTATTTAAATAATTGAATTCTCGTAGAATTTTCTAATAAAAATTGATTTGAAAATAAATTTTAGTTTAAATAATTAAAAAAAAATAATAGAATAGGAAAATAATTTTTAAGAAGTTATAGTAACAATATTCTTGTAATACCTATAAAATAATGATTTTAACACTCAATCCTCTTTAATTATTATAAAACATGAAAAAATCGGTCTCTCCGAATTGAATTTTCAGTTTCATTTTCAATTAAATTTTCTAATTGAGATGCAATTTCCGAAAATTGATGCAAATTATTTCCCTACGAAAATTTAGAATTTTCTACAAAAATATTAAGAAACGGGAATATTGAATGTTTTTCCTCTTAAATGAAAAACATGACTTTGTAAAAAATATTGTTATTAAGAAATTAAAATTATGCATAAGATGGATATACAGTAGAACCTCGATTATCGGAGGTAATGTCGGGAAGTGGTGCCTCGGATAATCGAAAACTCGGATAATACGAACTACTGAAAATTTTAAAATGTTTAATCGAAGCTCGGATAACCGAGGTTCTACTGTATTTCCTACTTCTTAATAAAAATGGTTTAACAATTTTCTAGTGTTTTTTATAAATAAAAAAGGAAATAATTTGCATAATAATTTAGATCAGTCAAACTAAATTTGCTTTAGAAAAAAGCATATAACAAACAAAATGGGAAAATTTTTATTTGTTAGTCATAATTTTTAAGAAATTTATTTTTTGTTTTGTAAATGAGTTCTTCTAAATGCTAAACGTTAATTTTTTCTGTTTCTTTTTATTCAAAATTTTGTTCATACAACAAATTACACGAAGAAAAAAGAATAATTAAAGTTATACTATTCAGGAATTTTAATTATCCTTTTTTCTCCGTGTAAAAACCTGTAAATGAAATTATTTGACAATTAGTGACATCTTATACGTAGATTTGTAAAAGACTAAAAGTTCCAAGAGAAAAAAGACAAGGACTTGGATTAAGAATCTCTCGAGCATGGGCAAATAATTCAAATGGCATTCGTGAACTTACTTCAAAATTAATAAACAATGAAGGGAATTATAATACTTCAGAATTGTCTGCAAAAGAAGAAGAAAACGATTCTAAAGCATTAGAAGATATTAGACAAAATACGCAATATGACAATGAAGAAGATCACCAAATCAATAGAAAAGTGTCTGAAGATTTCTTTAACAAATTTGCCTTTCAATTAAATCACACTGGTAATAATATCTTCAATATTATTATAATAAGTTATTTACCACAATAAATTCTAATGACAAATAAAAATATAAATACTGTAATTAAGGATTTTCAGATGAAGTGATCAAGGTAAAAAAATTTATGAATCTTTGGTAATTAGTCCTATGGAATAGTTGCACTTGACAAAAAATATTTTTCCAATTTAGACAATTTTTTTGTTTAATTACTTCCAAGATAGAAATTATTAAAATGCACTATAATCCAAAATACCTTAAAACTTCTGTCCCCTTCCCTTCAATAAGTATTGCTTCCAAATTACCAAACATGAAGAAGATTTTTTCAGCTGGATCATTTCACTTGATACTTCTTTGGTTGAAAATTACTTTTTCTAATTATTACTATTGTTGAAAATTGAAAACGACGATAGTTTCAGTTGATAATAATTACGATTCTGAAATTTTAAAAGTTTATATAAACAAAATAATGTTTTATTTCTAGTTATTAATTTTCTAACGATAAAAAATAACCGTTATTAAACTTAAAATAAATTTTTTTTAAAATTTTTGTATAAAAAGTCATGTAATTATTTTAGTTTCATAAACTTTCTTAGTATTTATTCTATAATAGTACTTCAATAAGAAATATTTATTAAAATTAAAATAAAAATTAGGAACAGATATTAAAAATGGAGATAATTTATTATTAATTCGAGCATCAACTCCGAAAAATGTGTTGAAGGAAAATAACACTGCTGAAATCATTTCAATCGACTCGAGTCACAATAATTGTAAAAATGCAATTTCAAAATTTTTGGTAAACTCATTTAATTCGGCAGATAAAATTATGAATCATGATCATGATGATTTATTAGAATTGTCCAAAAAAGACAAAACACGAGAAGAAATGAGTTTAAAAATCAAAGAAGGTAATTTTACTATTATAAATTGTTGTATGCGATAAGTCATTTCACAAATTTTCTTAGTATTTATTTTGTAATGGTAATTTAACAAGAAATATTTATTGAAACTAAAATAAAAATTAGGAATGGATATTGAAAACGGAGCATCAAATTCGATAAATTTATTAAAGGAAAATAAAACTGATAAAAAGATTTCAATCGAATCGAGTCAAAATAATTGTTCAAGTGGAATTTCAGAGTTGTTAGTGACGTCATTTAACTCGGCAGATTCAATTAGGAATGATGGGCACGATGACTTATTAGAATTGTCCGAAAAAGAAGACCAAACCCAAGAAAAAATGAGTTCAATAATCGTAGAAGGTAATTTTACTATTAAAAATTCTCACATGGGTTCCTACAGAAAACCATATGTGGATGTCCGCATGAAAAGGGACCACTTTGTCGGTTCTAGACAAGGAGATAATTGGAATTTACTAATTTTGAAAAAATATATCGAATTTGTTTTTTATTCTTTTTTCTTAATCTACAGAGTCTCACTCGTCGAATCATGCATTTTTCATTAATTTATTGATACTTTAAGTATTTTATTTCGTTGTTACACAAAAAAATGAAAAGGGACTACTTTGTCGATCTGTTGCAAAAATTGTTGCTGTTTCAAAATGGAGGGGGCGGAAAACTTTAAAACCTTTTAATTTTTCATCTTAAGGGTGTATTAGACTTAAAATAACTTTCATCTGAATAACTTCCCAGAAGTCAAAAAAAATAATACTCAACAATTAATTTCGTAAAAAATCCGTTTTATTAATTAAGAAACACATTTTTAGAAAAAGGACCACTTTGTCGGCCAGTTGAAAAAGTTGTTTTTGTTTTAAAATGGGGGGGGCAAAAGAATTCAAAACCTTTTGATTGTTCATCCTAAGCGTATACTAAACTTAAAACAACTCTCATCTGAATATTCACAAGATTATTCACAATAAAGTCCCTTAAAAAAATTTCTGTTTCTACTTTCTCCTTTTGCTTCAAATAACTCAATAAAATAACATCCAACTATTAACTTCGCAAAAAATCAGACGTTTATTAATTAAAAACGCAATTTTAGAAAAGGAACCAGTTTGTCGGATGTCTGTTATTTTTTCATTGTTTAAAAATGGAGAGGGGGAGGAATTCGAAACCTATTAATTTTTCATCTTAAAGGTGTACTAGACTTAAAACAATTCTTATCTGAATAGAAGAAACCAAAGATATTCTAAATGAACCAAAGATATTCGTATTACAATATTTGATTTCGATTTTCTCGAAATGAGGTTTTTGATATTCTAAACTTTGAAATTCTGTAACTCATCGAATTTTTCACCAAAAAGGTTCTAAGACCACTCAAAATTTTCCAAATTTTGCAAGGAATTCACCCATAGAGATAAGTCCAATAGTGTCAAAGTGATCCCTTTTCATGCGGACGTCTGTATGGAAAGGTTCCATTTTGACAGGTTTCTAGTTTTCAAAATAATCGTAATTTTCTGAAAGTGACTCAAATTTTTGGTTTTCTTTTATTTACGAAAAAACTGAATAGTGCAGAATAGACTCGAATATTAAATTCGTGTTTTTCAAAACGAGTTTTTTTCACTTCCACCTTTGAATCCTTGTAAATTGGCGAACTTTCTATCTAGAAGAGTCTAAGACCACTTAAAATTTTCCAACAAGGAAGTTGCCGTTTAAATAAATTCAATTGATAAAATAGAACCTTCTTATGCCGAAGTCTTCAAATAGGTTCCTATTTAGGAATCTATATGGTTTGACATTGTAGCTTCATATTGGTTTTAATTTAATTTGAATCGGTAATTTTCACTGTTCAAACATTTTTTTAAATGTAACATCATGAATGAAAAATTAATAAAATTTTATTAGTAAATCAGCTTTGAATATTATTTTTTGTCTAATAAATAATAAAAAAATAATATAAATAATAAATAAATATTAATGGATAAATAATAATATAATAAATTAGATACTACCGTACCAGACAAAAATTAAGATGGTATCCAAGACTTTAGTTGCAAAGCGAAAAATTCTGAGAGTGACAATGATAATATGCAAGATTTTAATGGCAGTAATTCAAATGATACTGATAGTGACAATGAATCCTATATAATGCAAAGACATCAAACACCAAAAAGAACAACAAAAACAGATTTTAAATACTCACAAGATTTGGGATATTTTGAAATATGCACTGATTTGTTCAAAGACGAAAAAGGAGAATTTTCTGATGAATGTTTAAAAAATGAATTAGATAAAGCTTTTATAAATTTTATACCCGGTCGATGTCCGATAAGATATAAAAGGGGCTTCAGAGCTAACAAAAATGGAAACTTAACGGGTTATGGGTATTGTCCTTATGAATCACATGATCAAGATTTTCGTTTAATCTTAACAGATTTGTGTAAGGAAACGACTAAAGTGTTTGTCTCGTGTACCACTTCTAATGTTCCAATTCACACAGGACAACCGGTTTTTCAAACGCTTAGAGGCAAAGAGCGGATGAAAATTCAATTAATGCTGCAAAACAAATCGGCTAGACATCTACAACTAGATATTGCTCAAGAAATAGATCCAGAGGTAGCTCATAGTGGTCATAATCAGCATTTAAGAAGTATGACAGTCTATCACAAAGCTAAGTCGGAATTTAGACATATGAATGACTTGGTTCTTCAATCAAAGGATTTCAATAATTTATTCCAGTCCAAAATTGAAGAGATGAAAATGGAAAATCGATATATTCAGGAAGTAGGCATACCCGTAAATGTTTAACTATATTCAAAAGAACAATTGCAAATTTTAACTGAAAGTGATGAAGTTCTAAATTATGATGCTACTGGTGGGGTTGCTTCTAAGCCGAGAGATATACCAGCCTGCAAAATTTTATGGTACGCGTTTGTTCTCTCAAAAGGCAGCATGTTTGTTCCAATTGCTGAATTAATTAGCCAAAAACACAATGCTCATACCCTTGGAAGTTTCATAGGGAATTTTTTATACTTCGCCAAAATTAATAAAATCGATTTGTCAAACATTAAAGCAATCGTCACGGATTGGAGTTGGGCTTCAATTATAGCTTTGCTTAAGGAATGGAATCAAACGACCATATCTGAATATTTAGATTTGACATATGAATGTTTAATTAATCATGTGGTCTTACCTAAAAACATAAAACTGATTCATAGTTGCTGTACTCATAAGCTGAATCGTTTTAAGGAAACAATCAAAAGGAATTTTAAAACTTGTTTGCCTCATCTCGAATTGTTAATGGACTGTTTATCACGAATGATTATGTGCGCAACAATGGAAGAGTTGGATATAGTTTTCGAAGCATTCGTATCGCTTTTACTAACAACAAGTCTTGTAGAAGCTACTAACAACATTGCAATACTATCAGAATTGAAAAAAGAAGATATATCTGTAGAAGAGATCCCAAATGATTTGGACAAAAGACAAGTTTTAGACGAAGTAGATGAAAACCCGCACGAAGCAATTTATAAAAATTCAAAATATTTCAAACGTTACGAACAAATACTAAATAACGTTAAACAAAAAGTATTAAACCAAAAACTAAGTAATGACAATCCTTATTTTTGCCCTTCATTAGCTGACTATATAACAAATGCATACATGCCTTATGCATGCATGTTTACAGGAATCTTGCTAACTGATAATCTTCCATCAAAGTCACGCTTAAGCAATGGAACGATAGAAGGTTTCTTTGGATTTGTAAAAACTTAAAGTTAAATCGAGAAAATTTAGGGAATATAATAATAAGGTTAGACATAACATACCTCATTATTTTTGGTGCATCGGCCGTCGTGAACGGATAAATGCAAGATTAGTTTAATTTGAATATATTATTATTTTTTGCTGCATTGACCGTCGTGAACGGATAAATGCAAGGATAATTTAATTTGAGAATATATCGTTATTTTTGGTGTATAGGCCGTCGTGAACGGATAAAATGCAAAGAAATTAGATTTGAAGAAATAGTTTATTATTTTTAGTACATCAGCCGTCGTGAACTAATTTTAAAAAAAAATTTTTTTCTTAATTTTTGGTCATACAAGAGTATAATTTTTTTTGTTGCATCATATGTCCCAAATTTATAAATTTAAAGATTTTTGAACTAAATTTTTATTTTTACGTATAAAAAATCGTGAATTGATTAATAAAAATAGATTTTCTTACTTTTTTCTAAATTTACCATTAATAATTAGTAAAATAGGTTTTATTTGCACAATTATTTAACAAATTAATAAAAACAGGAATAATTTTATTTGAATAAATACCCATAATTCATACATAAAAAATACAAGAATAATAACAATTTTTATAAATAATAACAATTTTTATGAATAATAACAATAATTTTTAATAACAATTTCTATAAATAATAACAATTTTTATAAATAATAGCACTAATTTTTATAAAAAAATAATAATTCTTATAAATAATAACAATTTTCATAAGTAATAGCAATAATTTTTATTAAAAAAAAAATAACAATAATTTTTATAATAATAATTTTTATAAATAATAACAATAATTTTTATAATAATAATTTTTATAAATAATAACAATTTTTATAACAATAATTTTTATAACAATTTTTATAAATAATAAACATTTTTAATAACAAATTTTATAAATAATAACAATAATTTTTATAAAAAATAACAATAATTTTTATAAATAATAACAATTTTGATAAATAACAATTTTTATAAATAATAATAACAATTAAAAAAAATATTAATTTTTATAAATAATAACAATAAATAATAACAAGTGTTCAGGAACCGGTGATTTTGAGTGAGAGTGTACTGCGTGTATACATCTTTTCAATTACTTTTGAATTAATTAAATAATAAGTTCTGAAAATACAGTGATAAAAGGTTAGTGCCTCCAGTGCTTTTTATGTTTTCTGATATTTTGAGTTTAAAAAGGCCTCTGTGACTGTCAAATCAATTGAAATTGGAATATGTGTTGTGTGTGAAAACTTTTTGGCAGTGACTTTACTACTTTTAACACCGCACCGTATCTAGTCGTCTTCAGTGCCACGACCTTATTACTATACATTATGGCTTCAACAAATGCAGCCATGTCAACTCTAACTATTAATACGAATGCTCAACTGACTGAACCGATGATTGTTGATCTTACAGATTCGCCGGATATAGTATGTTTCTTATGTAAAAAACGCGTTGTATCTGCCATGCAATGTACAGCCTGCCAATCTGCCTATTATCACATATCTTGCGCTTCGAAAGCACAATGGATTCCTAACGTTGGTTTTAAAAAATGTTGTGGTGTTCTGTCTCCAAGCAACTTAGTTCAAAACGACCAACCGGTTCTTGTCCATTTGGACCAACTACGTGCCATAATTAGAGAAGAATTTAGCCAGTTTCGAAATGATTTTACAACTTTACAAAACAACGTTTCTAAAATCTCTCAAGAAGTCAGAAAACAGGCTACCAAGATTAATGAATGTACTTCTTCTGTTACATCCGTAACCAAACGTGTTGACGACCTTGAAACCAGAATCACGGAAATTAATCAAGCTGATTATGTGCTGACTTTTTCTATGTCGGACTGTTTAGGTGAGTGGGAAAATCGACTAAGTCGAAAAACCAATTTAATCATTTTTGGATTGGCGGAAATGCATGATTCAGATGAATGTCAAGATGATGCTACTCTAACGCTAAAAAATTTCGATTCTCTTTGTCCTAACCTTGTAACTATTGATAAATTCAAGATTTGGAGAATAGGCCTTCGCTCTCGCTCACTGGAGAAACCAAGACCCTTAAAAGTTATCTTCAAGGATCCAGCAATCCCGAAACAAATAAGAGATCACTTTATTTCAATCAAACGAAAAAATCAGTTGACTCCGCAATTGTCTTATGTAACAATCACACCAGACCGCACGAAGTTACAGCAGATGGAATACTTAAAAGCCAAGCAACAACTGCAAGAAAGGAAAACCAATGGAGAAAGCAGCCTTGTCATTCGTTACCGCCACGGAACTCCAATAGTAACTGTCAACAATCCACACATCGAAACTCGGAAATAAACGACAAGTATACCCAGAAAAAATTTAACCTACGAATTTATTATCAAAACACACGTGGTATTAATACAAAGCTTAATTTTATAACAAATTTTCAAGATATCAACTTTTATGACATTTTTTGTTTAACTGAAGCTTGGTTGAAACCTACTGTACTTTCTGAACAAATTTTTGATGCATCACAATTCAAAGTATATAGACATGACAGACTTGACCGAGCAGGTGGAGGAGTACTTCTTGCAGTCCACACATCTTTTTTTACAGTCCCTATTGACCTTTCCTCAATCTGTGACCTTTACTACAATATAAATATTGTAGGCTCAGGCATTGTAAAAAATACTCATTCCTTTATTGTTATAGTTGTATACATTCCACCAGACCTACCTTTAAATCATTTTCACGCTCTTATGAGGGCAATACAAGATATTCAAGAGTTTCATTATAAACCTTTATATATTCTAGGCGATTTCAATATCCCTTCTTTTACAAAGTGTCATGTTGAGCAAAAATATGATTTCAAGTCCTCTTCTCTACTATATCTTATGAACACTTTTGACTTACAACAATATAATCATGTTTCGAATGTCAACAAGCGAACATTAGATTTAATCTTGACAAATACTCAAACTGCAGTGTCAAACTCATATCCCCCCCTTGTACAGGAGGACCCATACCATCCTGCCCTCTCCATAGAATCCTCTCTATCACAAGGAAATTGACCTCGACAAACGAATTTTTTAAGAACTGATTTATGTAATAAATGTTATAATTTTCGCAAAGCGAGATTGGATTTAATGTATAGTATATGTGAACGCGATTGGTCATGTATGTATGGAAGTGACGAAAATTGTAATATATGTGAAGTTTTTCTTTCTAATCTTAATCAAATATTCCAGCAATGTGCTCCCATTTATAACGTAAATACACATAACAGAAAGTGTCATTTCCCGCCCTGGTTTAATAAAACAATCATAAATAATATCTATATAAAAAACAATATGTTAAAAAAGCGTAAACATTGTTCTATACATTGCCAGTCTGAAATTAAAATGTTATCAAGTAAGATTCATAAAGACATACGTTATGAATTTCGTAAATACATTAAAAATATTGAGTCCAATGTAAACTCTAATCCAAAGTCTTTTTGGTCTTATGTTAATCAATCTAAAAAAAAGAATTGTTTACCTGATATAATGTATTTCAATAATTTAACATTAAATACCCCTCAACAAATTGTAAATGCGTTCTCTGACATGTTTTCGGCAGTAAACTGTCAAGATAATAATGATTTTTGTACTTTCGTTGAGTGTGGGCCTTCCATCGACTCTAAGGAGCATTTATACTTGCTTCAACCTTATCAAGTTTTCAAAGCAGCTAAAAAGTTGAAACCTAATTTCACAGCTGGCCTGGATAGAGTCCCTTCTTTCCTCCTTAAAGATTGTGCACAAATTCTTGCTGAGCCCCTTTCTTACATTTTTAATCAAGCTTTGAAATCTGGTAACTTTCCTCAACCATGGAAAACAGCAAAAATTATTCCAGTATATAAGTCAGGAGATAAAACTAATTGTCAAAATTATAGACCTATAGCAAATATTTCCAATTTTGCTAAAGTCTTTGAATTTTCTATTATACCTTATTTGAATAGTGCACTAAAACCTGTAATTAATGACTCGCAACATGGCTGTATAATTCAAAGGTCAACAATGTCAAACTTATCTTGTTTCAAACACTATATACTTAATTCTTTACAATTAGGCTTTCAAGTGGACGTAATATATCTCGACTTCTCAAAAGCTTTTGACACTATCGACCATGAAATTCTTTCTAAAAAATTGGACTCCCTCAATATTTACCATAATTTCAAAGCGTTATTATTAAATTACTTATCAAACAGAATCCACAAAGTCTCTGTAGGTGACTACCTGTCTGAACCAACTACCCCCACTCGAGGAGTTCCACAAGGTTCATCTCTAGGATCACCACTCTTCACTCTCTATATAAATGACATTTTAGACGTAGTTAAGTCTAAAGCATTATTATTTGCCGATGATGTGAAAATTTTCGCATGATATCATCTGATCAAGATATCAACGACCTTCAAAATGATCTTGACAATATCTTTGAATGGTGTACTAAAAATAAACTCCACCTAAACCTTGATAAATGTCAAACAATGACTTTTCTCAGAAGGACGTCACCTCAACCCGCTTATACCTATAAAATAAAATCGCATACATTACAACGTATGAATTCTGTTGTTGACCTTGGTGTCACTTTTAATTCATCTCTGTCTTTTGCGGATCATCTAACTACGGTAATTGCTGCAGCCTCTAGAGCATTGGGGTATATAATCAAATGCTCAAAAAATTTCTCTAACCTTAACACCATTACATTGCTTTTTAATTCTTTCGTTAGATCTAAGATGGAATATGCAGATTTAATTTGGCACCCCCTGTATAAAAAATATGCTGAAGACTTGGAATATATCCAAAAACGATTTCTAAAATATCTAGCACTTAAAGTTGATGGAACATACCCACCTCGTGGATCCGACTATCTAGCGTTATGTGAACGTTTCAATTTTATCACCTTAGAGGAACGAAGAATAATAACTGCATCAATGTTTTTATTCAAAATTGTGAACCATCAAATTAACTGTTCAGACCTATTAAGTCTTTTGAATTTTAGAATACCTCGTTTAAACTCGCGATTAGAAACACCTTTTTATTTGAAAGAACCAATTTCGTACTTGGGTTTTAGTGCTCAAATTTTTTTTGCTTGTTATATGGTCCTGATGGACTGCGGGGGTAATTTGTAAATAAATAAATAACAACTTTAAATTAATTTTTTTAATTAGAATTAAATGAATTAATAAATAATTATAAATAAATTAATCAATATAAACATTTTTATAAATTTTCACTTTGTTGACAAATTTTTTTTAAACAGAATTAATTATTTATTAACAATAAAAACTGAAATTTTATAATTTTTTTTTTAAATAAAATAAAAATTTAATAATAAATAATAATAACAAATAACAAATTTTTATAACGATTCAAATCTAAATAAATAAACAATTATTACCAATAAAAAAACTCTTTTTTTAATTAAAAAAATTTTTTTTTCTTTTTAAATTTAGGTAAATAAATAATTGTTAATAATAATAAAGTCATTTTTATAAAAAATAATAACAAATTTTTTTTTATTAATAAACAATTTTTAATTAATTTTGAAATAATCAAATTGATAATAAATATAAATAAATAATAAATAAATAAAAATTAATAATTACACTTTTTCTTTTAAACAATAATAATTTAAAAAAATATATATATATAATAATAATAAATATAAATAAATAAACAATAAATAAATAATAAATAAAATAAACAATATAAAGTATAATTTTTTTAAAATAATAAAGGGTAATAATAAAATATAGAATAAAATATTGCTTAAAAAATATAAAATTTTAAGAAAAATATATATTTTATAATTTAAAAAAAATTTTCAGCATACATACAAATATAAAATTGTTAATATTCACAAATTTTCTGATAATTCATTTCATAATATTTACTGTATTATCTATAACAATAGTCAACAAATCTCAACCAATAGTCAACAAATCTCATTACGCGATGCTCTAGAAATAGTTCCTATTTTCGATGGAACAAATTTACCATTATCCATTTTTATCGAAAGTTGTTAAGAAGCAAAATCTATGCTTCCTGAAGTAGCACAAGTTCAGACAAATTTAGTAAAATTAATTAGAAGTCGAATTTGGGGAAAAGCAAGAAAAATTATAATAGGAAATAACTTTAATACTGTAGAAGAATTAACAGAAAGATTAAAACAAATTTACGCACCTATAAAATCTGTATGTCAATTACAAGGAGAACTATCAGCAATGTATATGTGGGAACACGAAAATGTAATTTCTTACGGCTCAAGATTTGTAGAAGCAGCAGAAAGAATATTAGATGCATATATTATTAGTAATGGGAATGGTGTAGATGAAGCATTTAGAAGAAGTTTAGATGAAGCAACTATAGATTGTTTCACGCAAGGACTTACACAAGAAATAGAATTACGAATTGGAACAGCTGATACATTTCAAGGGATAATTAATAAAGCTATATAAATAGAAAGAAGATTATTAATTCAACGTGAACTACGAAGAAGTGAGAATAATATTGAATATAATACACATCTTAAAAATAATAAAAATTTTGCAGAAACAACAAAAATTAATATGGTTCAAAACAATGTAAGCACTTGTTCATCTTGTGGAAAAAACGGTCATGTTGTATCAAACTGTTCTCAACTTAATAAATTGCTAAGACTTAGAGGAGAAAATCGCTTTCATACAGGCACTCAACAACATTTTGCAAACCCAAATCAAAATCAATTTAATAACAAAAATCAAATGTTTAATCAATTTCAATGCCAAAATTCTTACAGAAATACGCAACAAAATCAATATGGAAACGTACCGCAAAAGCAATTTTACACTCCTTTTCAAAATCAAAGGCAAAATAAACATAAAAAATTCTTGCAAAGTCAACAACAAAATTTTTTAAAAAATAAACATTATTATTCTCGCGAACCACGAACTAACATTGCAACAGACTTCGGAACTAAAAATTAAAATATAACTTGTAATTACTGCAAAAAATTAGGACATATTTCCACTAATTGTAGAAAAAAGATATGAAATGATAACAATAACGACAAGTTTTTAAAAATCACAAACCCTTTTAATCAACCTTTACAGAAGGATATACCCCATTTTTCAACTGATAATCAAGAAAACGATTTAAATAAATTAATAAATAATGTTTGTGAGGAACCACCTTTACAAAGATCAGACTTCTGCCAACCTATTATATTAAAAACAGACGATTCAGATACTGCAGTAGGAGAAATTCAATCACAAGAAGTAAATAAAGATCAACCAGTAGCCGAATATGACATAAACGTGTTCTACAAAGCAAGTATAAAAAACATCAACGCTGACGCCTTATCTACAAATCCTATTGAGGACATTATTGAAAATAAAGTGCAAAAAATAAAAACAGAAGAAATTCAAGAAACTTAGGAAAATATTACTCAAGAATATATTAATAAATGTGTGCAAGAAAAAATCAAAGAAAAATTTATAGAATACTTAAATTGTGTATCAAGTGAAAATAATTACTCAAATTTGGAGTTAATAAAAAATCTCCGCCATATTAAAAAAATTTATATAATGAATGCAGCAAAACTGAAAATTACGATACACGTAGTGAAGCTTGTAATGTTGTTACAAGAAATCAACGAAGAATACAAAAAAACAATAATCAAAAAGAAGAAATACAAGGAAACAAAAATCAAGAAACACTGGAAATTCAAGATGAAAAGAAGAATCAAGAAATTCAAGAAGAAGAAGAAGAAGGAGCACATAAAAAAAGGAAACAAGGTAGACTAAAGAAACAAAGCACACGTTTTAATACTTCCTTAAAAAAGAAGAGAGGAAGGCCGAAAAACTTATGTATTACAAAGAAAAAGAAATTATATTACGTAGTTTATACTGATGAAATTAAATCTTATCCTGAGTATATTGAACAGAAAACAAAATTGATAAAACACAAAGAAATTGATCAAGGCTATGTAACCTCCAATTGTAAAGAATCATCTGAAGAAGAAAATAACCTACTAGAAAAAGAAGACTGCGAAAATTTTTATCAACAGAAAATACGTATTGCAAAAATTAAAAATGTAACTTGGAGGGAAATCCTTTCAACAATAAAATCATCCTTAGAAAATTCGTTTATCGAAGTTGCTCCATACAATGGACGTACAAAATGTTCTACAAAAAATTATATACAATTAATCAAAGAGACTCAATCATTAGACAATACATATCGACCGCCTCCAGAACCACCTCCCAGTAGAGAATAAGTTATCGAATACAAATTAAAATTTAAAAAATAATACAAATAAACAATACCCCAAAATTATCTAAAATGAATAAAAATTCATATCTTTTGGAGACACAAAAAATATATAATTAATAACAAACTAAAATTCCCACACTTATTAATAGTATATTTTATCTTACAAATAAAATGCAATACTAAGAATAGTTATTTATTAAAAAGTAATTTAAATATACCATAAAAATTATATAAAACTAACTAACAAATCATTTTTCTATACCCATGCATAAAAACATACATCATTCAATATAATTTATTTTTAGAATGAAAACTAATATAAATTTTTCTGTTGAAGCGATCTAACATCAATCTGTTAACAATTGACCAAAAACAAGGAGAGAAATAAAAATAAAATATTTGCAATTTCTTTTAGAAAAAGTAAGAAAGCAGCATGTTAAGGTTAAGTTATCTTACTCTTTAATCTTTACTTTTCTTTTCTATTTTTACCATTTGCAATCTTACATTTAAACACAAATAATAACCCAAAATTTAGAAAAGCTATAATTCAAATAAACAAATTAAATCTTACTTCTTACAATTTATTAACCAAAGGACATTATTATATTTCGCACAGTATTAACAAATATATTTAATTTAATCATGAAAACTATTAAGTCACTTTTTGTATTAAAATTGATGTGATTTAATCGTTTAATAATTTCTAAAACAATTACGTAAATTCTTTAATATATTTACACATTCTTGAATAACAAATTTAAGAAAATCCATATATCGGAATATTTTATACTCACAAAATATCTGACATAATAACATTCTAAATTTAAAACAAATGTCATCAAATTTTATAAATATTGGTATCTAAACAAACTTTTTAGTATCAGATTATATTAAAGTCTCTAAATCCAAATACAAAAAATTAGATATTTAAATAATAACTACAAATATAATTTCGTTTTAGAATTATTGTTTAATTACCTTTAGTACGTCTATCATTTTATGTAAACAAAACTAACAGTATGAGAAATTCATTTTAGAAAATCTATCTGAACTATTTTTTTTTAAACGCAAACTTGTTATATTACGCATGTTAAAGATTAAATTAAGGTCAATATGAAAAATTGTAAAATAAAAAAAAGCAAAAAAGAAAATTAGCAAGAAATAATACTAATAAGATTAACACGAAAATATGATTTTAACGAAAGAAAAGAAGCAATAGATATTTGGAGTAATAAAATCGAAATAATTAAATGGAGCAATTCTTGTGAAAGATGTTTCAGAAGATATCATGTAGCAAAAAATTGCCTAAATTACAAAAAAAATTATTAAGACTAAGATAAAAAAAATATATTTTTTTTCTCTCGTTAACAAGTATAATATGTGCATGCTATCTTCTAAACATTTAGTCATATTATTTTATCAAATAACAAATTATATCTATCTTAAAATTGTGTGTGTGTGTAAAAAAAATATTATTTTTCTAAAAATGTATGTTTTACGCTCAATCTTAATACGATTGTAAGTTTTTTTTTTAGTTTTAAATGTAAGAGATACAATTTGGAAATTGTTCAATTTCATTTTTCAATTTCCAAATTTTTGAAGGGGGAGGTGTTACGTCATCGTAACATATTTTTTAATATTAATAATAATAATAATAATAATAATAATAATAATAATAATAATAATAATAATAATAGTAATAATAGGAATAACAGTAAATAATTGTTATTAACATTATTATTAACAATTATATACAATTATTAATTAATGAAAATAGTAATAATAATAACAAATAATAACAATAATTGATTGTAAAAATAATAACAAGTAGTAGTAAGTGTAACAACAATAATAATTAGATAATAACAATTTGTAACAATAAATAATAATAATTAATTGTAACAATAATAACAAAATAGTAATAATTAGTTGTAACAACAATAACAAAATAATATTGATTAATTGTAACAAATTATAACAAGATAGTCTTAAAATGTAACAAAATAACAATTAATAACAAGTTATAATATTGTAAACAACAATAACAAATTGCAATAACATGTTAATAACAAATTGTAATAACAAGTTAATAACAAATTGTAATAACTATATAAATTAACAAACAACATAAAAATATAACGAAAACATATGACTAACAGGATATGAACACGTGCGATCTAAAAGCTGAATCAACACAAGTGGCCACAACAATACTTTTCCAAAATTCAATGGTAAAAGAACATTTTCTAATAATGCATGGTAAAAGACAAAAAGTTCTAGTATAAAAAGGGCTACACTATCTTCTAAAAGTCAGTCTCAAAGATGTAATCGTCAGTAGTAGTCACCTGGACTACCAGTCTAAAAATTACAATCTTCATAAGTGGTTCTCTTCGTATAAGCGGTCTCATCCCCAGTATAGTAGTTGTCCTGAATAATTACGTGAAAATTCTAAATTCAACTCATCTTGAAGTCTAATTTGGTGTTAGAAAACATCGTTCGAGTTGTGACAAAAGCTGAATACCCATCGAACGAAGATAATCTACGAGTCTCGTAAATCATTAACCTGCAGCCACTTAACGCATAATTGCCGAACAGACGCATTGTTCTCCTGCAACACGAGCTAGGACCACCACCCGCTGAGCCAAGGTACAGAGAGACAAACCACTTAGACTCATTTTAGAAAGCTCGTGTTCATTCCATGTTTGCATAACTTTGATCTTTTTCAAATATATTGTCTTCAAATAAAATTATTTCTTGTCATTTATCCAACCTCGTCCCAACTTTAATTTTTATAAATTAAAGTTAAATCGAGAAAATTTAGGGAATATAATAATAAGGTTAGACATAACAATTCATTTAATTTCAGCATGTTTAATGTAATGTTTCTATCCTATTGGAAATTAATCTGTTGTAGAGACTCAATCGTAATTTTTAGTCTCCTTCATAGGTGTATTTAAAGGCTTGGCTTCTGATGGGTAAAGAGTAGAACTCTGCGCCGCCACCAATGAACTATTTGTTTATCGGCGTTTAGTAATAAAGGACAGTTTTTATACTAAATACTGACCGTAAGGGTCAACGAAAAATGAATTGATTAAAATGTAATTGATTTTTTTGGAATATGGAATGGAAAATATTGAATCATTAAATTTTAAAAAAATAGAAGCTAATTTCCATTTTTAAGTTTAAATTTAAAGAGTTTTCATCCAAATTTTTAGTAATTGAAGGGTGCGCTCAAAGAAAGCATTAAGCGCCAACACGACACTTTAACTTTTCGAGATAATTATCATTAATTAATATAAATTTATTGATAATATAAAAATTCTTTGTAATTATCAAAATTTTTAACTAAATAAGAATGTCTTACTGATTTAACCATATGTTGTACCGAAAAAGATTTATAACGTCAAATTTTATGCAAATCTAACCTAAGAAAAAATGGCGCTTAAGGCGGTGTCAAAGTCGATGCGATTTTCCCATTGAAGCTCAATGCAAAAATCCAATCGACTTGGCACCGCCTTAATGCGTTCTTTTAGCGCACCCTTCAATTCTATTATTTGTAAAAGTTGTAATTAAAATTTTGCAAAAGTTAAGTTTCAAAAATTGTAATAAAATACTTTTAAAAAAATTAATTATTTTCAATTAAATTTTACAAAATTTCAAGAATATTAAAAATTCTTACGTATCAGACTTTGTTAGTAATGTCAATGAAACAAGTTGTTCATTTCATGACCATTTAGCTTCCTCAATATATATTATTATATATAATTTTAAAAGTTAAATAATTATAATAGTTTATTAAATATAATTAATAAACCGGGTAAAGTACCCTGAATAAATATTAATTATTCAATTTTTTATTATAGAATAATTATTTTAAAGTGTTATGGTAAAATGTCAAAAAATACAAAATTTTATTTTTTTGTGAAAAATTAAAATATTTATTAATTCTATAAATTTTGATAAAATATATACTTTATATACATGAATCGATTCGTTTTTATGTCAGGAATGCAATTTTGACAAGAATTAATAAAAATTTTAATGTAGAAAAAAGTTATTTCAAAAAACCAAAAAATTAATTTTTTCAATAATTAAAAAAATTTTGAAAAATTTTTTTTTTATATATTTTTGAAAATCCTTCTGTCTGATTCTTGGTATTCATGACCGTAATACACCTACAAAATCTTATCAAAATCCATCAAGATGTGCAAGAGAAAATTTGTCCACAAGAATCGGTGACATACACACACACACACACATACATACACACACATACATCCGGACATTTGTTCCTCTCGATGAATTATATATACTAGACTTGAAAATATGTAAAAATAATTGATTTTAAAAAATTCGGAAATCGACATCACTATAAGGCTTCCTTTATGAGGAAGCAAAAAAATGGTCTGGAATCTAAATTAATAATAATTAAATTACTTAAAGGGGAGATCCTACTTTACATGTTCAAAAAAATGTTTTTAAGTTTTTTCTTGATGTTTGGCTGTGCAAAATGTTTACCATGAATGTTTAGCAGCCATTTTCAAACTTTGCTGTAAAATACTGATGTGAAGTATTAACAGAAAACGCCTTGACCAAATTTAATAAATGATGATATTTATATATTTCATATTAATGAATATCAAGAATTTTAAATAGAAACTACATATTCTTAAAATTTTTTAATTTTTTATTGATTTTAAATTGGAGATAATACTTGCGCACACTTTTTTATGTGCAAACTGTTTTTTAAATACAGAAGTGCACCACCGTCAACAATTATTTTTAACTTTTCTATTTTTAATATTTTATGTCGAAATTTTATTTAAACACTTCAAATATATACAAAAACATCCAAAAAAGCACTGAGGTTTAAGTTAACTTTATTTTTAAACAAATTTTTAAAAATGCGTTATTTTTAGGTCTTTTAAAGTAAGAAGTAACTTTGCTTTTTAACAACGGCAGTTACAAAAAGTTAGAAAATGTTTCTATAATGGTTGTTTTCGGCGTTTCTTCGATGTTAACACCGAGTTAATCCTAGTTTAATTGTTCCAACAAAATGTGAAATATTACACAGTCCTACAAATTTCAGACCCAGAAACCGGACAAGTCATTTCCAATGTATTTTGTCACCTTGAATCCAAAAGTGGTGGCGAAATTGCTCTATCACGTCAGGATTCTGAGATATTATAACCTTAAAGAGTGAAAAAGACTATTTTTAGCAACATTCGTCTTTTAATAAAATTAACAAAAAATTTGTTTTAACATTAGAACAAGTTTTTAAAAAAAGTAAAATTACTCACTTTAAAAAATTTTCCAGACCCGATCCAATCCGACTTTTTTTCTTTAAGATATACAACAGTTTAAAGTTTCGGTTACACGACCTAAAAACTCTAAAGGAAACAGATAAATAATTGGAAAGAACTTCAACTTAACTTATATTCTAGAAGTCTTTTACTTCGCTAATTAAATTTTGCTATATTTTTATAAGAGGGAAACCAAATTTGACGGTTAAAATAATCGATTTTTTCTGTGCGTAAATCGATGAAGGTATTTAACCATTTCGGCGGCATGGCGTTCCATGAGTAAGTGGCAGAAGCGGCAAAAAGTGCGAAAATGGCGTTCATACTTGAACTCGATTTCAAAAGTCTGTAGTGAAGTTAAACTTGCCAAAATAAAATATTCTTATTATTTGAGATAATTGAAGATGAATAGGACAAGAAAAATTATTTTTTAGAGATGTTAAACAGTTTTATAAAAGTTTTTATGTAGCCAATTTTTTATACTTCTTACGAATGGCGTTCCGATATTCATCCAAAATAGTTCACAATTTTGAATCCGCTTATTTGAATTTTTAAAAATTCATTTAAGATTCATATTCTCAAATAATAAATAACATTTGCTTGGTAAACTTAATTTAATTACAGAGTTTAGAAATCAAGGTCAAATAGGAACGCCATTTTCGCATTTGTTTGCCGCTTCTGTCACCTACTTATGCGACTCCAATCGGAACGCCATACCGCTGAAGTGATTAAGAAAAAAAATATCTTTTTTTGAATATTAAAGTGGAAGAATTTAACAATCATCCGAATCAATCTCAAAATAATTCTTTTAAGCTCTTGAGTTTCATATGTGTCGACAGCACAGCCATCCTAAATACAGAAACCTTCTTTTTCAGAAAATATTTTTTCAAATTAATTAATAATTTTAAATTATCAAAGAACTCAGAAAAAATTGGTTAGCATGGTGGGATACGAGCCCACGACCTTTCTATTGCCGGTAGACTGCTCTGACCACTGAGCTACATGCACCCCAAGATTCTCCGAGCTCCTTTGATATACTACTAGCTAAAACAAACGCTCGTAAACGCGCGAGAATACTTGCGTAGCGCAACTGCCATAATACAAAACTATGACTACCTTCAAAATATTGATTATATGGTACAATTGTCGAATTGTCTACAGTGCATTTAATTGTTCCATCTTTTTTATAAAAAATAATTTGTTTACCAATATTTCTTCGTCTATATTCCGGATAGTTTTTTGAATCATAATCATAATCCATTTTGGATTACATGTCATTGTAATGAATAAGTCAGGTTTTCCAAATTCTTGAACTAATCGCATGGCATCCATAAAAGATTGTTGATTTGAACGTGGTCCTTCAGTAAATGTTGATTGTAAAATAATTATTTGTACTGGTTTTACATTTTCTCTATTTGCTTTATTATGTAAATACACATAGAAAACTGAGTGTTGTTTTTGTTTCGGGTAAAATTTTGGTAGGGTAATTAATCTTCCTAAGGATAATAGAAAATTTACCCTATTTTCGGTGTTAAAAGAACACTTCTTGGCTAAAGTTTGATGAAGACACTTTTAACAAATAATTCAGAGTTAAAACAACACCCAGTTTTCTCTGTGTAATCTATTAATCCACAGTACATTTCTACTCGAAGTTGTTTTTGATTTTTATAAATGAAAGTTATGCGTCCAGCTACGACTTTTTACCAAATATCAACTATAAATTGTTGATTTAATTTCCCCATTTGCGTACATGGATTAAGCATTCCATGTATACATATATCACGATCTACTGGAGGTTCACTATTTTCACTCACAAATACAACTGCTACCTCATTATAAGATGGTACATTAAATTTACTTTGATTTAATGATCTATCCCGTTTGATCCACATTTGAATATCCCTTATAGGTTTATTTTCCAATTTCGCTCTAGTTTCTTCTTCTAATTCTAATTCTCTCATCATTTTCAAGGCATCTGCAAATGGACTAACCTTTCTTAGTAATTTATCTATTCCTTCCAGTAATGGTGGTTAACATTTTTTATTCGATTCAATTTTTAATCGTTCAAATACAGCTTCATTAGTATCAAGGATATACAGCTGACCATATTTTAAACTGTCACCATCATTTGGTTGAAGAGCATATGTATTATGATACACTTGTCCATGTATACGAAAAACATAAGGACCATACCCTTTAGGAATTTCCAATTCAGCTCCCGTACTGGCAAAAGCAGAAGACCTGTTATAAGAACGAATATTTTCCCTAAAATTTTTACCTTCCAAGTTGGAATCATTTAATAAATTGCGTAAATAAATCGGATAATCATTTAAATCATCTAATTTTACTTTTCCCTTAAGACAGCAACTACTAAATTTTTTATCTAGTGGTCTTTCACACATAAAATGTAAAGCAGCACAAAACTCGCACTTAACAATTAACAAACCCAAATAATTTTGTTCAAATTGACATTCATCAAAACTTTCAAAACGAATCATTGCAACTCCTAATGTAAGTTTTTGTTTTTTATTTTTTAAATCTATTTCTACTTCTTTTCAATTTCAGATTCTGTTTCTCGTCTATTACGTTTTCTTAACCTATCATTCTCTCTCCTAATTATTTTTTGCTCCTCCGTTTCTTCCTGACTTACTTTCTTCATTCTTTCTTCAGCTTTTATTGCACACAATCTTTGTTTATCATTTTCATCATTTAAAAGTCACTTACTTTTGGAGTTCTCAATTATACAGCTTCTATTATCATTATTACTAATTGAATTAAAATTATTACCATTTGTTTCATTCAAAGAACACTTATAGCCTTTGATTGTTCCATTGTTACAATTTTATTATTATTTACATTATTCCAAGGGTGTATCTTCAAAAAATTATAAGAATTTGTTTTTCATATTTCAAAAGACGCTTCCAATCACACTTTACAATCGAATGAAAAATATAATTTCTTACTCCATCATAATACGTACAAATCCAATGACCCCTCTTATTATGACCACTAAACAGTATTTGAATATGTTTTTCACCTACTCCAGTTGGTCTAATATATTCAAGCAGATCTTTATTTACAAATAAAGTAGAGTAGAACGGGGTGAGGAAGCCAACGGGGTGAGGCAGCCAATTGCTTCTTATTTCTGCATAAATTTTTCAAATAGTAAGCCATTGATAATTTAGAGTGCTTATAGTCTTTTACTTTAGATATTAAAAGATGAGCGTAATTGCTGCAGGAGTTTAGCAGTGACAGTGTAATTTATGAAAAACAGACTTTTGAATGTAACTTTTTTAAGAGTAATTTTTGTCATTTTAGTTGATTTAAGTTACACGAATGAAATCCATGTAAGTGTTTTTTAATGCAGAATTTAGTGCTGAAGACGATGGTGTAAATAAAATTGCGATATTTTTAATATTACGGTTTTTGTGAAAGTTTTCATGAAAAAGTGCTCGTGGGGTTAGGCAGCCAACGCTAAATTTTTTGTCTTTTTGTGTTGATTCTATTGGTTCTTCTAAATGTTTTTTTCTTTTTTTCCTACTCCAATCAATATAAAACTTAAAAACATTGAATTTTATGAACCATTTTCTTTTTAAGAAAAAAAAAATTATATTTCGTTAAAATGTAAAATTAGATTTCATTAATGTTATTATTATAATATTATTCAAATGTAAATTTTTTTAACAAAAAAAAGTAAATTAAGGACAACTATCTTGTTACGTTTCACTGATTTTTATTTTAAGTTATGTTAATTCACTAATAAAACAGTTGGCTGTCTCACCCCACGTTTTTGCAACTATGTCAAAAACGTGGTCCTTTGGAAAAACGGTTGTAGAAATTTTTAAGTGCAACCTACGTCAGAATGTCCTATGACGATTTTTTAGCCCAAAAGACAAGGTTTTTAACACGACATTGAAATTGAAAAAACCTTTTCAAATAACTGCCTCGCAAACCAAAATGTGTCGTCTTGGCTGCCTCGCCCCGTTCTACTCTACTTTGCATTCTAGACACAGAATTTGATTCTCTTTCCAAAATTTTTCCAAATTCATAAATATGATTATCATTTAAAATTTTTTTATTATTAAGTTTCCCTGTATATTCTTTAGCACTTAAATTAACAGGACATTCTATTCTCTATATTTTTGAATCAATATTTTCTTCTTAATCTAATTTTAGTTCCAATTTGTGGGTTTTGATAATAATAATTACGTTTTCCCAATTTATATTTTCTACATCACAATTTCATTAATTCTTACAAAATCTTTGTCTTCTATATCAATAATACAAACCAACCAATATTTAACTCAAAACAATATTCAAGAATTCAACTAATAAAGTGTATTTACTCTATTTCAAATAAGCCACATTCTAATTTTATCCAATATTTAATTATTTAACCAACATATCAATATTTAACCAATCAAATCATATTTAACCCATAAAGCAATGATTTTGAATTCAATTATTAATCCATTTCCAATATGTAAAATTCCAATTTTATCCAATATACATATCCAAGAAGCTCTAAATTCAATTTTATCCAATATACAGTAGGAAAAGCTATACGTCAGTCACCGCCCATGAGTGCGAGTGAGAAAGACTTATGTGGTTTCCATACTTTCCTATGACTGACCGATAGCTTTTCTTACTGTATATTCTTTTTAATCTATTTCAAATTCGTCAAATTTCAATTTTATCCAATTTACATATCCAAAAAGCCTGAATTCAATATTATCCAATATATTCAATTTAATCTATTTCAAATTCGTTAAATTCCAATTTTATCCAATATATTCTCTTTAATTCATTTTAAATACTTTGAATTCCATTTTCATCCAATATCGAAATTTCAATTTTGTCCAATATTTCTTTTCTTATCTTTTAAATTAAATAAAAAAAACAAATGTTATTCAAAACAGAAAAAAATGTCAATTTCTTTATTCTTTAAATTCAAAATGAAAAAACTATATCAAATGATAATATAATATTTAAAAAAATATAACTATACCTCTCACGAAACACTTTAATTAACTCTCTACAAATTGTAGAGAAATTATAGAAAAAAAAATATCTAATGTTATCCAAAATAAAAAAGTATATCAAATAGTATTGTGATATTCAAAAAATGAATATACCACTCACGAAGCACGATCGTTAACTCTCTACACTACATACAAGGAGTGATGCCAAGTTAGTCCCGTGAGGGGAAATAGCCTTCCCCACCATACGGCAACCAAGTCGAAACTGAGTCCCGAGCAACCCTCACAGCGGGAAGGGTTTTCCTTAATGAGGGTTTGAGGGTCCAAGCGACCCCCGCTGTGGGGGTTTCTCGGGACTCAATTCCAAGTAGTCCTCGCAGCGGGGGGCCCTATGTGCCTTCTAACGGCGAACAGACAAACTACATGCGAACAGACAAACTAAATGGGAACAGACAAAATATATATAGACAAACGGAATACGGACTTTAATATTGTTAATACCTCCCTGCATTATTTCATGATAATGTAGGGAGTTTCTTGAAGATGGTAAAGCCTAATTTTTCAATCACATAGGCCAATTATAGTTAAGAGAGTGAATCTACCATTCGGAAATTATTACTAATATTAAAGTGGAAGAATTTAACAATCATCCGGATCAATCTCAAAATAATTCTTTTAAGCTCTTGAGTTTCATATGTATCGACAGCACAGCCATCCTAAATACAGAAACCTGCTTTTTCAGAAAATATTTTTTCAAATTAATTAATAATTTAAAATTATCAAAGAACTCAGAAAAAATTGGTTAGCATGGTGGGATACGAGCCCACGATGATTGTTAAATAAATAAAAAAAAATAATGTTATAGAGTTTATCATTAATTTTACGTATGTTCAAAATTATCTTAATATTTAAAATAACAAAATTTAAAACACAAAATTTTAAAATTCTTATATTTATTTTAATTTTAAAATCAGATACATTTTATCTATATTAAAACATATGTTATATTTGTTCTTTTAAAGTGTTATGATAAAATTTCAAAAAATACAAAATTTTAATTTTTTGTTAAAAATTAAATTATTTATTAATTCTATAAATTTTGATAAAATATATACTTTATATACATAAATCGATTCGTTTTTATGTCAGGAATGCAATTTTGACAAGAATTAATAAAAATTTTAATATAGAAAAAAGTTATTTCAAAAAATCCAAAAATTAATTTTTTCAAAAATTAAAAAAATGTTGAAAAAATTTTTTTTTTATTTTTTAAAATACTTCTGTCCGATTCTTGGTATTCATGACCGTAATACACCTACAAAATCTTATCAAAATCCATCAAGATGTGCAAGAGAAAATTTGTCCACAAGAATCGGTGACATACACACACACATGCATACACACACATACATAGGGAGCGTTCATAAACTACGTAGCATGCTAAGGGGGAGGGGGGTTCGGCAAAAGTCTACTCTAGTCTACGTGGGGGAGGGGGGAGATAGACTCTTACTACGTAGTTAATACTTATAAGCTAAACTTAATTTTGCGTCTTTTAAAATTGCGCGGGACCGAATTGTTACAATGGAATAGGAATTGTCAGTGATAACAGATTTGCGGGAATGGTTGGTCTCACCGTTCACCAAAGATTTCTGACAAATTTATAATTTTTAAAAATTTTATTAAAAAACCTTTAATTTGTTAATTTTTAAATGTTGCTATATGCCAAGAATAAAATATTATATTCAGAATATTTGACATTGTTTTTAATTTAATTTTTAATTGTTTTTAATGCGAATATAGCTAAATATGCATTTTGAAAAAAAAACTATGTAACATACGGGGGGAGGGGGGGGGATTCAGCAAAAGTCTACGTTAGTCTACGCAGGGGTAGGGGGGTCAAAAAGTGACAAAAATAGGTCTACGTAGTTTATGAACGCTCCCATACATACACACATACATCCGGACATTTGTTCCTCTCGACGAATTATATATACTACACTTGAAAATATGTAAAAATAATTGATTTTAAAAAATTCGGAAATCGACATCACTATAAGGCTTCCTTTATGAGGAAGCAAAATACAAAATTTAGAACATTTTGTATTTTTGTTGTTTTTTGACGAAATGGGCAGCCCAACGAACTCGAGCTTCATTTTTATGGACTAATAAAATACCCCAAATGGCAAGTCGATTTATAAAAATTTACTCGAGTTATCGTCGAAACAAAATTTTCTACAGACAGACACTTCCCTAACACTTCTCATTTTTTATGAGAATGTAATTATGAGTCACAATTACATATTTGTGACGGTCCACGACGGAACGTGCCTTAGCTCCCGAATATGAATTCTACCGGAAACGTATTAGAAGCTGAACCTTTCTGACTGGTGAAGACTTCAATTTCAATTCAGCTCTACCACGTACTACACATTTACATTTATTCGTGTAGCGCGAAGTGTGCAAATCGCACGTATATAACTAATGTAGTAGTAGTGGAAAGTGGAGAGGCTGCTTTTCTAATAAATAGGAGTAAACACACATGAAGTTCGAATTATGCTCATGTTTAAACATTAATAACAAAAAAATCGATAAGTAAAAAGTATTTTTGACTTTTGCACGTGAAAGGTGAACTGAAAATCTATAGAGTGCTATTAATAACTCAAAATTATTTTTTTTAAGCTAAGACAGGTTCTATCGTGGACCGTCAAATATTAACAAAATTATATCAATGTTTTGTTTCATTCAAAAATATTCTTCCCTTAAAAAGTTTGCTGATAAACGGCTAAAAAACAATGTTCTAATGTGGTTTCCCCCCTTAACGATATTCTATCTATTGTTTTATAATAATTATAATAAAACTATGAAATTTCTCTTTTTTTATTTATGGTTGTTACATTGGTTTAAAATTATAAAAGTTTTATTCAATTTTGTAAGTGTTACACGGAAAAAAAGGTTTGGTTGAAACAAACAAAAATTCGTTTTGGCCAACCGAACTAAATGGTTGACTATGGACTGACCAAACTCAGCGTTTACTGTTACCAAACTAGTTTAGTTCCACGCAGTTCGGTTCACACAACCAAACTGTTCGTTTGAAAATACCATTTAAAGTTACGTTATATGAAACAAATATTTTGGTTAAAACAACTCTACTTAGAAATATTTTTTTGCTTGAAAAAATAAAGAAAATGTTAAATTTAATAGTTTATAGCAAAGAGTAAAAATTCTGCGATTAGAAGAAGACAAATTTTATTTTCAAAAAATAAAAGATTCACACTAGTTAATATGCCTTCTATATTTTCCAATATTTGACGAAAACCTCAGTTTATTTGTATTAAAAAAAACTTTATGTAGCATTACAATAATGCATCATTATTGTTAATGTAATTATTAAAAACTTTAATTTTAATTGAAACAAAATGTTTTTAGTGTTTTAATTTTTTTTAAATAAAGAAATAACTATATATATATATATATATATATAAAGTAATTTCTTTATTAAAAAAAAATTTAAGTGTTGCAACAACAAACAATCGAATTTCTTAATTCTGTATAACAAATAAGAAGTCCGGAAATGTTCTAATTTCGCATTTGAAAAAGTGGGAATTGTCACAATTTAGTCACTGTAACCCGAGAGTTTGGTTCAAACAACCAATTCTGCCTTAACCAAACTGTGTAGGTTGAAATAACCATACTCTTTGTTTCTAATAACCTATCTAGCATCAACCATACTCAGTTTGGTTATTGGATACTAACCATTTTTTCCGTGTACATATATGTACCGCAGGCTCGAAAGGGTTAAATCGGCGTTAACACTGAGTAAACGCCGAAAAGAGCCAATGACTTTAAAATATGTGATTAAAATATCTGACACCAAAAAATTATGTATAGGTATTTACCTCCGGAAATTTCCAGTGAAATATTTAAATAAATATTTTTGTTAACTTAATTTTGTTATTTATTTTCCTGTAATAATGTTTGAATTTCCAAATTCAATATTTTCTAGTACATATTATTCGTTAATTTATTATATAGTTATTAATATTTTTAAATTATATATATATATATATATATATATATATATGTTTATGTAATGGCAGATTCAGCTACCATTTCATATACGGAGTGGTAGTTTCAGCGACCGCTGGCAGGTTCCACGTCGGACGTGGGAGACGCTTATATGTAACGTGTATTTCCACGTCCACATGGAATCTGCCACTATATACAAATGGTGGATTCTACAACCAATATTTTATATATATAAAAATTTGTGATTACAACGACCACCCCACTACTTCTTTCTATATATCCCCTCATTATAAAGTACCGCCCTGGTCGTGGAATCCCCAATTTATGAACACGTTATGTGGTATAAAATTTTTCATTTAACCACGCCTCCTTTAAACAAGCCGTGGTCGTGGAATCTCTATATTAAAAAATGTAATGTAATAAAATATCAATATTCTACAAGATTACAAATAGTCATTGTAATATAACCGTGTTTAAAAAAAGGAAAATATAATAAATTATTACGCATGGAAAAAAATTTAACTGTGAGGAACAGTTAATTTTGAACTTAAAAAATGAACGGAATATTTGCAACTAATTCAGTAAATGATTTCTAATGCAGTAGTAATAATATTTCTCCTATTGAGAAAAAATATAAAGTTTGACAGTTTACCATTTTTATAGAAATTTCTCTAAATCTTAAATGCCAAATTTTGATGCCTTAACTATGAATAATATTAATTTACAAATTTTACATTTCATTAGACATAAATATAAGAAATATAATTAATAGAATGTGAATATGGTCAACATCGCGAAGCATATAACGTAACAGTCTTTTTGTTTTTTCCATAACTTTTAAATAACAAGAATTTCAGAAATTTGTTTGCATGTATCTTAAAATATATTTTTTTACCAATATTACTTATGAATATAAAATTTTTAGAATTTATTTTTTAAAAGTTATAAACATATTAAAATGACTGTTACATTACAAAAGTTTCGTTTTTCGCGATGTTGACCATATACGCATGGAACTTTAATATTTAAATATTTTCATTCATGTGATTAATTATTATTATAGTAATTCATTATTCAAGTTTAAGAGAACCATTTTTACCGTGCACGGAAAACAAGTTTTCATATCAACAAATGCTGATGATGTGAAAATTAATTTTAAATGGTATTATTTATATTTCATTTTTGTAGTGAAAAACCTTTCCAAATTAGTAATACTTAAATTAAAAAGTTGATACAGTAAATGTCACATCAATTTCATAAAAAAATTTAAATTTTGATTTTTTTGTTATTGTAAAAAAGTTATCATTACAGAATGTTCAAATAGTCGAATGTTTAAGGGGTTAAATCTGGTTAGAATTTTTTTTTCATTTTTTTATTGGCTCAAATTGCGTCAAAACATTCCTAGATTAATAATCAACAACGGCCAAACATGAAAAAAACTCAGACATGCTCCAAAAATTGGTTTTTATAGAGCAACTTTAAGATGTTTAAAGAGCGAATTTCGAGTATATTGTTGACGCGGCATTTTTTGAATCTCACGGTCATATTTATGCTCATAACTTATCGACCGCCAAGAATATACTTCAAAACTATATTGTAAATGCCGCTGTGTAATGTGCATAAACTGTGCACTTACCAATCAATCTATATAGTACGTATTTACTGTTGTTCTTAAACTTTAACTGCGATTTTCTGGAAACCACATTTTTGAAATCTGCACGCAGTAGAACTCGAAGAGTTTTTATCCAAATGACTTGAAATTTTAACTGTAACTTCTTAATTAGATTATCTAAAGAAGTACACATGATTTTTACAGTGCATTAAAAAATTTTTTTAGAGATAATTAAATAGCGATTTGTTGGTCAAAAAATCGATTTTTTTTCAAAGTCCCGCCATTTTTCAAAAAATTTTATAAAATTATAATCGTGTGTACTTCTCTAGATAAACTCGTCTAGTTTATGAAACAAAATTTTTTAAGCTTGCAGATGATGGTGCAGAAGACTTCTACTGCGTACAGCGGAGCAATATTTTTAAACATCACTTTACATTTATCGACCAGAAGCCGCCATTTTGTTTAATTTTGTCAATAAACAATTTTTTTCATATACGTAAAGAGTTGCTTAATTGGTCTTTATAGTATTTGTTTATGTTTATTCAAAAACCTGCTCAGAAAAAAAATTTGAAAAAAGCCTATTTTTTAGGCCTCTAACCAGATTTAACCTCTTAATAGCACAGGCACAAAAACATTGGGGGTGATCTAAGGTTTAAGGCCGCATTTATTTTCTAAATTTTGATATTTTTGAACGACCCAAGGATTTTCGGAAATTAGATTTTAAAAAAGGATACCCGTGTCTGGTCGTTTTTCGATATTAAGTCGTCTACGGTTTTTAGGGGTAAAAACAACCTTTAAATAAATGGTAAGGTTTTTTTTAATTGTTTAAGCGTTCTTAGGACTATTAAACCAGAACTATTATACCCTTACGAATATTTCAGTAGTTTCAGTTTTTCAAAATTTCCAACTTTTCTAGGGTTTACAAAAAACATAAGTATCTTTTTTAGCTCTAGTTTTCATGATTGAATCTTTATAATGTGACTCGTAGAGAAAAAATAAATTTCAATTCCGCTAATGCGTCAGATTCAACGACCGTGTCATTGTAATTGGATACATAATCTAATAATCTACTTTAAATTTCATCAACTGGTAGATTCCACGACCGATTCCTAGAAATCTGACACAAAACCTAATAATCAACTTAAAATTTGTGGCAAGTGTAAGATTCCACGACCATGCTTCTAGTGTAGGTTCAAAATCCGAGTCTCTTAAATGTGACACATATCCTAATAATTAACTTCAAATTTGCTTCAAGAGGTGATTCTACGACCCACCCTCTGGTGTCTGGTCTTGTGCTATTGCACAAATAAAATTTGTGTCAAGTGGCACAATATGTAACCAAATTTTAATTTAAGTTAAAAATTAATTCACAGCAGCTGTCACCACGACCATTTTTCCGCACCTTGTTAACAGTAAGTATTCTGGACTCACCTTATATTCTTTTATAGTGGCAGGATCTACTACATAGCATGTGAAATCTAACGTATAATCTAATTATACGCAAATGTAAATTAAAGAATAAGGAAATATATCTCGACTGATCATCTGAAATATGATGTATTATGGTACTCTAGTACTCAACGTACCAACTATTAACAACAAAAAGAGACGCATGCATTTTCCCTAAACGCCAAGTCGTCGAATGTTTAAATAGTCGAACACGAAGTAGTCTAATGAACAAATCATCTAATTGTCGTTTCGTCGAATGTTTTAATTTAATGTTCACTCACATCTAAACAAATTTATTAAATTTTTGCCAATTTGAAGTTTTTAACATTCTACGAATCGATGATTCAATGTTTTGTGCAATCGACGTTGTAACAATTTAATGTTTTAAGTATTCGACGGATTGACGGTTCCTTGTTTTTAGCATTTGACGATTCGATCTTTTGAGCATTCGCCAATTCCCACATAGCACAAAAACTTCCAGGAAACTTCCATGAAGTTTTCTGTGGGAACATTCGGAAGTTACCCCTGGTAACTTCCTAGATATTTCCAGGAAATACAATAATTTCCGCAAGTTAGAAGCTTTTCATGGAAACGTTCTGGAAGCTTCCCATAGAAACTTCCTTAAAACTTTTTGCAAGCTACCAGAAAGTTTCCAAAAATTATATAAAATTTTTTAAAGTAAAATTATTATTTAAAAAAGAGACTCAAACCACCTTATGCCTCAAAAGTGTGCTGATGGGATAGTACTTTATGCGCTCAACCAAATCGTCATTTGACTTCACAGGACTAATTTATATATTATATATTTCATTATATCTTTGAGGATTTTTGGAAACTTCCTGGTAAATTCCAGGAAGTTTCCAGGAAGTATATATGGGAAGCTTCTAACCTGCAGACATTATTGTATTTTTCTGGAAATTTACAGGAAGTTACCAAGGGTAACTTCCGAAGGATCCCACGGGAAACTTCCTAGAAGTTTCGTGGAAGTTTTTGTGTTATTTGGGTTTGACCATTCGAAGTTTTTTGAATTCGAAAAATGGACGATTCAAAGTTTAGTCCAATAGACTATTTGCAAATTTAACGACTTTCCGTTTAAGTGAAGTACTTGCGTCTCTATAACTATTCTCTAATTTCAATGTAACAAAAAAATTACACATTTCTCGAGAATACTACTAGTGTAAAATACTGCTTTACTTTTAAAAAAAAAAGTTTGTTCGCAGAGAAAAAAGGTTATTTGAACTAGAAGTAAGTAACAAAAAAGTACATAGAATTGATGTTAAACAATAGATAAATAATAAAAATTATACAATTTGTACAACACACAAGAATGCAATTAAATATAAGTACGTTAATGAGATATAACATACAAACACACATTAGAAAGAATTTAAAAAATTGAAATCCATTTAATTCCTTTCTTGTCTAGAGTTTTGAATAAAAATTTTGATGCTCACGATGTCAATTTTTTATCAGTAAGTGAAATAAAAGAAAGTAATAATTAAAATTAAATAAAGTTTTAAGACATATTTTACATGATTAATAAGGTGACCAGATTTTGAAAATTATTTCGGAGGACGGCCATAAGAGTACAGTCTGCTAAGAAAAAGGAAACCTCATCCTCTCTTCCAAAAACATGAAATATTAGTCTTCATTAAAGTGTTCAATACATATTAATTGAACCGCCGACAACCGAAAGGGCATACACGTGACATTCGTTGGTCCTGCGTTCAGAGAGTCTCCAGCATATGCCTTTTTGGTTGCCTGCGGTTCAATTACACAAGGAAAAAATAACTACTTCAATAAAGGAGGACATTTGTAATTTTTGAGGACAAAGGAGAACATTTTGTCATTTAGGAGAACAAAGCAGGACTTTTTATTTTTGAAGGATTGTCACTAAAAAATAAGAACAATCCTTCTCAAAGGCTATAAATATCCTAAAATCCTCAAAGGATATAAAAAAGGTAACACTCAGGAGTGTCACTATGCCGCAAAGAGATATGTATAATATAACTGTTTCATGTAATATTTTCTTACATTTTTCTACGAACAAAGTAATAAGAAATTTAATTTCATAGAGAGTGGACGATTCTAGAGAAGTGTCTCAAAGCTGCAAATACAACATAATTAACTTTACTAGCAGGTAAGATGTCAGGTAACATGACCGAGCCTCTGAAATATGAGGTTAAAAATAATTACGTTCGAGTTTATTTAAAGTTAAAAAGTGGCAGGTTCTACGATAGAGCTTCTAAAATGTATCACATAAAGATTGGAGGTGTGCAAAATTCGATTCGAACATGCCAATATTCGAAAACCGAAATTTCGAAGTGCACAACTTGATTCGGTCTACTTTCGATTAATTTAAAAGTGCGTATTACACGACTTGACATAGTATATTTTCTATTCAAATTTACCAATTTGAAATTCAAGGTTTCTACTTTTGAATTGCTTAACACAACATAGCACATTACATAGTAAATCGAAAGTTCAATTTCGACTTTCAAATTGGCTGATTTGGGCTGTTCTGACTTTCTCACTGTTAACACTGTAAAAATTAGGAGAAAGGTGAATTTTATTTAGCTAAAATCTAAACTAACAGTTTTTTATGCTAAACCTTGCACTCTCTAAATTTGAATCCGCGAAGAATCGCTGATTATGCAGCTATAAGCTATATAAGCGTATATAGGCTGAAATATCAGTGACTATTCGCTGTTTCATTAGTGTATATATGCTGATTGAATCAGCTGCATACTTATAGCTGCATAATCAGCGACTTCTCGCTGATTCAAAATTAGAGAGCATAAAATTATAGCTCGAATACAGCTGTCAATCTAGATTTCAGCTAATCACAATTCACCTTTCTCCTAACCCAACCAACCACGTCTATTATTTTTATAGCGCTAAAAACGAGAACGTCAGATACACCCTTCAATCGAAAACCGAAAAGAATTGTGCAATTCAAAATACCGACATTCGGACTGACTATTTCAAATCGAATTAGGGTGAATGTGCCATTTACTGCGATTTTCTGATATGGTAGGCTTCAAAATAAAAAATTCGAGAATTATAACACGAGGAGTTAATTTAAGGCTAATTAAATTAAAAGCTATTGTCATTTACATAATAATATATAAATAAAGACTTTATAATCATTGATTATTTAAACAAATTAAATCAATAAACGAATTACATTAAATGCGTGAATTGATGGGTGATTAAGCCATTTATTGTGAGCGAATTACTACGATAAAAATAATATGTATTTAGTGGTTATTTGGCATTCAGAAAATCACATGCATATTCAATGGAATTGTGGAATACTGTAATAGAAATGTTAATCGGAATAAATGTTTAAAAAATAAAATCATTACATAATTTACAACTGTGCTACTATTCGACTAGAATGGGACTACATATCTAATAGAAATCTGTCAATTACTGCGGTAAGTAATTTTCATTCTTAAATAGTTTAAATAATTTAATTTAAATGTGCTTCCTATAACGTACAATTCTATTAAGTAAGGTTAAAAATAATTTCTTTTAACATTTTTAAATATAACATTATTCTATAAGAGTCAATAATAGTATTTTCCAAAAATCCCAGTAATTGGAAGCATCCCAATAATGAACGCATTTACGACCGATTCTTAGAAATCCAACACATATTCTAATAATCAACTTAAAAATTGTGTTAAGTGGTAGATTCCACGACCAAGCCTCTAGTTCAGTTTCAACAACCGAGTTCAATTGCACATCTTGACTTAGTCTATTTACTAGTCGAATTGGCCTAATAAAAATTCGATGTTTTGACTTTCGAATTGGTCATCACGCAGCATAAATGATATAGCACATTACATAGTGCCATACTGAAACTTAGCAAATCTGTTTCTATTTACCCCAAAAGACCGTAAATGGTTTCTTTACGTACAACTCTATTGAGTAAAATTAAAAAAAATTTTAATTAAACATTTTCACATATAATACTGTCCGACACGAATTTGCACCCATGAACGACCCAAAGATTTTCGAAAATTAGAGTTTAAAAAAAGATACTCGTGTCTGGTCGTTTTTGGACATCAAGTCGTCTACGGTTTAGAGGTGTCATTTTTTTTATTCAACGGTATTTCTGACGTTTACGTTGTCAGCGCTATAAAAATGATAGACGTGGTTGTTTGAGTTAGGATATAGGTAACCCTTAAATAAATGGTAAGGTTTTTAAAAAAATTGTTTGAGCATCCTTAGGACTATTAAACCAGAACTATTATACTCTTACCAATATTTCAGTAATTTCAGTTTTTTAAAATTTCCAACTTTTCTAGGGTTTACAAAAAACAGGAGTTTCTTTTTTTAGCTCTAGTTTTCATGACTGAATCTTTATAATGTGACTTATAGCGAAAAAATAAATTTCAATTCCGGTAATGTGTCAGGTTCAACGACCGTGTCATTGTAATTGGATACATAATCTAATAATCAGCTTGAAATTTTATCAATTGGTAGATTCCACGACCGATTCCTAGAAATCTGACACATAACCTAATAATCAACTTCAAAATTGTGTTAAATGGCAGATTCCACGACCAAGCCTCTAGTGCAGTTTCAACGACCGATTCCTAATCAACTGAAAAGTGGCTAATTTTACATTATTTATCATTTTTTTATCATATTTTATCAATTTCTAGCGAAATTTGCCTCCTAATCAAATCTCGATCGAAACCTGATTAAAGTCACTCAAACTTTGATCCACTAAATTTGCCAGGGTAAAGTCAGAAAGTTCAAATTAAATGTTTTTTCCCCCATACCATTATTGCGCCAGCCTGCGCAAGCAGGCAGGCAGTAGAGTTGAGAAGGTTCCTTAATTTGAAATATAACCAAATAATCAAATTTAAATTTAGAAACCGTTGCAGGTTCCACGAATGGACTTGCTGTAAGTTTGTGGTGTATCTTATACGTACACTGTTAGAAAATTCTGTTGTGATTTTACAGCAAAAATACAGGAAACAATTATCCAACAAAATAATAATATAATTTTACTTTTCTAAAGTACTGTAAATTTACAGCATAATTTATTTATTTATTTATTTATTTACATGTATATGGGCAAGCAAAAGAAAACAAAGAACGTCCTTTCGTACAAATTGTACTAGATTAATTATATAAAGTAAAATTAGTTATAATCTTAACACAATATATTATTGATATTAAATAACTAGGCTGCGTTGATATTTCTATCTTGGAGTAATTTGCGTAGAGACAATGAAAAAGCTCCTATTGAAGAATTAAAAAAATCTAAGTTAGCACAGTGCAAGTTGGCCTCTTTACACAGTCTACCATAAATTGAATTCATGCCGTAATTAGATCTATGATATTTTAATTTGAATAATGGACGATCCCTGAGTGATTTGTAAGGAGCATATAAATTAATTTTAGACAGAATTTGTGGACAGTCAATGTGATTATTAAGAATTCGAAATAAAAAAAGTAGGTCTGCGTATACAAGGTACGATGAATATGCTGTAGAGTTCTGTAAATTTACAGTATTTATTTCTGTATATTTACTATCAAATTATGAGAATTCACAATACAATACTGTAAACTTACAACATATTTTACTGTAAATTTACATAATTTTTTACTGTAAATTTACTATATTATATACTGGAAATTTACAATATTATTTACTATCATTTTACAGTGAATTATTTCTTAATTACAGTCAGAATTTTTTCCAAATTTATTGTAAATATTTTCTATTTTATTTGTAAAATTTCCTACCTAGTTAGAAACTTAATTTTTCTTTCGCAATAATTTAAAAACGTTTGGTAACTAATTTTTAATAAGTTTTTATATATTATTTTTATTTCACAAAACATGTTATATTATACAATTATTTATTTTACAAACAACAACAAATAGTTATAAAAATAGCTAAATATAATAATCATATGCCAGATTAAAAAAGTTTAATTATATTCCACATTTATGATCAAATTCTTTATCCCGAAAAATAAGCACTCGACATAAATTACACTTAAACAAATAATTAATTAACCCATTAAGTCCCATGAAGAAACCAGCCATTGTATTAAAAAACTAACAAATAGATTCATAGGCAAATGGAAAAAAAAGATATACCTGTTTTTTTGTTTTTAATTTCCAATTGTTTAACAACAATTGTTTAAACAAATTAACAAAAATTTAAAATTTTTTTAAATCTGTTCAAGCCAATCGATTCTACGTGAAAAAATAAGAATATTTTGTATGGGTCATTTTTATATCCAAGTCGTATTTTGTTTATAAAATTGTTATAAACAAATTAAGCTGCGTAAAGGGTGTTTCATCCCAGGCATAAACAAATGGATTTTAAGTAAAACTAACAATTGGATTCATAGGAAAATGAACAAAAAAGATATAACTGTTTTTTTGTTTTTAATTTCCAATTGTTTAACAACAATTGTTTAAACAAATTAACAAAAATTTAAAATTTTTCGAAATCTGTTAACGCCAATCGATTCTACGTGAAAAAATAAGAATATTTTGTATAGGTCATTTTTCTCTCCAAATCGTATTTTGTTAATAAAATTGTTATAAACAAATTATGCTGGGTAAAGAGTGTTTCATCCTATGCATAATATAAATGGTTTTTTTATAAAACTAACAACTGGATTCATAGGAAATTGGAAAAATAAAATATACCTGTTTTTTTGTTTTTAATTTTCAATTGTTTAACAACAATTGCTAACCCAGCTTAATTTGTTTATAACAATTTTATAAACAAAATACGACTTGGAGAGAAAAATGACCTATACAAAATATTCTTATTTTTTCACGTAGAATCGATTGGCTTGAACAGATTTATAAAAATTTTAAATTTTTGTTAATTTATTTAAACAATAGTTGTTAAACAATTGGAAATTAAAAACAAAAAAACAGTTCTATCTTTTTTGTCCATTTCCCTATGAATCCAATTGTTAGTTTTACTTAAAATCCATTTGTTTATGCCTGGGATGAAACACCCTTTACGCAGCTTAATTTGTTTATAACAATTTTATAAACAAAATACGACTTGGATATAAAAATGACCCATACAAAATATTCTTATTTTTTCACGTAGAATCGATTGGCGTTAACAGATTTAAAAAAATTTTAAATTTTTGTTAATTTGTTTAAACAATTGTTGTTAAACAATTGGAAATTAAAAACAAAAAAACAGGTATATCTTTTTTTTCATTTGCCTATGAATCTATTTGTTAGTTTTTTAATACAATGGCTGGTTTCTTCATGGGACTTAATGGGTTAAGAAATTCACTATTGTTCACTATTATTTAAAAATATTTATTTTTAATTAAAAACCACAATTTCGATCTAAAACACTGTTTACACAAGAAGACTTCTTCTCGCGGTCTTAGGTTCTTTGCCAAATGCTGGAGAGCAACTGATGCTAAAAGGACCTTTTGACAAAAATTTCTAAGAAATTATAGAAAATTTCCGAAAAGTTTCTTTTATTTCTTTTTATACGAGAAATTTCACAAACTTTCTGTCTGAAAACCTATAATAAAAAACGGGTAATTGAAAAGTCATAAAACAGAAAGTCTTGTAAGACCAGACCCTTAGTTGACCGTCCTAACAATAAGAAAAACCAGATGTGACACAAACCCCACAAAACATGAAAATATTTTCAGTTTAAAATAAAAATATTTGACGGGCCAAAGTAGAAAATATTATTTTAAACTTTTTTTTATTCAACGTTGCTTTTATGTATAATTTCAATAAACCGTCTTTTTTATTTGTTTTTAAATTATACCAAGTTGATTATTATTGTACTTATAAGTATAAAATTCGGAAATATGTTTTCAACCGAATTTGCAATTTAGTTCTAAATTTTGTTATAATTTCCTAGTATTTAAAAATTTTTCTAAGGGTATTTTTTGTGTAATTATGAAAACTGTATAGTTCCAATACATCACAGAAAAACAGTCTGAAATTATTCATAACAAAGAAGCAAAATAATTGGAAAATTTTTTTTATTATAACTGTTTGTAACCTGAAAAAATGATTCAGTTATAGTTTTAAGACAAAATCATATTCTCAAGGTTAAAATGAAGTCAAAACTAGCTGTAATGTAAAAAAAACTGCAGCTAAAATCACAAAATAAATATCTGTAAAATTCTTGAAGTTTTATACTGTGATAACGCAAACTATTTACTGTAAATAAGAAGTACAATTTTTGTTGTTGTAAAACCTTTAAATACAATGAATTTTAGCTGTATTTTTAAGGTTTTACTGTAAAAATCACAACATTTTTGTAAATTTACTACATTTTTGTGTTATTACAGCAAAAACTGTAAATTCGCAGCACATTTGTACTGTACAGTTGCTGTAAAATTACAGAAATTTCTAACAGTGTAAGGCTTGTAAGGTTACGCGGTATTTTTGTGGTAGACATAAGGTGAACTAAGAAGTTCCGCCCTGATAGTAAGCTTACAAGTAAAGGTCAAGGTAAGCTTACATGTAACGGTCAAGGTAAGGTTACATGTAAAGGTCAAGGTAAGCTTACATGTAAAGCTTGAGGTAAGTTTGCATGTAAAGCTTGAGGTAAGCTTACAAGTAAAGCTTGATGTAAGCTTACAAGTAAAGCTTGAGGTAAGCTTACAAGTAAAGCTTGATGTAAGCTTACAAGTAAAGCTTGAGGTAAGCTTATATGGTAAGACTGTGGTAAGGTTATTATTTAGTTGTAAGGTTGTTGTAGGGCTGAGGTAAGTTTACAAACTAATTAATTGATAAATTAATTAATATTAAAATAAAAAAATTAACTCCGTTGCCCTGCTCTATTTTTGAAACCTAACATGAAGCAGAAAATTTTGAAAACAAATTTAGTGGGACTGGGATTCGAACCCCAGGTGAACGCGCATAAACCTAACATCCTAACTAACTGAGCTAAGTGGAGAACTGACAGAAAGAAATTAAATTTTGCATTTAAGGACTTTCTCATCTTCTTGGTACACCTTAAAGGCAAAATTTAATATCTTTCTGTCAGTCCTCCACTTAGCTCAGTTAGTTAGGATGTTAGGTTTATGCGCGTTGACCTGGGGTTCGAATCCCAGTCCCACTAAATTTGTTTTCAAAATTTTCTGCTTCATGTTAGGTTTCAAAAATAGAGCAGGGCAACGGAGTTAATTTTTTTATTTTAATATTAATTAATTAATTAATTAATTAGTTTGTAAACTTACCTCAGCCCTACAATAACCTTACCACAGTCTTACCATATAAGCCAGGGATTTAATTACATTACATTTAATATTTATAAAAATAATTTTGAGTAATAGAACGAATTATTTCCAAACAAATTTATTATTATATTTTTCAGTGTTTTTTTGTATGAGAATAAAATTACAAAATTATGGCTTGTTGCATCCCAGGATGCAAAACATCATATTATAATGATGATCGACAAACGAATAAATTAACTTTATTCACTTATGTGACATTTAAAGTTTTTTTATTTATAAACCCTGTCAGATTTGAATAACCGAAAGTGAACCCAGCTGGGTGCACTTTAGGTGCACTTTTGGTTTTTTCATAAAAAACATGATAATTTGGGTAGAAAAGTACAAAAAATGCATAAATATGATTGAATAAATAGTTGTAGAGTAGATTTGTATAGTAATTATAATAAATAAAGTAATAAATAGTAAATATCAATAATAAAAATGTAACGCTATGCGTGTCACTTTTTTTTTTGTTCGTCAATTTTTAAAGTGAATAAATATAAATGAACAAAGAAAACACTTAATATTAATAAAGAACTATTAAATGAGTTCATTTTTGTTGATTACAGCACTAGTTTTTTAACAATTATTTAATTTTTAATTAAATGTGAATAGTGTGGTGAAATGTGAAGAATAACTACATTACCGACCATACTTGGTAATTTGCAAATGTGGCTGGTTATCATAACAGTGAGTGGGTAAGTTGATGCTAACTCCAGCAGACCTCTACATTCGTAAGAGTGTACTATTATAAGAAACATATGCAGTGCATATAACGATAGCGGCAGACGCGTATGTATCACGTGACATATAATGGAAATTATGTATAAACATAACCTATAATAGACTGTGTTTATAAATGACATAGTATTTTGTAATATGACACAAAATATTATTTAAATACAATTATTATTTGAATAAGAATTAATTAATTTTTTATAATTAAAAAATTTAGAACATAATTCTTTAGATAAGGAGAAATTTACGTGATATATAAATATAAATTGCATTTGTTGTTTACCACTTTGAAAAACATTTATTTCAATATTTTTTAAAAAAATTTTCCTTTAACCGAAAATTATTTATAATCCCTTGTTTTTTTTACACTTCAAAAAAGGCTTTTTAAATTTTCATGCATACAGGAATTGTCATAAATTAAAGAAATAAAGTGTAAATCTAAAACAATCTGTCTAATTTGTCAAGTTAATACAATTTTAACAATTAGTGTTCGATTGTGAACACAGAAATTTTCAACAACCTAGTAAATTTACACTTTTTTATTCCTAAGCTTTTATTGACAATTCACATGTAAGATAGTGTATAAGTTTATGTCCTGTGTAGTATATATAGAAATGACACATTTATAAAAAAAAGAATTTGTTTTAGTGTATATAAAAATCAAAAATCTTCATACAAAACAATGTTTATTATTATTATATGTTTCGTTTAATGGGAGAGCACGTCAAATTTTAACTCTTCGATAATTATGTTATTAAGAAGCGAACAATTTTTTTCTGGCATTATTTAGGATCTAAATTTATTTCATATTATTAAAAGAAATGAATTAGGGTCATTTGGGGTAAATGTAAACGGAATATCTATATGTTTCACAAAAAACATTTTTTTTGTTAAAATGTAAAATGGACTGATTTTTTTGCATGAGCTTGTTACTTTACTTCCCTAGAAAAATTGTATGAAGTACAAAAAAATATTGATGCACCTGAATCACTTAAAACTGACTGTTTACAATTATCCCGAGATTTTGAAATTTTCCTACAATTCGGTGTAAATGTAAACACCACTGCAGTTAAGCGAGGTTAAAGAAACAAGTTATTTCAAGTATACTACTGTTTTAAGGGATGGAAAAACTGAAACAAAATTCTTCGTAGATGTATAGTAAATCAACCAGTTGACTGATAATGTATCATATAAATAAACAATCAACCATTACAAAATTAGTAATGTAAAACTTGAATAACTTGAACAAATTTTAATCGATTTTTAAGGTTGTTGAATAAGAATTTAAAATCGTATTTTTAAATTTCAAAATGACAGATACAATAATTTATTAAATTTTTTTCAAATGTAGTTGAAGTTCTGTTTACATTTATCCCGAGTTTTCGAATTCTCGGGGTAAATATAAACACCTAATTATTTGTTAACTAAATTGCCGAAAATCAAAGTCAAGTTTTGTTAAGGCATTAATAAGGAAGAATGACAAAGTTTAGTTTTATTTTTTAATTTATTTTAATGTAAATGCGAGACAAAATACTGAAACAGTAAAATTTTGATTTTCAATCTTTTTTGCATGAAAAAATAACTTGAACTATGGCATTGCCAAATGTCAAAATAAAATATTCTCAATACTCAGAAGATTTTGTAGGTGAGCTGAGGTAAAAATATTGACGTCGTACTTATTTTTAAATTTCTAAATTTAGCTGAAACATCTACTGTTTTTTTACCCCTTGTTTTAAATAATAACATTTGTTAGAAAAAAAAATTAAGCACCCAAGAACTACAAAAATCTCAACTTATATGTCGTTTTTTATTATTATGTCACTAAATTGTCATCGTTTTGTTCTGTGCTTAGCAAGCATATGTTACGTTTGATATTGTAAAAATATTATATTTTGATTAATTATTTAATTTTCTGTTTGGGGAAAGTATCTCATTTAAATAGAAATCAGAATTTTATTAGTGTAGAAGAGATAGCCAGTCCTTCCGGCAGGACCAAAAAAACTCAGGGTGAGTCCGTCCGAAATCGCTACCCTAGTAGCACAGAATGTTCCAGCAACATTGACAACATTGAGGCAATGTTGAGACAATGTTCTCAATATTGCTGTAATATAACGTGCTACTGGGGTAAATAAAACTAACATGGATTGACATAAACAACAAGTAATGTACACCGTTGAAAAGGTGATGAAACAAGCTTTCAGCGCATGTAAATGTCGAGCTTGTAAGTTCAAACTGATGAGCAGGGTAGCTTAAAGAAGTTGAATTTCTAAAAATTAATATAATTTTTAGTCACAAAATGATGAAACCCGGTCCTGCCAGCAGGGCTCTTTTCGCTTTGTTTAAAAGGCTACCAAGCCTAGGCATATAAATTTAGAAACTTGATATTTACATCATTGGAAAGCTTGTTTCATTACCTTTCCAACGATATATTTGTTTTTGTATTTATCTGCTTCCATATTAATTTTCTGAAGAAAATTTGAAGAGAGTAATTCAATTGGCCGTAATTTTGCTGATTAACATTAAAAATGAATTTTTTTTAAATTAAACAAATAGGTTTCATTCTTTGAACGTTTCTGAAGAAAAAGAGACTAGACCGGACAAAATATATTGATTTTTGTGGATTTTACATTAAATTTACAAAAAAATTTTTTTTACTTTTTAGAAACAGCAAGTTTGAGGGCTTTGAAAAATGCTTTAATATTATTATTTCAAAAAGTCAAATATATGGATTTTTTCGTCTTTTCGTCTACTTTAATCTCAAGGAGTTCCGGAAAAGAAAAATTGAATTCCCTTTTTTTAAAAGCCTTATCTTCGGAACATCCTTCCGGCAGGACAGGCGCTTGGACGTTCTATCATTAAATTTATGATGCATATTTAGATTTGAGTAGCTCTAAATTCACGATGACAATGTCTATGTTCAACAGACTGAAGGAATTGTTACAAATGTAAATAATGATACTCACGTTGCAGAAAATTATAGTAGTTGCATTCAGGAGAACATCCTATGTACAAGTTTTATAAGTCATAGAAAAGCAAAAAAGAACACAATAATGAAGTTTCTTTTTTATTTTAACTTATTTTACTTCAAAATTTTTAATTTCATAAAAATTATAACTTACTCTGTTTTTTCAAGCCATTAAATTTGTACATATAAAAATGTATAAATATAGTACTTTTTTACTTGGAAATTTGGACACGAAAAGTAGGATTTGAAAATTATTAAAATTTAAAACAAAAATTGAAATTTCAAACTAAGGCTTAATATTAATGTAATTAGAATGTGAGAAGGATTAATTAGGAATGGCATATAACATTTAAATGGTGAAGTAATTATTGCACAAAAATATAGTTAAGGAAACAATTTTCTTTTTTTTATAAATAAAATAGAAGTATGTAAAATATATTATTTATGATTCTAAACTCGCTGTTCCTTTTCGTAATATTATTTACATCAGTCAGCTTATCCATATTCCACGTCTTTATTTTTTATGAATTATCTTCAGAATCCATCGAATAACCTGCAAAATAATTCAAATATGTCAAAAGTTCATTCAGTGTTTTCTATTGCATACAGAATAAAAACAAGTTGTTCTTTTTATGAAAAGTAGCTTCCTCAATATAATACATACCAATTGTTTATTTTTCATTTTAGAATAATTATTTTAAAGTGTTAAGATAAAAAATATTCAGAAATCGATATTACTATAAGGTTTTTTGTAAAAGGAAGCAATAATATAGAAAGTATTCTTTACTTTATTGAAAATTATTTCTATCAGTTAACAAGAAAAAAAGTTATTTACCTTTATTGAAAAATCGACAAAAATTTTGTGTAAGAGTAAATTTATAGTAGTTGCATTCAGGAGAATATCCTATGTACAAGTTTAATAAGCAATAGAAAAGCAAAAAAGAACACAATAATGAAGTTTCTTTTTTATTTTAACTTATTTTACTTTATTTCTTGTTTTAAATATAACAATTTTATTTATAAAGAAAAACAGAACAAAAAATTGATTCAATTTTTTTATTATAGAACAACTACGCCAAGTGATCATAAGAATTTTCGATTATTTTAAAAAATTAAAAATACTTTCTTTTGTGTACATGGAATAAAAATTTCCGTGGCGAATATCATAAACATTGGAAATTTTTTTAGAAAGTCCAAGAATTTCTATGCTCCCTCTTCAAACCATTTTTAAAGTCTTCTGCTAAGAGATTCGAAACTAGAAAGACCTTTGGCAACGGCGAGAAAAATTTCTATCATTCAAAAATTGTCAATTTTCTAATTTTCCGTGGCGAATATCATAAACATTGGAAATTTTTTTCAAAAATCCAAGGATTTCTTTGCTCTCTCTTCAAACCATTTTTCAAGTCATCTGCTAAGAAATTCGAAACTAGAAAAACCTTTGCCAACGGCGAGAAAAATTTCTATCCTTCAAAAATTGTCAATTTTCTAATTTTCTGTGGCGAATTTCATAAAAATTGAAAATTTTTTTCGAAAATCCAAGGATTTCTTTGCTCCCTCTTCAAACCATTTTTAAAGACTTCTGCTAAGAAATTCGAAACTAGAAAAACCTTTAGCAACGGCGAGAAAAATTTCTATCCTTCAAAAATTGGAAATTTTCTAATTTTCTGTGGCGAATTTCATGAAAATTGGAAATTTTTTTCGAAAGTCCAAGGATTTCTTTGCTCCCTCTTCAAACCATTTTTAAAGTCTTCTCCTAAGAAATTCGAAACTAGAAAAACCTTTAGCAACGGCGAGAAAAATTTCTATCCTTCAAAAATTGTAAATTTTTTTAATTTTCTGTGGCGAATTTCATGAAAATTGGAAATTTTTTTCAAAAGTCCAAGGATTTCTTTGCTCCCTCTTCAAACCATTTTTAAAGTCTTCTGCTAAGAAATTCGAAACTAGAAAAACCTTTAGCAACGGCGAGAAAAATTTCTATCCTTCAAAAATTGGAAATTTTCTAATTTTCTGTGGCGAATTTCATGAAAATTGGAAATTTTTTTCGAAAGTCCAAGGATTTCTTTGCTCCCTCTTCAAACCATTTTAAAGTCTTCTCCTAAGAAATTCGATACTAGAAAATCATTTGCCAACAGCGAGAAAAATTTCTATCCTTCAAAAATTGTCAATTTTCTAATTTTCTGTGGCGAATTTCATAAAAATTGGAAATTTTTTTCAAAAATCCAAGGATTTCTTTGCTCCCTCTTCAAACCATTTTTAAAGACTTCTGCTAAGAAATTCGAAACTAGAAAAACCTTTAGCAACGGCGAGAAAAATTTCTATCCTTCAAAAATTGTCAATTTTCTAATTTTCTGTGGCAAATTTCATGAAAATTGGAAATTTTTTTCAAAAGTCCAAGGAATTCTTTGCTCCCTCTTCAAACCATTTTTAAAGACTTCTGCTAAGAAATTCGAAACTAGAAAAACCTTTAGCAACTGCGAGAAAAATTTCTATCCTTCAAAAATTGTAAATTTTTTTAATTTTCTGTGGCGAATTTCATAAAAATTGAAAATTTTTTTCGAAAATCCAAGGATTTCTTTGCTCCCTCTTCAAACCATTTTTAAAGACTTCTGCTAAGAAATTCGAAACGAGAAAAACCTTTAGCAACGGCGAGAAAAATTTCTATCCTTCAAAAATTGGAAATTTTCTAATTTTCTGTGGCGAATTTCATGAAAATTGGAAATTTTTTTCGAAAGTCCAAGGATTTCTTTGCTCCCTCTTCAAACCATTTTTAAAGTCTTCTCCTAAGAAATTCGAAACTAGAAAAACCTTTAGCAACAGCGAGAAAAATTTCTATCCTTCAAAAATTGTCAATTTTCTAATTTTCTGTGGCGAATTTCATGAAAATTGGAAATTTTTTTCAAAAGTCCAAGGAATTCTTTGCTCCCTCTTCAAACCATTTTTAAAGACTTCTGCTAAGAAATTCGAAACTAGAAAAACCTTTAGCAACGGCGAGAAAAATTTCTATCCTTCAAAAATTGTAAATTTTTTTAATTTTCTGTGGCGAATTTCATGAAAATTAGAAATTTTTTTCAAAAGTCCAAGGATTTCTTTGCTCCCATTTCAAACCATTTTTAAAGTCTTCTGCAAAGAAAATCGAAACTAGAAAAACCTTTAGCAACAGCGAGAAAAATTTCTATCCTTCAAAAATTGGAAATTTTCTCATTTTCTGTGGCGAATTTCATGAAAATTGGAAATTTTTTTCAAAAATCCAAGGATTTCTTTGCTCCCTCTTCAAACCATTTTTAAAGTCTTCTCCTAAGAAATTCGATACTAGAAAATCCTTTGCCAACAGCTAGAAAAATTTCTATCCTTCAAAAATTGTCAATTTTCTAATTTTCTGTGGCGAATTTCATGAAAATTGGAAATTTTTTTCAAAAGTCCAAGGATTTCTTTGCTCCCTCTTCAAACCATTTTTAAAGACTTCTGCTAAGAAATTCGAAACTAGAAAAACCTTTAGCAACGGCGAGAAAAATTTCTATCATTCAAAAATTGTCAATTTTCTAATTTTCTGTTGCGAATTTCATGAAAAATGGAAATTTTTTTCAAAAGTCCAAGGATTTCTTTGCTCCCATTTCAAACCATTTTTAAAGTCTTCTGCAAAGAAATTCGATACTAGAAAATCCTTTGCCAACAGCGAGAAAAATTTCTATCCTTCAAAAATTGTAAATTTTCTAATTTTCTGTGGCGAATTTCATGAAAATTGGAAATTTTTTTCGAAAGTCCAAGGATTTCTTTGCTCCCTCTTCAAACCATTTTTAAAGTCTTCTCCTAAGAAATTCGATACTAGAAAATCCTTTGCCAACAGCGAGAAAAATTTCTATCCTTCAAAAATTGGAAATTTTCTAATTTTCTGTTGCGAATTTCATGAAAAATGGAAATTTTTTTCGAAAGTCCAAGGATTTCTTTGCTCCCTCTTCAATCCATTTTTAAAGACTTCTGCTAAGAAATTCAAAACTAGAAAATCCTTTGCCAACAGCGAGAAAAATTTCTATCCTTCAAAAATTGTCAATTTTCTAATTTTCTGTGGCGAATTTCATAAAAATTGGAAATTTTTTTCAAAAATCCAAGGATTTCTTTGCTCCCTCTTCAAACCATTTTTAAAGTCTTCTGCTAAGAAATTCAAAACTAGAAAAACCTTTGCCAACGGCGAGAAAAATTTTTATCCTTCAAAAATTGTCAATTTTCTAATTTTCTGTGGCGAATTTCATGAAAATTGGAAATTTTTTTTAAAAGTCCAAGGATTTCTTTGCTCCCTCTTCAAACCATTTTTAAAGTCTTCTGCTAAGAAATTCGAAACTAGAAAAACCTTTAGCAACGGCGAGAAAAATTTCTATCATTCAAAAATTGTCAATTTTCTAATTTTCTGTTGCGAATTTCATGAAAAATGGAAATTTTTTTCGAAAGTCCAAGGATTTCTTTGCTCCCTCTTCAAACCATTTTTAAAGACTTCTGCTAAGAAATTCGAAACTAGAAAAACCTTTAGCAACGGCGAGAAAAATTTCTATCCTTCAAAAATTGGAAATTTTCTAATTTTCTGTGGCGAATTTCATGAAAATTGGAAATTTTTTTCGAAAGTCCAAGGATTTCTTTGCTCCCTCTTCAAACCATTTTTAAAGTCTTCTCCTAAGAAATTCGAAACTAAAAAAACCTTTAGCAACGGCGAGAAAAATTTCTATCCTTCAAAAATTGTAAATTTTTTTAATTTTCTGTGGCGAATTTCATGAAAATTGGAAATTTTTTTCAAAAGTCCAAGGATTTCTTTGCTCCCTCTTCAAACCATTTTTAAAGACTTCTGCTAAGAAATTCGAAACTAGAAAAACCTTTAGCAACGGCGAGAAAAATTTTTATCCTTCAAAAATTGGAAATTTTCTAATTTTCTGTGGCGAATTTCATGAAAATTGGAAATTTTTTTCGAAAGTCCAAGGATTTCTTTGCTCCCTCTTCAAACCATTTTAAAGTCTTCTCCTAAGAAATTCGATGCTAGAAAATCATTTGCCAACAGCGAGAAAAATTTCTATCCTTCAAAAATTGTCAATTTTCTAATTTTCTGTGGAGAATTTCATAAAAATTGGAAATTTTTTTCAAAAATCCAAGGATTTCTTTGCTCCCTCTTCAAACCATTTTTAAAGACTTCTGCTAAGAAATTCGAAACTAGAAAAACCTTTAGCAACGGCGAGAAAAATTTCTATCCTTCAAAAATTGTCAATTTTCTAATTTTCTGTGGCAAATTTCATGAAAATTGGAAATTTTTTTCAAAAGTCCAAGGAATTCTTTGCTCCCTCTTCAAACCATTTTTAAAGACTTCTGCTAAGAAATTCGAATTAGAAAAACCTTTAGCAACGGCGAGAAAAATTTCTATCCTTCAAAAATTGTAAATTTTTTTAATTTTCTGTGGCGAATTTCATGAAAATTAGAAATTTTTTTCAAAAGTCCAAGGATTTCTTTGCTCCCATTTCAAACCATTTTTAAAGTCTTCTGCAAAGAAAATCGAAACTAGAAAAACCTTTAGCAACGGCGAGAAAAATTTCTATCCTTCAAAAATTGGAAATTTTCTAATTTTCTGTGGCGAATTTCATGAAAATTGGAAATTTTTTTCAAAAATCCAAGGATTTCTTTGCTCCCTCTTCAAACCATTTTTAAAGTCTTCTTCTAAGAAATTCGATACTACAAAATCCTTTGCCAACAGCTAGAAAAATTTCTATCCTTCAAAAATTGTCAATTTTCTAATTTTCTGTGGCGAATTTCATGAAAATTGGAAATTTTTTTCAAAAGTCCAAGGATTTCTTTGCTCCCTCTTCAAACCATTTTTAAAGACTTCTGCTAAGAAATTCGAAACTAGAAAAACCTTTAGCAACGGCGAGAAAAATTTCTATCATTCAAAAATTGTCAATTTTCTAATTTTCTGTTGCGAATTTCATGAAAAATGGAAATTTTTTTCAAAAGTCCAAGGATTTCTTTGCTCCCATTTCAAACCATTTTTAAAGTCTTCTGCAAAGAAATTCGATACTAGAAAATCCTTTGCCAACAGCGAGAAAAATTTCTATCCTTCAAAAATTGTAAATTTTCTAATTTTCTGTGGCGAATTTCATGAAAATTGGAAATTTTTTTCGAAAGTCCAAGGATTTCTTTGCTCCCTCTTCAAACCATTTTTAAAGTCTTCTCCTAAGAAATTCGATACTAGAAAATCCTTTGCCAACAGCGAGAAAAATTTCTATCCTTCAAAAATTGGAAATTTTCTAATTTTCTGTTGCGAATTTCATGAAAAATGGAAATTTTTTTCGAAAGTCCAAGGATTTCTTTGCTCCCTCTTCAATCCATTTTTAAAGACTTCTGCTAAGAAATTCAAAACTAGAAAATCCTTTGCCAACAGCGAGAAAAATTTCTATCCTTCAAAAATTGTCAATTTTCTAATTTTCTGTGGCGAATTTCATAAAAATTGGAAATTTTTTTCAAAAATCCAAGGATTTCTTTGCTCCCTCTTCAAACCATTTTTAAAGTCTTCTGCTAAGAAATTCAAAACTAGAAAAACCTTTGCCAACGGCGAGAAAAATTTTTATCCTTCAAAAATTGTCAATTTTCTAATTTTCTGTGGCGAATTTCATGAAAATTGGAAATTTTTTTTAAAAGTCCAAGGATTTCTTTGCTCCCTCTTCAAACCATTTTTAAAGTCTTCTGCTAAGAAATTCGAAACTAGAAAAACCTTTAGCAACGGCGAGAAAAATTTCTATCATTCAAAAATTGTCAATTTTCTAATTTTCTGTTGCGAATTTCATGAAAAATGGAAATTTTTTTCGAAAGTCCAAGGATTTCTTTGCTCCCTCTTCAATCCATTTTTAAAGACTTCTGCTAAGAAATTCAAAACTAGAAAATCCTTTGCCAACAGCGAGAAAAATTTCTATCCTTCAAAAATTGTCAATTTTCTAATTTTCTGTGGCGAATTTCATAAAAATTGGAAATTTTTTTCAAAAATCCAAGGATTTCTTTGCTCCCTCTTCAAACCATTTTTAAAGTCTTCTGCTAAGAAATTCAAAACTAGAAAATCCTTTGCCAACAGCGAGAAAAATTTCTATCCTTCAAAAATTGTCAATTTTCTAATTTTCTGTGGCGAATTTCATAAAAATTGGAAATTTTTTTCAAAAATCCAAGGATTTCTTTGCTCCCTCTTCAAACCATTTTTAAAGTCTTCTGCTAAGAAATTCAAAACTAGAAAAACCTTTGCCAACGGCGAGAAAAATTTTTATCCTTCAAAAATTGTCAATTTTCTAATTTTCTGTGGCGAATTTCATGAAAATTGGAAATTTTTTTTAAAAGTCCAAGGATTTCTTTGCTCCCTCTTCAAACCATTTTTAAAGTCTTCTGCTAAGAAATTCGAAACTAGAAAAACCTTTAGCAACGGCGAGAAAAATTTCTATCATTCAAAAATTGTCAATTTTCTAATTTTCTGTTGCGAATTTCATGAAAAATGGAAATTTTTTTCGAAAGTCCAAGGATTTCTTTGCTCCCTCTTCAAACCATTTTTAAAGACTTCTGCTAAGAAATTCGAAACTAGAAAAACCTTTAGCAACGGCGAGAAAAATTTCTATCCTTCAAAAATTGGAAATTTTCTAATTTTCTGTGGCGAATTTCATGAAAATTGGAAATTTTTTTCGAAAGTCCAAGGATTTCTTTGCTCCCTCTTCAAACCATTTTTAAAGTCTTCTCCTAAGAAATTCGAAACTAAAAAAACCTTTAGCAACGGCGAGAAAAATTTCTATCCTTCAAAAATTGTAAATTTTTTTAATTTTCTGTGGCGAATTTCATGAAAATTAGAAATTTTTTTCAAAAGTCCAAGGATTTCTTTGCTCCCTCTTCAAACCATTTTTAAAGACTTCTGCTAAGAAATTCGAAACTAGAAAAACCTTTAGCAACGGCGAGAAAAATTTTTATCCTTCAAAAATTGGAAATTTTCTAATTTTCTGTGGCGAATTTCATGAAAATTGGAAATTTTTTTCGAAAGTCCAAGGATTTCTTTGCTCCCTCTTCAAACCATTTTAAAGTCTTCTCCTAAGAAATTCGATGCTAGAAAATCATTTGCCAACAGCGAGAAAAATTTCTATCCTTCAAAAATTGTCAATTTTCTAATTTTCTGTGGCGAATTTCATAAAAATTGGAAATTTTTTTCAAAAATCCAAGGATTTCTTTGCTCCCTCTTCAAACCATTTTTAAAGACTTCTGCTAAGAAATTCGAAACTAGAAAAACCTTTAGCAACGTCGAGAAAAATTTCTATCCTTCAAAAATTGTCAATTTTCTAATTTTCTGTGGCAAATTTCATGAAAATTGGAAATTTTTTTCAAAAGTCCAAGGAATTCTTTGCTCCCTCTTCAAACCATTTTTAAAGACTTCTGCTAAGAAATTCGAAACTAGAAAAACCTTTAGCAACGGCGAGAAAAATTTCTATCCTTCAAAAATTGTAAATTTTTTTAATTTTCTGTGGCGAATTTCATGAAAATTAGAAATTTTTTTCAAAAGTCCAAGGATTTCTTTGCTCCCATTTCAAACCATTTTTAAAGTCTTCTGCAAAGAAAATCGAAACTAGAAAAACCTTTAGCAACGGCGAGAAAAATTTCTATCCTTCAAAAATTGGAAATTTTCTAATTTTCTGTGGCGAATTTCATGAAAATTGGAAATTTTTTTCAAAAATCCAAGGATTTCTTTGCTCCCTCTTCAAACCATTTTTAAAGTCTTCTCCTAAGAAATTCGATACTAGAAAATCCTTTGCCAACAGCTAGAAAAATTTCTATCGTTCAAAAATTGTCAATTTTCTAATTTTCTATGGCGAATTTCATGAAAATTGGAAATTTTTTTCAAAAGTCCAAGGATTTCTTTGCTCCCTCTTCAAACCATTTTTAAAGTCTTCTCCTAAGAAATTCGATACTAGAAAATCCTTTGCCAACAGCTAGAAAAATTTCTATCCTTCAAAAATTGTCAATTTTCTAATTTTCTGTGGCGAATTTCATGAAAATTGGAAATTTTTTTCAAAAGTCCAAGGATTTCTTTGCTCCCTCTTCAAACCATTTTTAAAGTCTTCTCCTAAGAAATTCGAAACTAGAAAAACCTTTAGCAACGGCGAGAAAAATTTCTATCCTTCAAAAATTGTCAAGTTTCTAATTTTCTGTGGCGAATTTAATGAAAATTGGAAATTTTTTTCAAAAGTCCAAGGAATTCTTTGCTCCCTCTTCAAACCATTTTTAAAGACTTCTGCTAAGAAATTCGAAACTAGAAAAACCTTTAGCAACGGCGAGAAAAATTTCTATCCTTCAAAAATTGTAAATTTTTTTAATTTTCTGTGGCGAATTTCATGAAAATTAGAAATTTTTTTCAAAAGTCCAAGGATTTCTTTGCTCCCATTTCAAACCATTTTTAAAGTCTTCTGCAAAGAAAATCGAAACTAGAAAAACCTTTAGCAACGGCGAGAAAAATTTCTATCCTTCAAAAATTGGAAATTTTCTAATTTTCTGTGGCGAATTTCATGAAAATTGGAAATTTTTTTCAAAAGTCCAAGGATTTCTTTGCTCCCATTTCAAACCATTTTTAAAGTCTTCTGCAAAGAAAATCGAAACTAGAAAAACCTTTAGCAACGGCGAGAAAAATTTCTATCCTTCAAAAATTGGAAATTTTCTAATTTTCTGTGGCGAATTTCATGAAAATTGGAAATTTTTTTCAAAAATCCAAGGATTTCTTTGCTCCCTCTTCAAACCATTTTTAAAGTCTTCTCCTAAGAAATTCGATACTAGAAAATCCTTTGCCAACAGCGAGAAAAATTTCTATCCTTCAAAAATTGTCAATTTTCTAATTTTCTGTGGCGAATTTCATGAAAATTGGAAATTTTTTTCAAAAGTCCAAGGAATTCTTTGCTCCCTCTTCAAACCATTTTTAAAGACTTCTGCTAAGAAATTCGATACTAGAAAATCCTTTGCCAACAGCGAGAAAAATTTCTATCCTTCAAAAATTGTAAATTTTCTAATTTTCTGTGGCGAATTTCATGAAAATGGGAAATTTTTTTGTAATGTCCAAGGATTTCTTTGCTCCCTCTTGGATCCATTTTTAAAGTCTTCTGCTAAGAAATACGAAACTAGAAAAACCTTTGCCAACGGCGAGAAAAATTTTTATCCTTCAAAAATTGTCAATTTTCTAATTTTCTGTGGCGAATTTCATGAAAATTGGAAATTTTTTTTAAAAGTCCAAGGATTTCTTTGCTCCCTCTTCAAACCATTTTTAAAGTCTTCTGCTAAGAAATTCGAAACTAGAAAAACCTTTAGCAACGGCGAGAAAAATTTCTATCCTTCAAAAATTGGAAATTTTCTAATTTTCTGTGGCGAATTTCATGAAAAATGGAAATTTTTTTCAAAAGTCCAAGGATTTCTTTGCTCCCATTTCAAACCATTTTTAAAGTCTTCTGCAAAGAAATTCGATACTAGAAAATCCTTTGCCAACAGCGAGAAAAATTTCTATCCTTCAAAAATTGTAAATTTTCTAATTTTCTGTGGCGAATTTCATGAAAATTGGAAATTTTTTTCGAAAGTCCAAGGATTTCTTTGCTCCCTCTTTAAACCATTTTTAAAGTCTTCTCCTAAGAAATTCGATACTAGAAAATCCTTTGCCAACAGCGAGAAAAATTTCTATCCTTCAAAAATTGGAAATTTTCTAATTTTCTGTTGCGAATTTCATGAAAAATGGAAATTTTTTTCGAAAGTCCAAGGATTTCTTTGCTCCCTCTTCAATCCATTTTTAAAGACTTCTGCTAAGAAATTCAAAACTAGAAAATCCTTTGCCAACAGCGAGAAAAATTTCTATCCTTCAAAAATTGTCAATTTTCTAATTTTCTGTGGCGAATTTCATAAAAATTGGAAATTTTTTTCAAAAATCCAAGGATTTCTTTGCTCCCTCTTCAAACCATTTTTAAAGTCTTCTGCTAAGAAATTCAAAACTAGAAAAACCTTTGCCAACGGCGAGAAAAATTTTTATCCTTCAAAAATTGTCAATTTTCTAATTTTCTGTGGCGAATTTCATGAAAATTGGAAATTTTTTTTAAAAGTCCAAGGATTTCTTTGCTCCCTCTTCAAACCATTTTTAAAGTCTTCTGCTAAGAAATTCGAAACTAGAAAAACCTTTAGCAACGGCGAGAAAAATTTCTATCATTCAAAAATTGTCAATTTTCTAATTTTCTGTTGCGAATTTCATGAAAAATGGAAATTTTTTTCGAAAGTCCAAGGATTTCTTTGCTCCCTCTTCAATCCATTTTTAAAAACTTCTGCTAAGAAATTCAAAACTAGAAAAACCTTTGCCAACGGCGAGAAAAATTTTTATCCTTCAAAAATTGTCAATTTTCTAATTTTCTATGGCGAATTTCATGAAAATTGGAAATTTTTTTCAAAAATCCAAGGATTTCTTTGCTCCCTCTTCAAACCATTTTTAAAGTCTTCTGCTAAGAAATTCGAAACTAGAAAAACCTTTGCCAACGGCAAGAAAAATTTCTATCCTTCAAAAATTGTCAATTTTATAATTTTCTGTGGCGAATTTAATGAAAATTGGAAATTTTTTTCGAAAGTCCAAGGATTTCTTTGCTCCCTCTTCAAACCATTTTTAAAGACTTCTGCTAAGAAATTCGAAACTAGAAAAACCTTTAGCAACGGCGAGAAAAATTTCTATCCTTCAAAAATTGGAAATTTTCTAATTTTCTGTGGCGAATTTCATGAAAATTGGAAATTTTTTTCGAAAGTCCAAGGATTTCTTTGCTCCCTCTTCAAACCATTTTTAAAGTCTTCTCCTAAGAAATTCGAAACTAGAAAAACCTTTAGCAACAGCGAGAAAAATTTCTATCCTTCAAAAATTGTCAATTTTCTAATTTTCTGTGGCGAATTTCATGAAAATTGGAAATTTTTTTCAAAAGTCCAAGGAATTCTTTGCTCCCTCTTCAAACCATTTTTAAAGACTTCTGCTAAGAAATTCGAAACTAGAAAAACCTTTAGCAACGGCGAGAAAAATTTCTATCCTTCAAAAATTGTAAATTTTTTTAATTTTCTGTGGAGAATTTCATGAAAATTAGAAATTTTTTTCAAAAGTCCAAGGATTTCTTTGCTCCCATTTCAAACCATTTTTAAAGTCTTCTGCAAAGAAAATCGAAACTAGAAAAACCTTTAGCAACGGCGAGAAAAATTTCTATCCTTCAAAAATTGGAAATTTTCTCATTTTCTGTGGCGAATTTCATGAAAATTGGAAATTTTTTTCAAAAATCCAAGGATTTCTTTGCTCCCTCTTCAAACCATTTTTAAAGTCTTCTCCTAAGAAATTCGATACTAGAAAATCCTTTGCCAACAGCTAGAAAAATTTCTATCCTTCAAAAATTGTCAATTTTCTAATTTTCTGTGGCGAATTTCATGAAAATTGGAAATTTTTTTCAAAAGTCCAAGGATTTCTTTGCTCCCTCTTCAAACCATTTTTAAAGACTTCTGCTAAGAAATTCGAAACTAGAAAAACCTTTAGCAACGGCGAGAAAAATTTCTATCATTCAAAAATTGTCAATTTTCTAATTTTCTGTTGCGAATTTCATGAAAAATGGAAATTTTTTTCAAAAGTCCAAGGATTTCTTTGCTCCCATTTCAAACCATTTTTAAAGTCTTCTGAAAAGAAATTCGATACTAGAAAATCCTTTGCCAACAGCGAGAAAAATTTCTATCCTTCAAAAATTGTCAATTTTCTAATTTTCTGTTGCGAATTTCATGAAAAATGGAAATTTTTTTCGAAAGTCCAAGGATTTCTTTGCTTTCTCTTCAATCCATTTTTAAAGACTTCTACTAAGAAATTCGATACTAGAAAATCCTTTGCCAACAGCGAGAAAAATTTCTATCCTTCAAAAATTGTCAATTTTCTAATTTTCTGTGGCGAATTTCATAAAAATTGGAAATTTTTTTCAAAAATCCAAGGATTTCTTTGCTCCCTCTTCAAACCATTTTTAAAGTCTTCTGCTAAGAAATTCAAAACTAGAAAAACCTTTGCCAACGGCGAGAAAAATTTTTATCCTTCAAAAATTGTCAATTTTCTAATTTTCTGTGGCGAATTTCATGAAAATTGGAAATTTTTTTTAAAAGTCCAAGGATTTCTTTGCTCCCTCTTCAAACCATTTTTAAAGTCTTCTGCTAAGAAATTCGAAACTAGAAAAACCTTTAGCAACGGCGAGAAAAATTTCTATCATTCAAAAATTGTCAATTTTCTAATTTTCTGTTGCGAATTTCATGAAAAATGGAAATTTTTTTCGAAAGTCCAAGGATTTCTTTGCTCCCTCTTCAAACCATTTTTAAAGACTTCTGCTAAGAAATTCGAAACTAGAAAAACCTTTAGCAACGGCGAGAAAAATTTCTATCCTTCAAAAATTGGAAATTTTCTAATTTTCTGTGGCGAATTTCATGAAAATTGGAAATTTTTTTCGAAAGTCCAAGGATTTCTTTGCTCCCTCTTCAAACCATTTTTAAAGTCTTCTCCTAAGAAATTCGAAACTAAAAAAACCTTTAGCAACGGCGAGAAAAATTTCTATCCTTCAAAAATTGTAAATTTTTTTAATTTTCTGTGGCGAATTTCATGAAAATTGGAAATTTTTTTCAAAAGTCCAAGGATTTCTTTGCTCCCTCTTCAAACCATTTTTAAAGACTTCTGCTAAGAAATTCGAAACTAGAAAAACCTTTAGCAACGGCGAGAAAAATTTTTATCCTTCAAAAATTGGAAATTTTCTAATTTTCTGTGGCGAATTTCATGAAAATTGGAAATTTTTTTCGAAAGTCCAAGGATTTCTTTGCTCCCTCTTCAAACCATTTTAAAGTCTTCTCCTAAGAAATTCGATGCTAGAAAATCATTTGCCAACAGCGAGAAAAATTTCTATCCTTCAAAAATTGTCAATTTTCTAATTTTCTGTGGCGAATTTCATAAAAATTGGAAATTTTTTTCAAAAATCCAAGGATTTCTTTGCTCCCTCTTCAAACCATTTTTAAAGACTTCTGCTAAGAAATTCGATACTAGAAAATCCTTTGCCAACAGCGAGAAAAATTTCTATCCTTCAAAAATTGTCAATTTTCTAATTTTCTGTGGCGAATTTCATGAAAATTGGAAATTTTTTTCAAAAGTCCAAGGAATTCTTTGCTCCCTCTTCAAACCATTTTTAAAGACTTCTGCTAAGAAATTCGAAACTAGAAAAACCTTTAGCAACGGCGAGAAAAATTTCTATCCTTCAAAAATTGTAAATTTTTTTAATTTTCTGTGGCGAATTTCATGAAAATTAGAAATTTTTTTCAAAAGTCCAAGGATTTCTTTGCTCCCATTTCAAACCATTTTTAAAGTCTTCTGCAAAGAAAATCGAAACTAGAAAAACCTTTAGCAACGGCGAGAAAAATTTCTATCCTTCAAAAATTGGAAATTTTCTAATTTTCTGTGGCGAATTTCATGAAAATTGGAAATTTTTTTCAAAAATCCAAGGATTTCTTTGCTCCCTCTTCAAACCATTTTTAAAGTCTTCTCCTAAGAAATTCGATACTAGAAAATCCTTTGCCAACAGCTAGAAAAATTTCTATCCTTCAAAAATTGTCAATTTTCTAATTTTCTGTGGCGAATTTCATGAAAATTGGAAATTTTTTTCAAAAGTCCAAGGATTTCTTTGCTCCCTCTTCAAACCATTTTTAAAGACTTCTGCTAAGAAATTCGAAACTAGAAAAACCTTTAGCAACGGCGAGAAAAATTTCTATCCTTCAAAAATTGTCAATTTTCTAATTTTCTGTGGCGAATTTCATAAAAATTGAAAATTTTTTTCGAAAATCCAAGGATTTCTTTGCTCCCTCTTCAAACCATTTTTAAAGACTTCTGCTAAGAAATTCGAAACTAGAAAAACCTTTAGCAACGGCGAGAAAAATTTCTATCCTTCAAAAATTGGAAATTTTCTAATTTTCTGTGGCGAATTTCATGAAAATTGGAAATTTTTTTCGAAAGTCCAAGGATTTCTTTGCTCCCTCTTCAAACCATTTTTAAAGTCTTCTCCTAAGAAATTCGAAACTAGAAAAACCTTTAGCAACGGCGAGAAAAATTTCTATCCTTCAAAAATTGTCAAGTTTCTAATTTTCTGTGGCGAATTTAATGAAAATTGGAAATTTTTTTCAAAAGTCCAAGGAATTCTTTGCTCCCTCTTCAAACCATTTTTAAAGACTTCTGCTAAGAAATTCGAAACTAGAAAAACCTTTAGCAACGGCGAGAAAAATTTCTATCCTTCAAAAATTGGAAATTTTCTAATTTTCTGTGGCGAATTTCATGAAAATTGGAAATTTTTTTCAAAAGTCCAAGGATTTCTTTGCTCCCTCTTCAAACCATTTTTAAAGTCTTCTCCTAAGAAATTCGATACTAGAAAATCCTTTGCCAACAGCTAGAAAAATTTCTATCCTTCAAAAATTGTCAATTTTCTAATTTTCTGTGGCGAATTTCATGAAAATTGGAAATTTTTTTCAAAAGTCCAAGGATTTCTTTGCTCCCTCTTCAAACCATTTTTAAAGACTTCTGCTAAGAAATTCGAAACTAGAAAAACCTTTAGCAACGGCGAGAAAAATTTCTATCATTCAAAAATTGTCAATTTTCTAATTTTCTGTTGCGAATTTCATGAAAAATGGAAATTTTTTTCAAAAGTCCAAGGATTTCTTTGCTCCCATTTCAAACCATTTTTAAAGTCTTCTGCAAAGAAATTCGATACTAGAAAATCCTTTGCCAACAGCGAGAAAAATTTCTATCCTTCAAAAATTGTAAATTTTCTAATTTTCTGTGGCGAATTTCATGAAAATTGGAAATTTTTTTCGAAAGTCCAAGGATTTCTTTGCTCCCTCTTCAAACCATTTTTAAAGTCTTCTCCTAAGAAATTCGATACTAGAAAATCCTTTGCCAACAGCGAGAAAAATTTCTATCCTTCAAAAATTGGAAATTTTCTAATTTTCTGTTGCGAATTTCATGAAAAATGGAAATTTTTTTCGAAAGTCCAAGGATTTCTTTGCTCCCTCTTCAATCCATTTTTAAAGACTTCTGCTAAGAAATTCAAAACTAGAAAATCCTTTGCCAACAGCGAGAAAAATTTCTATCCTTCAAAAATTGTCAATTTTCTAATTTTCTGTGGCGAATTTCATAAAAATTGGAAATATTTTTCAAAAATCCAAGGATTTCTTTGCTCCCTCTTCAAACCATTTTTAAAGTCTTCTGCTAAGAAATTCAAAACTAGAAAAACCTTTGCCAACGGCGAGAAAAATTTTTATCCTTCAAAAATTGTCAATTTTCTAATTTTCTGTGGCGAATTTCATGAAAATTGGAAATTTTTTTTAAAAGTCCAAGGATTTCTTTGCTCCCTCTTCAAACCATTTTTAAAGTCTTCTGCTAAGAAATTCGAAACTAGAAAAACCTTTAGCAACGGCGAGAAAAATTTCTATCATTCAAAAATTGTCAATTTTCTAATTTTCTGTTGCGAATTTCATGAAAAATGGAAATTTTTTTCGAAAGTCCAAGGATTTCTTTGCTCCCTCTTCAATCCATTTTTAAAGACTTCTGCTAAGAAATTCAAAACTAGAAAAACCTTTGCCAACGGCGAGAAAAATTTTTATCCTTCAAAAATTGTCAATTTTCTAATTTTCTATGGCGAATTTCATGAAAATTGGAAATTTTTTTCAAAAATCCAAGGATTTCTTTGCTCCCTCTTCAAACCATTTTTAAAGTCTTCTGCTAAGAAATTCGAAACTAGAAAAACCTTTGCCAACGGCAAGAAAAATTTCTATCCTTCAAAAATTGTCAATTTTATAATTTTCTGTGGCGAATTTAATGAAAATTGGAAATTTTTTTCGAAAGTCCAAGGATTTTTTTGCTCCCATTTCAAACCATTTTTAAAGTCTTCTGCAAAGAAAATCGAAACTAGAAAAACCTTTGCCAACAGCGAGAAAAATTTCTATCCTTCAAAAATTGTCAATTTTCTAATTTTCCGTGGCGTATTTCATGAAAATTGGAAATTTTTTTCGAAAGTCCAAGGATTTCTTTGCTCCCTCTTCAATCCATTTTTAAAGTCTTCTGCTAAGAAATTCGAAACTAGAAAAACCTTTAGCAACGTCGAGAAAAATTTCTATCATTCAAAAATTGTCAATTTTCTAATTTTCTGTTGCGAATTTCATGAAAAATGGAAATTTTTTTCGAAAGTCCAAGGATTTCTTTGCTTTCTCTTCAATCCATTTTTAAAGACTTCTACTAAGAAATTCGATACTAGAAAATCCTTTGCCAACAGCGAGAAAAATTTCTATCCTTCAAAAATTGTCAATTTTCTAATTTTCTGTGGCGAATTTCATTTCATTTCATTTCATTTCCTTTATTTTGTTCTAGGAAAACCATGAGAACAATTTTTAAAGTACAATAAAATACATAATATACATTATTCATGTAGTAAACATTCATAATTTAATCTTAATCAAAAGTTGCATAACAATGATGAAGATAGAAATATTAACTCTTAAAGAATCTTTAAAAAAGATAAATGAATAGTAAAGCACACAACATACAAACGAAAAAGACTCTGCTGTTATAAAAGTTATAAAAGTCCAAAGATATTAAAATTAACGTTTTAAAAAAAAAATACGCAGTGCTGTAACATAGAATAACATTTATGTAGTCAAAAATTAATACATACAATCAAAAATGAAGATATGTAAGTAGAAAAACATATTTTAATTTTGTGAAACTATCAAACGTTTAAAAAGTTTGAACTTAAAAATACCAACACTTTCTGCATTGGTTATTGAACATGGAAGGGAGTTTTACAAAGTTACAGCCGTAACAACAAAAGAATTCTTATACTTTTTCGTTCGACATAAAGGTGCCCTTAGCTGATTAGGACACCGTAATTCCCTCAAAGTAATTTGACTTCTAAAAACAAATTTTTCATATAAATAAAGAGGTCTTTTCGTATTTAAGATAACATATGTTAAACATCCAATAGACAATAGTCTTCTATTTTTAACAGTTAACCATCCCAGTCTTTCACGATAAGGAGAAATACGCTCATCTCTTTTCAAATTAAAAACAAACCTTATACATGAATTAAGAAGTTTCTCTAGCTTATCATTGAGTTCATCTGTCAGATCGTTATAGACTGCACAACAATAGTCAAAATGAGGTAATATTAGAGAAGAAACAAGTTGGGTTTTCAATTTAGTAGAAAGTGCTTTTCTATTTGATTTAAATTGTTGCAATGTTGCATAAACATTTCTACATATGTGGCCAACATGTTTTTCCCAAGAAAGAGTTGGATCAAAAATAACCCCCAAATTTTTAACCAATTGTACATAAGGTATAACTATATTTTTAATCTTAACGGGAGGACACTCATTTAAATTCAAGTTACTTATGTTCCAGGATGAACCAATAATCATTGAATAAGTCTTATCAAGATTAATTTTAAGTTTATTTAACTCTGCCCACTCGTAAACAGCTTTAACATCCTCATTAATTAGTGCCAAATCTTTATTCAATTCATCAAGGCTACTCTCCACGTATATTTGCAAATCATCAACATAGTACATATGCTTACTATGCTGAAGAACACTTCTCAAATCATTCGTAAAAAGTATAAATAGTAAAGGACCCAATACGGAACCCTGTGGAACGCCTGTTCCAATTCGACCCCACTCAGATCCTTCACCATTCTGTCCATAAACAGACTGCTTTCTATAAGATAAATAGGATGCAAACCATTTCAAAACAGAGGCTGACAGACCAAAAGATTTTAATTTTAATAATAAAAGACTATGTGGAACCATATCAAAGGCCTTACTAAAATCAAAGAAAATAATTACAGTTACTCTCTTTTTATCAATAGCATATAAAATGTCATCAGTAATCTTTAGTAAAAGTGTTTGAGTGCTTAACCCTTTTCTATATCCAGATTGATTTGGATCAAGAATACCATTAGCTTCTACATATTTAATTAATTGATTATAGACACACTTCTCAAGGACCTTTGACAGGCCACACAAAATAGCAACCGGTCTATGCTCCCCTGGATGTTGTGGAATCTTAACTTTATTAACAGGTTTAATAAGAACATTTCTCCATTCATCTGGAAAGACTGAGGTTTGCAGTGACATATTAAAAAGACAAAGGACATAGGGTAGTAAAACAGGCATTGCTTTTTTAACAATGCTGATAGAATGACCATCAAATCCTTGAGCTTCAGTCTTTATACCTCTCAAGGCATTTAGTATGTCAGAAGGACCAATATCTTCAAAATAAAAAAAGCTATCATCAAAATCAACATCCAAAAGGAGATCCGAGAGAAACCAAGGCGTTATATTGAAAGACGTATTTCCACAAATACTCAAAAAATAATCATTAATTTCATTTACAGTAAAAGTAAGAGCATAATCATCATTTCTTTTCTTGACTATTCCAAGGTATCTCAGCTCCCTCCAGAGGTCCGTCTGATCTGTTATTCCCTCAAGTATATCAGCATTGTAATTGTCGCGTGCCTCCCTTACTAAAAATTTGACTCTATTTCTAAGTATTTTATATCTATTCTTGATTGAATTATCTCCAACTCTCTTCCATGATCTAAAAGCAGAGTCTCTTTGCTTAATAAAATCTCTTATCTCTGAATTCATCCACGGACACAAATTACTTTTTTTTCTTTTAAAAACACTTAAAGGTGCATGCTCATCTAACGCTGCATTTATAACATTACTAATGAAAGTTAATTTTCCATCAACTGAGTTAGATTGTAAAAATCCACTCCAGTCTACATTACTAATAGACAACAAAAAAGCAGTATCATTAATTCCCCTTAAATTTCGAGACAAAAGTTCAGAACAATTTGGTACATCCAATTTCCATTTATAAGTCAATTCTATCAGTTCATGTCCCGCAACAAAAGGGGCATGAGACTGACAAAAAGAAATTAACTTACTTTCATCACTCACTACAAATAAATCAAGCCACGAGTCTGAGTTGTTGGTATGATGAGTTGCAGCATAAGGAACAATAAATAAATTGAAAGACTCAAAAAAAGATCTTAGATAATTGGAGTCAGTTGAATCCCTACTCATGTCATAATTAAAATCACCACATACTATTATATCATTATATCCATTAATAAATCTAACAAAGTGATGTTCAAAATCTTCAAGATTATTACCCCTTGGTCTTCGATATACAATAGTAAAAAGAAGTGGTGTAACACCCCTGTTACAGATTTTCTATGATCCTAAACTCAGGTTTATTATCAAATTCATTAGGAGATGAATAAAGAACATTAAAATTAATATCATTCCTCACATATACCGCAACTCCACCACCACGTTTACCCCATCTATCCCTGCGTATTAAATTATAATTATCAATGTTCATCATACTGTCTCTAATATCCTCTTTTAACCACGTTTCACTTAAAGCCACAACATGAAATTCACTCATCGACAAATGAGCACGTAAAAGATTTATATTAGATTTAAGTGAATTTATGTTGATATGGCAGATCCTTAACGCAGATATTTCCTTTGATACAACAGATGCAGAGCACACTGACATCTCACCAGAAGACACAGGATGAGAAAGCACAGGCGATAGTCATTCTTTTAACAGATTTATATCTTCAATCGAATTGATCCTTATAACTTCCTCTTTATCGGCACGTCTTACAAATATTGTATTTTCTTTATGCCACACATACTTATATTTTAAAAGTTTTGCCTTACTTCTTACTTTTTGTAGCAAGTTATAAAAATCCGGGGGTAAATAGGCATTTACATAAACACGACATTGTACAAAAGAGGAACAAATTTCTGTTGATAACAGGGACTTTTTTATCTTCATTGCCGATATGGCCTCACTACCAGGTCGCAACGAAGAAAAGCGCACTAAGATAGAACGATGTTGTTTAACTCCCTCCGATGCTTCTGAAGTACTTCTAGAAGGCATTCTAAAAGTATCTATAATTTCCACCGGAGTAAGACTAACATTTAAGACAGAAGCAACTAAACAAACAAGTTGTCTTAAATCCTCATCACCACTTTCAGGTAAACCCGAAATAACCAGTGAGTCTGAACACTGTTTAACTTCCGTTCTCATTAAGCGTAAGTTTAATTTTTCTCTATCACGTTGAAGTTCCGATACTTGCGCTTTTAAACACTCATTCACTTTAGAGATTTCCATCACCTTACTACCCAGTTCCTTCGTTTGTTGAGCAATATCATTAAGCTTTAAAGAATTATCATTAATTTTTTTCTGCAATTCAGGAAGGCAGGCTACTTTAAATTTAATCTCAGAAAGATCAGCATTTAGATCCCCCTGTTCCTTCCTAAGAGCAGACACTTGAGCAGAACAATTAGTAATAGCGGACATAATCTGCTCAAATTGAGATGAAGAAACTGAAGCAGCACTCTCTGTAGTGTCCATTTGCTGCTCCTGAAACCCTAATACTTCCCTTAAGTTGACCCTTTCTAGTTCTTCAGTACATGAAACTAATTCATTTCTATCATTATAAACTCTGTGAGCATAACAGGTAGAGTTTTTGTGAAAGTATTTGTCACATTTACGACAATAAACTGCAGTTTTTACTACATCTTTTTTACAAGACATACACAACTGTGGCATTTTTTAAATAATTTAAAGTACTTTAAGACAGGAAAAATTAAACACCTGGACATTAGGCAACCATAAACACACCAGTGCAAGTATTAACGTACCCCTAAACATAGGCAATCCAAAATACAGCACTATATTATAGATAAGGTAGATTTAAAAATAAAATGTTCCACTGATAAGCCAAGATCCACTAATTGCTGTTTTGTATTACATTCAAAGATGGCACTATAACAATCAATTGACTTATGACATCCTTGTTATCTTTATTAAAAACACAAAAAACAGCGTAATCTTGTACTAACCAAATCCACCAGATGACAAAAACGTGTTAAGTTTTAAGGAAATAAATTCCTTAAATAAAGTACAAATAAAAATTGTGAATAATTTGATTCCTCTTTTTGCACAATCAAACACAATCTACACAAGTCCATTGACAGTCAGAAAAAATAACAAAAGTTCCAGATATTATACAAACAAAAAAGTCACAAAAACACTGCAGCAGATAACATCGACAACAAAGTTTATGATTATCACAAAATTTTTCACTAAAATACAGTATTAAAATATATAAAAGTAAATTTTGTAAGAGTACTTAAAAACACGTCTTTGCTCCCTCTTCAAACCATTTTTAAAGTCTTCTGCTAAGAAATTCGAAACTAGAAAATCCTTTGCCAACAGCGAGAAAAATTTCTATCCTTCAAAAATTGTCAATTTTATAATTTTCTGTGGCGAATTTCATGAAAATTGGAAATTTTTTTCAAAAATCCAAGGATTTCTTTGCTCTCTCTTTAAACCATTTTTAAAGTCATCTGCTAAGAAATTCGAAACTAGAAAAACCTTTGCCAACGGCGAGAAAAATTTCTATCCTTCAAAAATTGTAAATTTTTTAAATTTTCTGTGGCGAATTTCATGAAAATTGGAAATTTTTTTCAAAAGTCCAAGGATTTCTTTGCTCCCTCTTCAACCCATTTTTAAAGACTTCTGCTAAGAAATTCGAAACTAGAAAAACCCTTGCCAACTGCAAGAAAAATTTCTATCCTTCAAAAATTGTCAATTTTCTAATTTTCTGTGGCGAATTTCATGAAAATTGGAAATTTTTTTCAAAAATCCAAGGATTTCTTTGCTCCCTCTTCAAACCATTTTTAAAGTCTTCTCCTAAGAAATTCAAAACTAGAAAAACCTTTGCCAACAGCGAGAAAAATTTCTATCCTTCAAAAATTGTCAATTTTCTAATTTTCTGTGGCGAATTTCATAAAAATTGGAAATTTTTTTCAAAAATCCAAGGATTTCTTTGCTCCCTCTTCAAACCATTTTTAAAGTCTTCTGCAAAGAAAATCGAAACTAGAAAAACCTTTAGCAACGGCGAGAAAAATTTCTATCATTCAAAAATTGTCAATTTTCTAATTTTCTGTTGCGAATTTCATGAAAAATGGAAATTTTTTTCGAAAGTCCAAGGATTTCTTTGCTCCCTCTTCAATCCATTTTCAAAGACTTCTGCTAAGAAATTCGATACTAGAAAATCCTTTGCCAACAGCGAGAAAAATTTCTATCCTTCAAAAATTGTCAATTTTCTAATTTTCTGTGGCGAATTTCATAAAAATTGGAAATTTTTTTCAAAAATCCAAGGATTTCTTTGCTCCCTCTTCAAACCATTTTTAAAGTCTTCTGCAAAGAAAATCGAAACTAGAAAAACCTTTAGCAACGGCGAGAAAAATTTCTATCCTTCAAAAATTGTCAAGTTTCTAATTTTCTGTGGCGAATTTAATGAAAATTGGAAATTTTTTTCGAAAGTCCAAGGATTTCTTTGCTCCCTCTTCAAACCATTTTTAAAGACTTCTGCTAAGAAAAATGAAAGTCGTAAAACCTTTGATAACGGCGAGAAAAATTTCTATCCTTCAAAAATTGTCAATTTTCTAATTTTCTGTGGCGAATTTTATGAAAATTGGATAACTCGGTGTAAGCTTTTTTATGGATTAAGAAATTCGGTATCAACAGAAAATTGAATCGTAGATATTAAGGGTACAAGCGTAACACGGTCATTTGAGAATTTAACTTATTTATAACTTTTTCAAACTTACTGGAAAATATTTTTCTATTTGGTCATTTTAAGAATATTTTCAAAAAATTTTATATAAATTATTTTGGTGGCTATTTACCTGTGTTTGCATCTAATCTGTTTCCCAGACATTTGATAAAGAAACAGCTGCACTTTCTTCATCAGAAGGAATGTAAAATCCTGGACTAATGACGTCGTTGAAGGATATGAAGTACCTTACTTCTACTCGTGTAACACGTTGCATATGGGGAACTCTGTAAATGTTCTCAACGTTGTGCAAATACGTTCCAATGAATCCTGCGATTTGTTGATTGTCAAATCTGTATGACACAAACTTTTCAATAATGAAGAATCTCGATTGCTGGCAAAACACTATGTGGTTGCAAACTTTTCTTCGTCTGTTATCGGCAACACGGTATTCCGTTCCATTAATGACAGCCCTATTGTAAAAATTTATCCGTCTTCTAGGACGTAATCGATAACCTGCAGCTCTAATACAATTAACTTCATTTAGTTGAGGCAATCGGTTGTCACACCTTCCAAGACTTTGAAAATAATGCCCTTCTGGCATGCCTTCTACGTGTTCATTATTAAGATTTAAAAGGCGGAATGCTTCTTCCTTTGCTTCAATTGAGAGAGGTATTTGTTGTGCTGCAGCTATTATAAACTTTTTAAGAAAGAATCTGGTGAGTATTTGGCTTGCTCTAGCAAATGGACTCTTAATATAATTTAAAATTTTGTTGTTAAACGATTCAAATGGCAATGCTGAAAACACCCATAAAGGACCCCAGTTTCGTACTGACTCAACTAAGTGACCTAGAAGGTGAACATTGAAAAGCATGTTGTTTAATCCGAACAGCGTTTGATAACGTTGAATAAACTCCTTGATGCAAACATCTGCTCTATCTAATTTTGCTTCTGTAATGTTGCAAGAATTTAGAATGTAGATTGCTTCACATAGTAATGCTAAGTGATTAAAATATTCGAGACGTAAAATTCCATCCAAACAGGGAAGCGCGTAATAAAGTAACCAATTACGCCACTTGGATATCTTCCACATTCTGTAGAGCACAATACTGCGTGGTTGTCTAGAGTTCCTTGTGGGTGGCCTGATACTCATCAATTTGACGTCGATAGCTGCAATGTTTTCGCCTTGTCCAGTGTACCATTGCTCATCTGCATCAGTAAGATATCTTTCGACTAATCTTTTTGCTACACCTAAAAATGGATTATGTGCAGGATCAACAACTACACCGTCAACAAGGTTAAATAGCGGCAAGGTGGCCAAAGATGAAACGCCTTTTATGCCTCTGACTGGTCTTCCCTGTTCAAAAGCTGCTAATCCATCGTATCTTATTGACTCATCAGTGCGCGGTAAATGTTCTATTGCAGCGTACACTCGTTTGTTGTTTACCTCTTCACCAGGAGCTAAACATGCTGGGCAGCCATTCTCACCATTGAACCGTTTCGCTTTCAAAACATCTGCTTTCGCTAGGGAATCCGCAGTGAATATAACTACAATGAACCTACTGATCACCTCATTTTCAGCATTGGGTCTCCAACGGATGCCATGGTAAAAGAGATTCCTTAATTCGTTAACAATTGGTTGTAAAATAGTATTCATGTCAGGATGCTCGTCTGCTACCCAAAGACCAGCCAGCTACAAATGTTTCTTACGAGCATGAGGAGACAGCTCATTCAGCTGTAGTACAACAGGGTAGGTTGTAGCCCGTGATGATTTGGTCAGCTTTAAGCCATCTGTCCACATTGTTAACGAATAATTATAATTATTCGATAAGAATTCTCCTTCACCTAAAAGTTCTTGGTATTTTTGGCCATCATAAATATCCTCCATTGCGTTTTCATGTGCTCTGTATCTATTATTTCTATAGTTAAGTGATTCTGCTATATTAGGAATAGCTAATATGTCACTTAATTGAGGACGCAAAAGTACTTGGACAAATGTTGCGACGAATGATTTTTGCTGATTTGGACCGCATCTTCCACAAGCGCACCTCACTCGAATTGCACGGCCCTCTCCAATCTCATCCTTACATTTAGAACAGAAGAATCGATAAAGTAAATTATTTTCTGTCCGACCAAGAACATCCCATAAAGCCTGCTTTGTTGTAGGTATGTTTATAAAACGGAAAGCTTTTTTTAACCATATGAAATTATCAATCATGCGCTCATAAGTGTCACCATGCCTAACTGCTTGTGCAGATGCCACAACAAAATGGTCGATAGCTGTCATATGCGGCTTGCTCTGCAGAGGCACGCGCATTGCCACACTGTATGTTCTGATTATCAGGTCCTTCGTCTTCTTCTGCTCCTTGCCCATTTTCATTGTCGCTCACAATTTCTTCTTCATCTTCCTCAGTAGTGTATTCATCATCTCCTAATACTACTTCGTCATCATCATCATCATCATCATCGTCCTCATCAGAAAGGTTATGTACAGATTCTTGTTCACTGCTTCCATCTGAAGTATCCGACTCCACGTCTGACATTTGAGGTTGTTTTGTTCTTCAAGCTGTTAAATAATACAGTTTTATTATAATTTTTAGTAAAATAAAAAAATATTCTAATTAAAGACTACCTTCTAAAAACTTAATAAACAGTAAACAATATATACTACTATGCTACTACAACTACTATTACGACTACTACCACCAGTACAGCTACAAATACTACAATTACTACTAATATTAAAATAATTACTATGATACATAGTTCACCCGAAAGAGAGCGTTCACATATAATGTCACGTTTTTGGAAGTAGAGAGGTCTCTACTCTAAAAAAATTGCATGATATAATTTGTGAACGCACTTAAATTTTAAGGTTAAGAAAGTTTTGATAATTAAAAAGTATCTAATAAAACAAAGTTTTACCTCAAATGAAATTCCACTTCTTTAACAATTAATTATTTTTATTTTTCATTCTTTGCTTAAGTAACTTCTATTCTACTTATGTAAAGAAACTATTTTTGAAAAATGTTGCTGCTGTTTGTCAAAGTTGGACAGACTAAAGATAACGTGAAATTAAAAAAATTTTAATTACTTTGAATTTAATATTTTTACTGGCTGTCGACCCTGTCTTCGACGGGTATTAGTTTCTACAGATACATTTAATAGTGTGTCTACAAGTTTCGAAAAATAGGAAATAGTAGGGAATTTAATTTGACTAGAGAAATAATAATTAGCTACCATTAACTATTTCATTATAAAGATATTACTATTTTAAAATAGTGATTGACTTTTTATCATCAAATAATTTATTTTTAATTAATTAAAATGCAGAAAACAATGTCAATTATTTGTAGAAATTTAATTATAGTATTATAAGTTAATTCAAAATTTCCACCAGTTTTTGGACTTTAGTAAAGTCAAATTCGAACTAATTGTATCACAATTGCTTAAATCTTCAATAAGACATATATGTGTATATTTCTTGTTTTTTCCAGTTGGTAGAACCCCTGTTAAAAGTATTTGTTAGAACAAAAACCCGTCGAAGAGTATTTTCATGAAATATGTGAATTTTTGTAGCCATTTATAGTTTTATTTATCCTTAATACTTATCAAAAAAATTTATAGTTGATGAGAAAAGATACACCTCGAAAAATGTTGACAAAGATGGGAAAAACCAGATAGTTTGTTATACAAAAATAATAATAGACACTCTGTTAAACTTTTGCCTTTACAATGCTCGAATTTTAGTGACGAATTTTTCAAAAATAGTTGAATTTTTATATTGGATCTGCCATTTTGAATTTTATAAATCTGACGTTACATTCGGAATCAGCGACTTCACAAACCCATGAGTAACAAGATTCAAGCAAATCTGTCATTATATAGAAAATTTACATTGTCACTTAAAATCAGCTATAATATTTGAGGTTATGTCAAAATCCTGACGTGATGGAGCAAAACGGACTTCAGATTCGTGTCCAGCGCATCAAAATATATCAAGAAGTGATGGTCTCATTCCCTGGCCCGGGTACTGTTTTTGTGAGCCCGTGTAATAAACGATACTCTATCTAATTGTCTTAGTTGAAATTTTACTTAAAGGGAGATTTTTCTTTAAGAAAGATTATACATTACAAATAAATTAATAACACAACAATATTTTTGTGGATATCACTTCCAGACCTTTTCTTTCCGTGTACTATTTTTATGTCAAAATTTCGCTTTGCTGCAATTTGGTTCCAATTAAGTTAAATGCACTGAAAAATAATATATCGTGCATCTTAGGAGGAAAATGGTTGATTTCGTTTGACTGTAAAACACGAGTTACAAATCATTTTCCTCTAGAGTTGCACATAGTAATTTTTCTACCACTTTGGACTGTATACTGATCCACTGATCACGGATAATAGTCAACTACAATTCTTTGGATTGGAGAAATTCATAATATTTTTATTATAACGTTGTTAACATTATATTACAGTATACTCTCCATAAATTGAACTTCAAGGGACCGTAAATGCAATTCAAATTATCAAGAGTTTTATTTATCGCATGTTTTAATTACTGAGTGGGAGTATGAGAAAATTCAAAATAACAAGAGTATTAGAAATTTAATTAATATGTATATGTATTTTAAGAATACATTCTTTACTATTGTGTTAAAATAAAGTCTGTAATTTTTTTTTGTTTCATTGCACTCAAACGTGCAGTGTCTAGATTGTTTTCAATTGTCACTAGAGCTGCAAAAAAGTCTTCTCCAATATCTGTGCGAAGTGCATATGAGCGCAAAGCACACAACGATGATCTCGCTTCTTTTAGTGTGACATAGGGAACTTCATCATCATCTTCACCAGAATCATCATTATCATCTCCTATATTATCATCACGGTTACGGTCACTTATGTCACTTTGTCATCAGGTAATTAGGTATTTTGACAAGTGGAACAATACAATAGCGTTTATTAAGAAGAAAATATTTTCAAAATATGTATACATCAAGAAAAGTTCAAATTATAGAGAGTTTGGTTCGGATAAATTCAATTTATTGAGAGAGAATAGACAAATTTGACCAAAAGCTACTTTTAATTATCGAGAGTATATAAAACCATTGTTTTCTTTCAATTTACCGAAAGTTTTTCAAGGGACCAGCATCTTACTTCAATTTATCGAAAGATTCAATTTATCAAGAGTGTAATTATCGAGAGTATACTGTATTTTAAATAAATATTAAATATGTTAAAATTAATTGGAAAAATTATCAGTTAAACTTCTCTTTAATTTGCATTCTGAAATTTCACAAAGATTTTTAAAAAATTTTTCACAAAATTTTTAGGAAATTGCAGTGTAGGCTTATCCTAAGCTTGCTGTGCAATCTTGCAGCAAATAGGACATTTTAGTACTTGCAGCAAACTTGCAGTAAGCTTACGTGTAAGATTGCAAATCTTGTGGTGTAAGTTTGCTGTAAGCTTGCTGCAAACTTACAGGTTACTTGGACGGACGTCCGATTAACCGGATTGCCGACAACGAGGAATTGCACTGCAAATAAAGTGATTTTAAGCAGCAGATTGAAGTCTTATTATTCAAAATATATCATTCTTTTGTCCATTTTGATTATCTGGATTTTCGCTTATCCGGATCGGGTCTGGTTCCAACTGATCCAGATAATTGGAATTCTACTGTACTTTTAGATTTTTGTTGTATGGAGAAAATTGCAAAATGTACACCATTCTACGTGTTTACACGGAGAAAACTGCAGTATTCAAGTAACTATCTGGAGGGACAAACAGACTATATCTGAGGTAAAATTTTTCGCAACTATCCGGAGAATCAGACTCAACACTCATTGTCAGAACCTAACCCTCTAAGTTTAATTATCCAGTTTTTTCAGTGTAGAAAAACATCGTACTTTAAATTCGCCATATTGGAGAATATATATAATACACAAATGTTTTAACTAGAGTTTGAGTCGGTAAACCCGATTATAATTATATTACTAAAGCAAGTTTACCAACGTAAAAGCAGTTGTGAAATTGACTATATAAAAAGATAATCTTACCTACACTGAAAAACAAATTTATTTGATTAAAACAATTCAAATTATTTGAAAAATATTTAATTGATTCAAATACTTTTTAGTTGGATCAAAAAAATATGTATTTGATTCAAATAACTTGACTTATTTGAATCACACTTATTTGAACCAAATAAATCGTATTTGATTCAATTAAATAATTAATTGCATTCAATAAATGAATTTGTTTAATAATTATTTGAAACGAAAATAATGAATTACTTGAAACTGTTCATTTATTTATTTCACTTAAATATTTCATTTATTTAATACAAATAAAAAATATTTAGACAAATAAATGTGTTATTTGGATACAAAATATACGACACTGGCTTTGATATAGTAGATCAGCCCGAGTTCTCACCAAGTCTCAGTGGCGATGTGGCGATGTGGCTTAAATAGGTGCGTTTATAGGCTTGCGGTCTGCGTTATAGGCGGGGGGACATGAGTTCGATGCCACGTGCAAGCGAATAATTTTCATTCTTCGTTTTAAGCGTTATATAAAATAATTATTTACTAGCTTGAAATGTTACATTTATTTGATTTGAATAATGTCAATAATTAATTCAAATAATTATTTATTAGTTTGAAATTTTTTTATTTTTTTGATTTAAATAATTTGTGTTTGATTCAAATAAATAGTTATTTGATGCGATAAAATCAAATATTTAGGTCAAATAAATATGTATTTGGTTCAAATACACATTTATTGGATTATAACCAAATAAATGATTTATTTGGATCAAATAATTTTTATTTGATCCAAATAAATTTTTTTTCAGTGTACACTTGTCCGCAAGTAAATGTTAATATAGATAAATGGAATTATTGTTAAACCAATTTATCTACTTTTAATAAAACAGATCTACAAATTTTTAGTCAAATTCTATTGAACATTACTAAGATTTTTTCCAAAGTTAGTTTAATTATTACTAATCCAAGTGAAAAAGTCCACAGAATGTTTGCAAACTTTCAGCGAACTCTTGTCTGCAGTGAATCTGGTGGTTAATAAAATATAAAAAAATTTCATTTTATAATTTTTTAATCCTTTAAACTACCAGACTTTTAATGGACTATCTGGAGAGACAAGAGTTCGCTGAAAATTCACAGAAAGTGTGCAGACACTCTGTTAATTTTTTTACTTTGCATTTCCCATGGGAAATCATTTGTAGATCGACTTTTCATCATTTCATTAGTAACTTTTAATATTCAAAAATTAGAGAGTAAAGAAATTTCTAAGTAAATTTTCAACTAAGATCAATAGATTGATATTTTTGTATTGATTAAAATTGAATGATATTTTTCTACATACTTCTGTTTTTTGGCTTTATAACGCTCTCTTTTTAATACTTTTGAAAATATTTCTTCAATGGAAGCAATACTGAGGTCATTAGCACTATCCTTACGAACAAAATTTGGATTCATTTTCTCAATTTCTTTAGCAATGTCTATAATTTAAAAGAAATAATTAAAATTATTCGTTAAATTCAAAACTAGTTTAAAAATTATAATTCAGTGCTTGAATAAGAATATTACAATAAATAGAAAAAACTATATGCACATGTATGTACTTGTGCTTGTTTCGTTAATGCAGTTTTGCTACGCTGCAAAAGCAATATAGTAATAAAATTGGTGCAAGATTGAAAATTTCCACCTTCTAACAGTATTAAATGTTACCATGTAAGTTTGTGTCAATATTGTTTTTGAATATTGCATAGCAAATTTTGTAACAACATTACTAAACTTGATGTCCTAAACTAGTACATCACATTTGGATGGGACACAACATTTCGAAAGTTTCATTCACTTTCGATTAGAAATGACGAACTTTAACGAAAAATTGAAACAAAGTTAATGAATTATTGACAAACTATGCAAAGAAAAAGTAGTTCGTCAAAAGTTAAGGCACAAGTTTACGAAAAAATCGTGAATTGTTGTATTACGACTTTTAGTAGTATGCTCAGTTTGTAATGCGCATCAAATATATGCTGATTAAGCATTCATTACTCAGTCGGTGTTTATATTCGGGTAAAGACCAGTCTTCGATTCAAGTGGATATATACAATCAGTGTATATAATATTTGTTCTTAATTGTATTGTTTTGTGTATTTATAGTGAAGGAGTTCAAGAAATTTAAACTAACCGTGTTTGTTGATTTTAAAGGACTTTGAACTGCAAAAAGATGTGTCTTGATTGGAGAAAAATTGGATTTTTTGAATTTTTGTCTTGGTTTAAGACATTTTCAATGCTTGAGACACGAAAAACGTCTCCACCCAAGACACCTCTTTTTGCAGTATGTGTCACATCCAAAAATGATGTACTAGTTCACGAGAGATTCATAAACTTTTATTTCGTGTACATCTAATAAAAATTCGAAGAAGTCTTTTATCTATTGACCAACGATAAAAATGATTATTTTTCTTAAAAAATTTTTTTTATGTATCTCCTTTTTCCTGCGAAAATCTGCAAAAAAAGTCTCACTTCACAGAAAGAGTAAAAGAAAACAGAATTTGTCCGAATTTTAAATGGCTATAGATTAGACTGTTGTATTTGTTTATTAACATTTTGAATTTGTAATTCCAAATTGCATTAATCTTACTTGGAAATTTTAATCGGAGATCCCTAAAAAACGAATGTATGCACAAAAGGAAAAATTATACTCGAAATTCTCAGCAATGTGCAGGTAAAACTTTGATTGTTTATATAAAAATATTACCATGCAGTATTATCGCTATACAACCTGTAGGTAATATTAAATATGGTTGGATATTAAAGCATTCTAATGTTAGTAATTATTTGTAATACTATACTACCTATAAGAAAGTTTGGCTTGTTAGCAAGACTTACGCTTTGAATTTTGATTCGATTAAGAAGTAATATTTCTACAAGCATGATATCCAATATTAAGATAATAATACTAGTAATGTCGCCATAGATTTAGCATCTAAGATTGTTCTGTGGACATATCTTTTAATCTTGCACTAATTTTATTAGAATTTGTTTGCAGTATGACGCAAAATTCTATTCAATACCAGTTCGGTGCAAGAAATTGTGCTTCTTCGACTTAAAAAAAGCATTAACTATATGGATTTCCATATGTATATGGGATCTTATGTGAATTGTTATACAAAGACTCAATATAAGTCTTATAACCTACGTCAGAATCCACATAGGATACAATTCATTACGGAAAAACTTTGAAAAATTGTTTGATTTTACTCGAAACATGTTACTCGAAGTTTTTAAAGTCGCTAATTACAAATTGAAAGTCATAATTTTGCAATACAACGTAACGGACACAATATGGCAGCAGAGTTTTTTGAACCTTGAGTCATCCTAAAGATATCCTAAGGAAATTTTCGTCGCAAACAAATCGATATTTCGAAATTAAAAATGATAAATCCAATAAGTCGGACTAGTTATTTCAAAATCGAACAATTTCGATTGAAACTTATTACACTGTAATTAGTATACAATGGGTTTAAAAATTTTTTAAATAATGTATGTATGACACATTAAAAAATTTTAAATATTTGAAAGTTAATCAAATTTCATTAAATTTTTGTAAGTTTTTTACATTATTGATAAATACACTAGTACTTATTTGTTCATTTACTAGAGGTGTGCAAAAAGCTTTAGTGATTCGTGCCGAGCCTACGCAGTTCGAGCTCGAGCCAAGCTTGCACCTCATATAAAACTCTAAAAAGTTAGAGCACACAAAAAGCCCAGTCTCATTTTTGTTGCATCTCAAAATGAGACTATGTTAAACGCCATAGAACGTGGCGCCACCTATGAGTCTCATTTTTGTTGCAACTCAAAATGAGTAGCGTATGATACTCATTTTGAGACTAGGTTTTTTCAGTGAGTACTCGTGACAATAAAGGTTGAATACTTAATTATTAAGATACTCTTCTAGTTGACACCAAGGTACATCCGGATGCCTCGGAGTCAATTGATAAGAGAATTTTTGCTTCTATCGTATAATATTAGCTGTATACTAATCATAAAGTGCACCCGGGTGTCCAAGAGAAGTGAAAATCTTCCTAAGAGAATTTTGGTTTCAACTGAATAGTCATAGATATAGGCTATCACTTAAATGCAACTAGATGTCCAGGAGTCTGATAAAAAATCATCCTCAGGTAATTTTGGTTTCTATTGAATAATCATAAACATAGACGAACCCCTAAGTGCACCTGGGTGTCCAGGATTGAGGTGAACATCATCTTCAGAGAATTTTAGTTCCTAATGAATAATCATAGTTAAGGACTAACATTTAAATGCAACTGGATGACTAAGAGTCAGTTGAATATTATCTTCAGAGGATTCAAGGTTTCATATAATAATGATGTAGCTCCAGTTATGTGTTCACCCAAATGTCCAAGAGTCAGTTGAATACCAACATTTGGGAAATTAGGCTTTCATTAAAAAATCATAACTCTAGATTAACACCGAGATACACCCGGATGACATGGACTTAGTAAAACATCATCATTTAGAAGTTTTGGTCGCCATCAAAAAGCATAGCTTTAGATTAATACACTGAAATCAACATCGGTGAGCTCGCGAGGATGATTTTCAATTGAAATCTAGACACCTGGATTCACTTTACGGTTACTCTATAGCTATGATTATTCTAAAGAAACAAAAATTTCCTGAAGTTGGTGTTAACCTGACTCCTAGACACCCGAATGTTCTTCAGTGATTGTCTATAGCTATATGATTATTTTGATGAAAACATAAATTCCCTGAAACTGGTGTAAATACTCGAAAATTTCGGCTCCCCGACATTTTCGAGTATTCGAGTGGATTCGGGTACTCAAAAAATTCGAGTACTTGACATTTCCGAGTACTCGGTAGACCGAGCCGAGCTCGGGTCCGGTTCAGCTCGAAAATATTCCGGCTCGGTTCGGCCATTAGAGCTTTTTGCAAACCTCTATCATTCACTAAAATTAGAATCAAAAGTAATTTCGAAACTTTTTTTATATTAAATACCTATACAACTGCTGTTTTTATGAAACATGATTGTGTTAATAATGAACATGCATTGCTCTTTTAATGCAGGAAATAATATGATTTGAAATTATAGAAAGGCTATTTTAAAAATGTTTCGTCTTAAATGAAGGTACCTTTCGTGGATCAAAACAAGACTTTCCTTTTTACAGTGAACCATTTTGAACTTTGAAATTCTGTAATTCAGCGAATTTTACACCTTAAGTAACATACGACTTTTAAAAATTTTTCAAATTTTCAAGTAGTTTTTCTATATAAATAAATCTAATAGAAGCTGACATTGTTTTCTTTTCATGCTATGGTCCACAAATAAAGTTATATACACTCACTAAGAATTTTTAAAAAGTCGTCGTTTGTAGCCGGTATATAGTCTTTTTCACTAACTCCCAAAGGTATCCGTATTCCAACATAGGGATATTCTTTTTTCTGCCAGAAAGCTAAAATTAGGCACTTGATTCTTTTTTCTAAGGATTTACTATGTTTTGACTTTTCGAAGAATGATTCAGAAATCATTTTTCCTTGTTTTTTAATCTATGAAAAGTAAAAGTTACAAATCAATACATAGGGTAAGTGTACCAATTGCCGAGGGTGTCCCATTTGTCGATGTTACGATGGTAATAACCAAAAATATTGTCTACAATGTCTCATTTGTATATGAATATAATATTTATATATTTTTTCACATTTATAACGCATAAGAAAATTAATTTTCATTACTTTTTGGCATTTATAATGTTCTGTAATGTTTAAATAAAATTAAAAGTTTGTTTACTTGACAACAGGTACCATCCTTAACAATTGGTACGTTTACTCTACTTACTTTTTTCTTATTAAACTTTATATGAAAAGTATTTGTTCAAATCAGAATTATCAATAATTTTTATTGTGTGCCTTAAAATTATTAGTTACAATTTTTAAAGCTCAACATCATTTTGACTTATATACTGAAATTAACTAATTATATATACCTAAATATTAGAAAATTTGATCTTAAGATTATGCCAACTTCTGTAAAATCCAAAGGCAAAATTTAAAATTGATTTTTTTCAATTTAGAGAAGACTGTCCTACAATGGAAAGGATAAAAGACTACTATTGCAATTTTTTAGTAATTTTGTTACTTAACTTTTAACTTTTGCTAATAAAAATACAACACCATTCTGTTGGATAATGAATACAAAAATTATCCATTGCAGGACACTCATTAGAATTTTTTTATTCACAATACGTTTCCAAGTGCGAATTTTGAAAGGTTGGCATAACTTCACATTGGAAATGCTTGCACAAAGTATCGAAATCATTCCATAAATTTAAAGGAGAGTATAGAACAGGCCCTTTTAACGTCGCTAGTAACGCTATTCTCACTTGATCTTAAAACAAATGCAAGAAGAATATTTAACTATATCAGCTAATTATTATTTTTGGTAGTTAACTCAATTGCTATTATATATGGATAGTAATTATTGTTAGTTAACACAGCTAATTATTAGTTAAAATGGATCATTTTTTTACGTAACAGCAAATTATTAGCTGCCATAGCCAAAAATTAGCTATCCATATAACAACAAAGTAATTTTCCTCTGCGTAGGATTCAATGTTTCCAAGTCCTATTCTGACATGTTCTTTAAAGGTTGGCCCAAATATAGATATATTGTACCAATTATAATTTTCAATGTTTCGTTGAGAAAACTAGCAAACTGATAGTAGTATATCATTTTTCGTTATCAATTGTTGAGCCGTCTAAATATTTAACTATATTAATCTGTGTCCGTCATAATTTTGTGACCTGACAAACTCGTTATTTGAAAAGGAGAACTGATGAGGAATTAGTTAATAGTTAGTATGGCCAACCATAATAGTAATGTCTATGTAGGTGATAATGTGGCAATGACTAAAATATTTAGAATTGGTAAATGTGAAATAGTAATTGAATCTACAAAAATTGATGGCTATACAATTTTTATTAGTAAACGGGAAAAAAGAAGGTCGACTTGATATACGAAGCACATCACATGGATTTTTGTGCTAAGAAGAATATCGAGTGTGTGGAAGCGATGAAACTGTAAGGAGAAATATCAAAAGCCAGGAAAATAAAGAATATGTAATGAATGCCTTTGAAAATATTTGCGTACTCGAAGGAAAAGTAAATTTTAATAAGTTGAACGTATATCTTTATAATGTGCGAATAATATTATATTAATAGTTGTCGTTATAAATTTATTAATTGTAAAATGAACTAAGTAAATGTATTAGAAATTTTATTAGTGGTCCCTACTAATTGAAATAGTTGTCTTTACTAACAAAAAAGTGGTAAATTTTTCAATTACTTATAACTGGTATCTCCAACTATTCAATTAGCTGCAGTACTTTACAAACAAAAATGGTATTCGTAAACATTTTATTGGTTGTATTAACTACTTTGTTCTCTCAGTGCACTCCCTTGAAGGCGACTTTGTCAAAGTGAAAATGATGTCAGTAAAAAAGACATTTTTAGGAAGTCTTTTTAAAAAGGTGGGTTACTGGGGTCATATGAAGATACTTTCATTGTTTGTTTTATTAATTTATCTGAAAAAACTATAATTTATAACAAAAGTTAAAAATTATGACCTTTTATAAAATTAATTTATTTGGTTAAATTAGTGAAATAAATAGTAGAAATATTTTCATAAGACATTTCTAAAATTGTTTCATTGGAGTATTGAATAAGATAATTAGGTACTAAAAGGGCTCTCCAGTTTAATTTCACCATTCTGTGATTCTATTCAGACAGTTACAGGGCGAAATAGTTCAAACCTTACTTTTTTCTGCATCATAACCTGATAATTTAAACGTGAAACGAGAGGGCGTCTTTTCATAACATTTCTATATCCTACTTTAAATTCCCACACTGGTTTATATAAAATGAACATATAGGGGAGATTCGGGTAACTCCGGACATTGGGTAGTCCTGGACACTTTTAATTTTTGAAAGAATAATGTGTTATTACTATTAAAATAAATTACACATGCTTTACAATACGCTTTAACTTCCATTTTTGAAATATTTACACAGTTTTTTCATTTTGTTTTATCAAAAAAATTGAATTTTCTAAAAAAATCTGAAAGTATCCGGACACTTTAGAAAATGTATGTACGTCACATTGAACGTCTTATAAAATCTTTTTTATGTTCACTTTCTGTGAATATTAAATAGGTTTTTCAATTTATTTCTAATACATGGTCTATTTTCATTGTTGAACATATACACAGTAAAAAGAAAGTCTTATTTTCAGCCATGAAAGGTACTTTAATTTAAGATGCAACATTTTAAAGACAGCTTTTGTTTAATTTCAAATTTTATTTTTTTGCTGAATTTAAAGAGCAAAAGTGTTCTGAATATCAGCAAAAAATGTGCTGAATTTAAGGCAATCATGTTGGAAATCAGTAGTTCTATACTTAATTTAAAAAGTAGAACTGTAAATTCAGATTTCTTATCCTTATTTTCACGCAAGCCGTGCTTAAATTAAGACTGGCATTACTTTCAGGAATTGTTTAATTTCAGACAGTATTTAAAATAAGATTTACTTTTTACTGTGTAATTTGACGTTAGTATATTAAGTTTAATAATTAAAATATAAAATATTTTTGCACATGTTCGGGGCTACCCGACAAATTGTTGAAGGTTAGAATATTAATACTGATTTTTTTCCTAAAAGGTTTGATTATTTTACAAATAAATTTATGCTGAAGGATAAAAGAAGTAGTCTGTTTGATATAAAAAAATGTAATTAACATTCTAAAAATATGAACACAAATTATTTATCAAAATGCTTAAGTGTACGGGGCTACCCAAATTTCCCCTACTTTATTATTATTGGAAACATTAAACACACCTCTACCTATTATTATTGAATACAATCGGGACAAACGCAACAAACGAGGTTACCTCTTATGTTGCCTACTATTCTTTATATAACAAAGGCGTATTATGGTCACTCTATGCTATCTGAGACGGTACTTGCTAAGTTTCTCCAAATATAACACAGCTAGTCAATAAAGTTTTCTTTATTGTCCTAGGGTAATAATGGGCACTTTATTAACCGCTGGGTTATAAGAGGGAACCTTAGTATGCACATGTACATGTAAATAAAGTGACCATAATACGCCTGAGTTGCTTAAAGACTTTTTAACAACATTCCTAGGAGTTACACTGAAACCTCCATCGAGTCCACTGCTTGGGAGTGGTGTCAACTCGATCGAACAAGGTCACCTTGCTCGAAAACGAAAACAGACAGGGCCGTTAATACTTAATAAATACCAACGCTTAGATATTGTGTAATATTTCATATTTGTCAATAAGTTTGTAAATTTGAAGAAATAACAAATTAGAAAAATAAAAATTAGAAAACATTAATAATGATAAAATAAAAATCAACAAGTATAAAATATCAATAATATATAGCATTATATTAAAAACAAGAACATATCTCCCTTAATAGATACGTTACTGACAGACACGCCCGCCACTCAAAGTCTTCCCTCTTACGTCCCTTCCCTGCCGCGTCATAGAAAAAAATAGAGACGTCACTCGATCGAATATCCCTCGATGGAGGTTTCAGTGTGTGTCAATTGTCAGGTCAACCGTTGCCTACAATTTTACCAACAGCCGTGCCAATTATTGCCCAAATTTTGTCCAACAAAAAACTTTGAGCCTTTCAAACGACTAAAACTACTTTACCCAGAGTTGTGGCAACCCTGGAACCTAAAGTTGGCTCGATGGCTGGGTTAACACTTCATTCAATGATTGGCTTGCAATGTCGGGCAAACATCCAGCAGTTAAAAACTGCCAAATTAGAGCAAACTTGGCAAATGAAACTTCGTTTACCAATGTATCTGTCGGACAACCTAGTTTCGCACCTGGAAAAGGTTTAACTTCTTCAATTGTTATCTAGAAATATTTGGAAAGTACATTATCGGCTAGTTAAGAAAAAATTGTAACATGTAATAATGTTTTTGGCAACTTGTTTAACAATAAAGAAATATTCCAAAAAAATTTAAATGGGTAATTCTGACCGTAGAACATGACATGTTAACTGAAATGTCTTATGATTATTTTCACATTAACGTAAATGTTACATGGACAGTTAAAAGGGACCTGCGACCCGAAAAAAAAGATTTCGAGAAAAACGACTTCGAAGTTTAGCAAATTAGTTTTTTGCACTGTTTTTTGTCAAAGTACGCGAAGAATCACCCAAGTATATTTTTTCTACGACTTATAAAAACTTAAAAGTACCAAAGTAGTTCCTGTAGTTTCATTTCTGATGTCTGTTTGGTCTGTTCTGGTCATAATTTGTGTCACTTTGTCATTAATATCTTGCAATTTGCTAGAGCAATCTTCAAGACTTCTCACCTTGGCTGATAATTTGGATATTATTATATTTTGTCGTTCTATGAATGAGCGAAACTGTGCTGTCTTTTTTTTTCTTCGCACAATTCAGCCGCGTAATTTTTTATGACGTTTCTAAGAAAACTTTCATTGTCTAGATTTTAATGTACCTAGTTGTAGATGAAAATATGAAATATGAAAATTAAAAAATAGAAAACGAAAAACAAACAACTAAATTTTGGAACTAACTTCAAAAAAGTACAAAAAAATGTTACAACAAAAAGTTATAAATGTTCTTCCAAATAATGATGCAAATTAATGATACAAATATTACTAAAAATGTTGAAAGCATTGGTATCTCGGTAGATGAAAGATTAACACTTCGCTGGGTTAGTGGGAAGAAGTGCACCTCTAATTTTGGTTGAAAAAGAGGACACCACGCTTTTTAGTTGATGAAAACGACACGCTAAGTAATTCATTTTAAATAAATTTTCTGTTGGCGATTCTATATGTAATGCCTTTTTTTATATCAATTTGTGCTAAAGTAAGTATGAAAATTATACGTTCATAAATCCATTAAAATGAAAACTCATAAAACAATTGCATTACACATAGTATCGGTAGACGGAATTTTATGTTAATTGAATATTTTTGTCGTGTCTTTTTCTTCAAGGTGTCCTCTTTTTCAAACAAAATTAGAGGTTTACTTTTTTTTACTAACCCAGCGACTTTGGAACTGCGATTTCTTAATACAGATTTCTGGTGAAACAGATTTTTAATTTTTATGACACAATAAAATTTTTTATTTCAAGGGTAAGACTCCGTCAGAAAATATATGATTTGCATGGGCTTTTTGGATTAAGCTGTACTTTGGTGAAATTGTAGTATTGGATACTAGATACTAGTGTGCCAGCGCTGTTTCAGTGCCCGGAACGCTTCGCACAGTAGTTAATTAACAAATAGATAACTCTCGTCCTTCTTAAAAAAAAATTCTATTTTTTGAACAGTAAGTCTCCTTCGATGTTCTTTTTTTAAGTGAAAGGTGAAATTATAAGGAATTTGCAGCTTAATCCAAAGACTCCATGCAAATCATATATTCACTGCAAAAACTGATATCTCACAAGTGTCTCACAATGAGTTGTTTTAAGCGTTTCCACCATTGAGATACAAAATCTGTTTTATATTGAGACATTTAATTTCATCTCGTGTCTCATTTTGAAACATTTAAAGTAACTCAATTCGTATAAAACACATAAAACGTTTTCTTACCGTGAGACGGATACTCGAAACACGTAACGTGTCTCAAAATGCATTGCTAAATGTGTAAAACACTTGAAACGTCTTAAAATGAGACACCTATCTGTTTCAAATATGTGGACACAAAACATCTACGTGTTTCAAATATGGGGACAAAACGTCTCAAAATAAGACATTTGATTTTGCAGTGTTTTCTGACGGAGTCTTACCCTCAACTATTATTATTTGAGAAATTCTGTGTAAAGTTATTTTTACTATAATTATTATTATTGTTATTAATACTATTACACCGAAAAAATGTTCTTGTTTTATACGAATTTCTCTTATTATAATGCACATTTTCCTCCTGAACATGACTCAAAAATAATCCTCTTATTTTAATAGGAATATTCTCTACTTCAGAATATTCCTTCAAAATAAGGGGAAAATACTCTTAGATTAAGAGTAATATTCTTGATTTAAAAGGATTTTTCCTCACAAAACAAGAATATTTTATTCAATGTGTCATAATAATAATGGAAGGTCTGGCTGCAATAAGGGGAAGAACTCGAGACTTGGAAGGGATACTACCAGTCGGGTAGCAGTGACAAGCCTTGAGCAGCTCAGTGCTCACTGATTGATATTATCCCTTTCAACTATGCGTTCGTCCTCTTATTGTAGCCAGCCCTTCAATTATTATTAATTACTTCATTGTTTTTGAGAATTTCAAAAGCTTTGGTAACTTCATTGTCTTCGATAATTGCATTCTCCTCGTGAAAGTCGTTGAAATTTCTATTTGAGTCCTCTGTATTGTTTTTTCCGTCAGTTTGGTTATCTGTGTAAACCTTTTTCTTCATCTAAAGAGAAATAATGTTTACTATTAATTTTCTAATACACACTACCGTCCATGAGTATCAGGACGATTACACACTACTCTTTAAAAAAGTATGCCATCGTTTTTTTCAATCATATCTCATTAAAAAGGAGATACAAAAAAAAACTTAAATCCGGTTAAAAAGCTGATTAAATTTTGCGTAAAATAAGCTGTTTTTGAAGTAATTTCGTTAACTATTTTTTGAGCTGTAGAATGAGACACTAAATTAATTTAAAAAAATTTCAAATTTTCTCATTTTTGTCTCTTGACTTCAATTACTATTAACTTTTTCGAAATCTAAAAAAATTTTGAAAAACTATTTTAAAAATACAGACATCTTCGTTAGAATCTCAGCTTCAAAATAAGCCTTTGAAAATTTAAAAAGGTTAATCCCTCTTTGATGTATTATTAAAAATGTGAAGCCGAGTTTCGACGATTGGTTCATTGGAATTTAACTGTGACGACTCGATTCTGGCTTCGTGCGGCTGCGAATGGGAAAGAAAACAGAGACGAATTTATGCTGGGGAATAATAAATAATGATGTTTCACGAGTAATATAAAGAAACTCTAAAGATTATCGTTCACCCGCATAAATTCGTCCCTGCTTTCTCTCTCATTTCCAGCACCGCGAAGCCAGAATCGAGTTGTCTAAGTTAAATTTCAATCCACAAATCGATCGAAACACAGCTTCACATTTTTAATGATATATCGATGACGGATTAATATTTTTGAATTTTCGAAGGCTTATTTTAAAGATGAAATTCTAACAAAGATTTATGTGTTTTTAAAAAACTGTTATCAAAAATTTTTTTTAGAATTTTGAAAAAGTTCAAGTCAAAAGACAGAAATGGGAAAATGTGATAATTTTTTTTATTTCATTCTCACTCTACAACACAAAAAATAGTTAACGAAATTACTTCAAAGACAGATTATTTTACGCAAAATTTATTCAGCTTTTTAACGACATTTAAGTTTTTTTTGTATCTCCTTTTATTTACGAGATATGATTGAAAAAGTGGTGGCATGTTTTTTTATGGAGTTGCGTGTAATCGTCCTGATACTCGTGGACTTTATATTAGTGTATACCCACATTGTAAAACTGTAATCGACTTAGTAAATCAAGGACGCTTTTATTACATACTTCAACATAGCATTTATATATATGCATGTCAATTAACAGTGGGCACAGCCACAGTGATTAGAAACCATGATTTAGCTGGACAAAACCGCAAAAAGAAGTTTAAAAATGGCAATTTTTACTTGATGATTAGTTACTTGGGTACTGAATGCGTTCTGTAATGAATAGACAGGTCACTAAACTGCATACTTTCGTAGAAATAGAACGTCAAAGTGGACATGATAGCATAGCAGGTCAAAATTTATAAAGCAAAGAAAAATTGACTTCAGTTCAAGGGCCCATTACTTTTGTCTACAATTTTTTTTAGGTATTTGCCTAATGTGGAGGATGTTCTTAGAATTATATACTTCAAGAATTTGTATTATTATAGGTTCAATTAATTGGTTAGGATAATAACTTTTAATACCTTCAAAAGTTCAGATATGATGGATGCAAGCGATACATTATTTAATAATTTATAGTAATATTTAAAAAAGTTTTTTTTTCTCTATGGTTCTCCGCTTTCTACCTACGATAAAAATGAACGTAAATAGTTACTAATTCATACACTGAAAAGTTGTTGGCAGAACTGTTCGCCCAATGCGCTGAAGTGCTGAGTTAGAAAGGAACGCACAGCTCACTTTAGTTTTGGGAGAGTAAAGGCCTAAGCACAACTGCTTCGCGAATGTCGTTCGCGAACGCAAAGCATGAGTTAGAAAAGGACATAAATATATCTCTATCCTTTTCTAACCCATGCTCTGCGTTCGCGAACGACATTCGCGAAGCAGTTATGCTTAGCTCTTAACTCTCCTTTTCGATAGAGCTGCCGAACTATCTGTCAAGCAGCCGCTCACTCAACGCCATTGGTAGTCCACTTTAAGAGAGCAATTCGCCCAATTTTGTTTGAACTGTGAGTTAAAACGTCAACTAGCGCTGCACAACAGTCAATAGCGGAAGTGTTCTCTCAACAGTTTTTCAGTGTATAAAAGCAAGTTTAGCTGTTACTATTTGCAAGTTTGTTCTAAAATTTTAAACAATTAAATGAAAGAAAATACATAAAAAATGCGAAAGTGTATACAAGCATTCAATAATAAATTTGAAGACTCACATTTATTACTATGTAAAAGTTATTTCAGCCAATATTATCGAATCTAAAGTCAATTGTCGAAAATTAAAAATGTCTGATCAAATATGCCGGAATATTAAGTTTAAAAAATTAATGGATTTTAATGAAACGTTATATTCAAAGCTTTTTTTGGCTCGCTGATTACGAATCTAAAGTCAGTTTTTAAGATTTTAAAATGACGGATCTAATATGTCGGACAGTGAGTTTAAAAAACCGATGTTTTTATAAAAAATAATTGTTCAGTGAGGTAAAATATGTGAAAGAACAAGCTATGTAAAGAAAAATAAAAAAAAAGTGTTTCAATTTTACAAATATAACAATTTAAAAACTAGGAATTTAAGTTTTTTAGATTTACAGCCAGTTTCACCAACTTCAATTAAAAGTTAATCATTGATTAAAGTCAATATAACCGCTCATGATTGGTCGGTTAAGGATTTAATAGTTGATTAACTTTTAATTGGTAATGTTGAAACTGTCCCTTAATATTTAAAGAAAATAATTATATCTCATTAAGAATTTTATGATCTCCATTTAACTAAAAACACTTTATTCTTCATAAACATGATTCAGTAAATTACGTCAAATTTTTTTTTAAAGTTTTGTTCATGTATATTTGTATAAATAGTGAACATTTTGTATTTTTTTCAAAAAAAAATATCTTTTTTTTAAAGAGTTATTCGTTATATAAAAAAAACCAGTTTTCCCACTGCTGCAGTGATTGCGGCCTTCTGAATGACTGAAATCAAAAAAACCAAAAAGATTATTAAACTAAAAGATACTTGCCGTACTATGAGGCTCCTGTTTTTTTATTGAATAAAAAATAAAATTTTGGGATGCCAAGAACCCTCGGTTTTTTTTGGCGAAATTTAAAATCTTTTTTCAAAACTCCGCCATTTTGTTGAAATTTAATGTTTTTTGACATCTAAGGGTCATAGTACGGCAAATATCCTCTAGTTTATTAATCGTTTTAGTTTTTTTTATTTCAGTCACTGAGAAAGTCGCAATCACTGCAGAAGTGGGAGAACTTTTTTTATATTCAGGAGATAGCGAATAACTCTTTTAAAAAAGATATATTTTTATTTGAAAAAATTAAAAAATGTTTACTATTTATACAAATATACATGTATAAAACTTTAAAAAAAATTAGATGCAATAATTTCCCTGAAAATAATGTCTGAATATCACCGTTTTTTTCAGTCACTCACAGTAGGTGTGCCCCTTAATAATTTGTTTAAAATTTCGTTCGATATTTTATATTTATCATTTTCAATTTAAAAAAGCTAACATTATATTTCCACTCTGCAAGCCAAAAAAAAATGAATACCATGTTTCATTAAAATCCAATAATTTTTTTATATTACTGTCGGACATATTGGATGCATCATTTTGAAAATTTGAAAACTGACCTCAGTTTTAGTAATTAGCGACCCAAAGAACCTCTGAGTAACAAGTTACATTAAAATCCATTAGTTTTTTAAAATTTCTGTCTGGCATATGAAATACGCCATTTGAATTTTTAAAAACTAGCCTCAGATTCGTAATCTGCGACCCCAAAAACTCCCGAGTAAAAAATTTCATAAAGTTAATCATAGCAATTTTTAGGAAACCGTTTAGTCCAGATACACAGTAAAAAATGAATCTTACTTTAAGATCAGCCTTAAATTCAGCACTGTCCACTGTAATGTTAAAGAATACAAAATGTTTCAGATCACTGTGTACAGGGGTGTCTAGCAGTCGTCTGAAAAGCTTTCTTTTTTGCCTCTGTACACCTGGTGACAATAATGGTAATGTCGCTAAGATATCATAAAACACAGTAATATTGTGTTAAATTAATTTTAAGTTTAATTAAAAATTTTTGAAAATATTAAACAGTATACGAAAGTGGGATTGAACTCAGATACCTTGGACTTGAAGCTTTTCGCCTAAAGCCTCATTCCTGTCGAAGACAGATATGATTCTCAAGAAAGTTTATGAATTCACTTGTCAATAAAATGAATTTAAATTTAAAAAATTCCAAAAACTTTTATCTTTAGCATTGTCAAAGTCCTACTTAAACGTAGAAAATAACATATGAATTTATAAAAATTTTCAAAATTTTAAAGAAAGAGACTATTTTCAGGCATCTGAAAGACATACAATAGACAAGATGTAGAACATTCTTAGGGCGTCTTTAAAACGATATTTTAACAAGTGTACCCACTGAGTTTGTCATTAGTCTTACCATGATTTATCATGTTGATTACAATTATTTAACGTGTTGAACATATCAGGGAGACGATTATGAAACTACTCACATTCTGTATTGCAACATTCTTTCCACTTTGCATTCAAAAATGTGAAAAAGAGAAGTATTTCCATAATTGTCCCTCTGAGATGCATTTTGATATTAAAGAACTTACATCATTTAACATAATTTGTATTGTGTTTCTTTGTGAGACATTTGTCGCAGCTGCAGCATTTTTTTTACAAGATTCTACAACAATAAATCTTTATAATTACTAAACACAAAAAATCGTGATACAAGTAAGTTTGTAAAAAGTTTATTTACCCAAAAAAATAAGATAAATAAAATAAATCGGTATTTTACAGCAAATGAATCATACTTCACAGTATTTGGCAATAAACTTATTTATCTAATTTGGAATATTACACGGAAAAACTTTTTTCAAGAGTTATTTAGAAACTTATTAAATAACACAGAATATGAAAATAAAACAAGAAATGCTACAAAACCGTTACTTTGAAATATTATTTTAAGCTGTTCGGTGATAACTGTAGTAAATTTCTGGACAAATTGTTGAATTTTCTTGAAAAAGTCCTGAACTGGTTTAAGAATAAAAAAATTTGAAATTAACGAACAAAATTTGCCCGCGTGAGTAGTCGAACTTGAGACCTCGAGACTCAAGATATCTCCGATTTATACCACTCGGCTGCAGGGACACGATACGATACTTTAGTTTAAGATTGTATTTAAAGCGTTTAAAGACAAGTGGTGCTGTATACCCATTGGTTACGCTACGTCTTCTTTCTTAAATAGTTGGAGACTTTTTCAGCGCGCAGTGACTGAAACACTCAGCCGCAGCGTCAAGAACAATTATTTTCAAGCCATTAAAAAAACACCTAAAAATTCTTTAATGAATATTGAACTTTTTTAAAATAAATTCTAAATTTTTCCTATATCCTGAGTTCTTGAATAAATTTCGTAATAACACTTGAAAAAAGTTTTTCCGTGTAGAAAAGTTACTTTTTTCATGACTTACATTATCTGCTTTAACTGTTTTTTTAAAAGTAGCAACAACTTCTTTTTTTTTTTGATACCGAAACTGGTGATGTAGTTTCAAACTGTTTTTTGGGCTTATGAAGCCTTTGTGTTCGTCGTGGACCTATTTATTAAATAATTGAGTTTTAAAATTTTATTCTTTGGATTTTCTCTAAACTTTGACTACTTTGTGTAATGTACATTAGTGCAATATCAGGTTCACATATCCAATTTGAGAAGTAGACACACTGAGAAAATTGAATATTAAAAATCTTAATATATTAGATATTAAGAAAAGATAGTACTTCACAACATCTAGATATTAACAGGTATAATCTACAAATTTTAAGTTATGTTTGAGCAAGTCTTTTCCAATATCTGTGGATATTAAATTTAAACATCTAAGATATTTATGTATTTGACTGTCACAGATATTGACTGTTAATATCTAGATATTAAAGCTCTATATCCATTTTTCTCACAGTGCATATATATTCACTTATTAACCACTAAATTTTTTTTATATTCATAAATTGCAAGAATCACAGTGGTATATTTTTCGTAAGTAGTTAACGATATATCACATTTATTCTACTCTTTCATTTAACAATGAAACAATGATGTCTCTATATGTGACAGTACACAAGAAAACGTGCCTTAGCTCCAGAATATGAATTCTACCGGAAACGTATTAGAAGCTGGACCTTCCTGATTGGTTCAAATTATGCTCATGTTTGAACATCTATATAAAAAAAATCAATAAGTAAAAAGTATTTTTGACCTTTGTACGTGAAAGAAGAACTTAAAATCTATAGAGTTTAATTAAAATTTCAACATTAATTTTTTGGGAGCTAAGGCACGTTTTGTCGTGGACCGTCACATATAAACATTTAAAATAAAATGTATCAATTTAAGTAAAATGTGTCAGTTTTAAAATTTATTTTTAGTATTTAAAAACATATATTATGAATATATAATTGTATAATATTTAAAGGAATAGAAAGTAGTATATTTATTTTAAAAATTTAGTATTCGAATATGAAACTACAGAATGTTAAAAATCCTTACAGCACTACAGGCAATAGCGGAACAGTGTAAAATATGTATGAGTTCGTTTATTTTCTCTCAGATTTTCTAGTATACCTTCCCAATATTTGATAAGAAACGGTAACGCAAGAAGGGTCCATAAATTTTTTTTGCGTCATTCAGAATTTTTAGTATAAATATATCAAAAACCAGAAAGCTACATTACAAAAATTAGTAACATCTTTACCTCATTTTTAAAACAGACACTTTTCCCTAAAGTAGAAAATAGTATATTAAAATGTGACACAAGTTTTAGCATTTTATACAAGTAAATTTCTTTCTGTGTGCTTAGTTAATGACCTAATTACGTAAAACTCATAAGTATCACAAAGACCCAACTATAGATAAGAACTAATTAAAAAATGAAGTATCAATTATACTTAGAGTCCTAAACCTTGACTTCTAGTCTTCGTTAACTTCAATTTTGATTAAAGACATTCATAAAATAAATTACAACCGTTGAAACAACCAAGGCTCAGAGTTTGGCCAAAGAAAAGTTTAAATCTTTTAAATAACGTTGCCATGATTTGTGCCAAACTTTGCAGGTGAAAGATGACCTTGTAACGAATTTTATGATTTTTAATTTATTGCAAAAGCAAAATTAAATATGAAACAATTGAAATTAATATTTTTAAAATATATATATAATAACTTAAATTAAAAAGGTAAATAATTAAATTTAAATAGTAAATAATTGTCGTTGTACAAAAATTTTAATCATCAATGAAAAAGAACTAAAATACATTTGGCGATTACGCGTCTCATTCACATTCAGTTTGATAAACACACATACATACAAACTTATACACACATATACAAATAGAAAAAGAATAGATAAAATTATTTTACATCAATAATAAAGCGTTAAATAAAACTTTGGTGAATTAATCTGTATATAAATGAAATAATAAAATATATGAATATAAAGAATTCACATATATTTTATAGCAATACGTAGAATACTCAATTTTGAAGTTAAATGTTATCCACTTGAATTCAATAAAATCAATTAAACAATAAAGACAAATACAAAAGAAAACAAATAAAAAAATAAAACTTATCCGCTGGCGTCCTTTTTTTGGGAAGCGAGGTTGCAGCGTGGGTCTCAATTTGGCGCGAAGAGAGATTTCAAGTGCTGGTGCCGGCTCGTTCCAAGCTCGTGCAACTCTTTTGTGATCGTAAATTCGCCCACGATTAATTTATTTAGAAAAGAAGTACACTCCCTTCGTCCTGGCCACTATTCCTGGAATATGTAATTTTTTTCCTTTGATTATTGATCCCTTTTTTCATCAAAATTCCCCAACGCTGAATTCCTCACCCCGTATAGCCTCTCTAAAGTCGCCACTCTCTGGGCTGTCGGCGACACACAGAGAAGCGGCTGTATTTTTCATCGACACCACAACGGAATGTGAGGAAAATCAGCGCAGAGGGCCCACATACCCATTTTCGCGGATAATACCCCCACACCGAGCAATCAATCCCACTACCGAGCACTCTCCATCTCCCCACCGCATTCCCCTCACAACCCAGGAACAAATTCAAAGTAACGATATAAAAAAAATTCCGACTATATTATTGATGAGAATTTCTACCTTTCAACCTGATGGTCCTATTTGGAATGGAAATATTGCCTCAACATTAATGTCTTCTGACCTGCGATAGTATTCTTTCGCAATATTAAGAAACATATATAATAAATAGTGTAATTATTATATTGCCTCAATTATTTCACCGGTAATCTTGATTTCAAAAAAGCCAATAGACATTACTTTTAGTACCAAGATGAAAAAATTGCATTTTTCCTTTGTACTACAGAATAGTTATGTATACATTTATTAGGAAAATATAAAATACGTAAGAAAAAGTAGAAAAATAAACCAACTGTGATCCTTGGTACAAGGTATTTATCACTGTGGTGGTTTAAATAGTAAAATCACATCATTTCAATTACGATTCAAATTAAACGGACAATAGTATTTATCATTAGTATAACACAGAAAATTATCCAAATAAAGTAACAGAACCTAAACTTAATAAAAATCTTTCCAAATGTTAAAAGTTTTATAAATTATGAAATGATTTAGGAATATGAATGAATCAGGAATTACAATATTAAGCGGGAGGAAGCTACTGTTGTATCGTATAATGGCAGGCGATAACAACACGTGACACACTTTAGGGGGGGGGGGTAGATTTTGCAAGCAACCAAAGAAGGAGAAATTTTAAATTATCTCAATGACCATGATATGTCTTACTAATTTTACTCTCAATAGAACATTCTGATTGGTTTACTAGCAAGACGCCTTATGTAGAGAAGTTGAATTTCAAGGCTACGGATTGGTCAGTGTACCAATAGTACATCATGCAACAAGGGAGATAATTCTGAGTTTTTCATTATTGTGGGAAGTCATAAACGAGGTTACCTCCCTTGTTGCATACTTTGCTTTATACAACAAAGACGTATTATGGTTACTCTATGCTATACCTGAACCGGTACATGCTAAGTTCTCCCATGTAACCCAGCTGGTCAATAAAGTTACCATTGTATCCCTAGGGAGATAAAAAATACTGTAACTTTACTTTTCAATAAAGTTACAATTATATCCCTAGGGAGATAAAGAGTACTTTATTGACCTGCGAGCGATCTGTAATGTACCCTTTATCTCCCTAGAAATATAATAGTTACTTTATCGACTGCTGGGTTATAAGAGTGAACTTAGTAAGCGCCTGTAAAGATATAGATAAAGTGACCATAATACACCTGAGTTGTATAAAATCATTAAAGGCTATGTCCAAGTTCTGAAATGTAAACAAACCAAAAGGTAAACAAACCATGCACTAAAATCGCAATTTCGCGACAGCCGATTCTCGCTCAAAAATTACCATTTTACACTTTCTTTACGAAAATGGTAAAAACTTCTTCACCGTACGCGCGGTTGACATAGTCAAAGACTTTAATTTTTCGCAACGTGAACTCTGTTGCGCTCTGCGCGTGCGCAAGCCGTACCAAGGTCGCAATGAAATCAACATGCGAAAATGCACATTTTGTTTTCGACTGTAACACTGTTGTTTTCTGATGTTCTCTGCTATTCAAGATATAATTACCAAATTCAATACTTTAGTTTACCATTATGCAAATGAGGTGATCGAAAAAATACTTCATTATAGACCGATTAGTGAAGCATTTTTTCGACCATCTCATTTGCATAAATAAATATTAATTTACAATTTCTTTATGGAAATGATAAACTAAAGTATTGAATTTGGTAATTATATCTTGCATAGCTGAAAACATGAGAAAACAACTGAGTTACAGTCGAAAACAGAATGTGCATTTTCGCATGTTGATATCATTGTGACCTTGGTATGGCCTGAGCACGCTCAGAGAGCAACAGAGTTCACGTTGCGAAAAATTAAAGTCTTTGACTATACCAACCGCACGACGCGTCGAAAATGCTATTTTTCAGGTCATTTTTATTAGTTATCCTCTTTTCGCGCCTTTCTGCTGTCCTCTAAAATTTTAACTCAAGTCTGTTTATATAAATATAAGATCAATAAAAATTGAAGGAAAAGCAGTTTTAAAGACAAATGAATACAACAAAAGTTTTTTAATTTGTCAGGAAAATTCCCGGTTTTTCCTGGTCAAATTAAATTCCCGATTATTTCTCGGTTTCTCACGCAATTGCTAATGGACACTCTATCTTATGTATTAAACCAAAACCCGTTAAACATTGGTACTAGTGTATAACACATGAACTTAAAAATGAGAAATTTCTTAAAATAAAGCAGGTAAAAAAACCGGTTAAAGTTTGGAAAAAGCCGAAAATTTTGTTAAACAAACATAGACACCCTGCTAAACTTTTTGTCTTAACATTGCTCAAAACATCTTTAAAAGTTTAATCAAAAAGTTAAATAACGTAATTTTTTACCATGTAAGCTTTACACAGTAGGATAGTGATAGCATCGTATCACAGGTGACATACTATTCTAGACTCAAAATGGGCCTGACGTGTTAAATGAGTTTTAAAACACTTTCAAAAATCCCACTGTGATGCTTGCAAGGGATTTTTGAAAATGTTTTAAAACTTATTTAACACATCAGGCCCATTTCGGGACTTTTTGGAAAATTTTCTCTATATTATAAGGTATAAATAAATTTAAAAAAAATAAAAATAAATCCGTCTCAAAATTAAATAAAAATTTTTTTATTTATGTTTCTTAAAAGTCGAAAGAAAAGTAAAACTTTCATTTTTTGACAACTTTTTCCTAAACTTAATATTTTCGGACTTATAAGCTACTACTGAATGTAGGTCTGCAATTAAAAGTGAAAAATTTCGAAAATTCATGACTGAAAAATATTTACAATTAAACAAAAATGAAAAATACTTATCTGTTTTTTTCCGATACAGAATATAAAAAAAAAAATTTTGGACGATTTTAAGATGTCGACTTAAATCTCACGTGGAATTGCCCATATATTGTTCAAAAATTTTACCAAGATCCACTCTAAATTATTAGGCGGATGACTACTGTTAGGTGGCCGACTATATGGTTTATCCTATACCACAAAAATTTCAATAGCAGTCAAAGCGGGAAAAATTCCATGGCCCCGGTTGGGTCCTCAGCAGGGAACCAGATCTGGCCCGTGGCATGGCCCCGGTCGGTTTTATTGTTTCATCCAGGCCGGGGGCAGGTCAGATTTCCCGAAGTGGCCCCGGTCTTGCCCGGTCTGGCCCCAGCCAGGGCCAGGTCTAAATTTCTGCACGGGTTCTCGTTATATCAAGATTGGAGTTTACATACATGCATACATACACGAAATTTTTTATTGGCATTTTTGAAATCCTGGATGCTCAAAAGGAATAATTCTGTGGGATATTTAAAGTTCTGAGCAATGTACAGACAAAAGTCTCATCTTATGTATATAGATTGTATATTTTTCGATAACTGTTACCAACTGACATTGGATTTGGTAAGAGCTTAACATTTTATTTTTAAATGAAGGATTTTTTTTGTGTAAAATTAATAAAAAAAAGAATTAAAAATTTAAAAAATTTATATTAATAATAGAAAACCATATTAAAAATTATAAAAAAATCTTAGATATATAGTACCACATATTATGTTGTTATTATCAAGCACCAGAACTAGATCTGATTAGATCTTCCAAAATAAACTCTTAATTTGAATCAGTAATGAAGTCACTGATTTATTCAAGGAAAGAAAAATTCGCTAAAATATCAGTATTATCTCTGGCAATCAGTACTGTCAATATGTAATCACCCCAAAGTGATACCCACTCAAGACAATTTCATCGGCAATTATCGTTTCTCCCGACAATCAACGATCACTTATAATCATCATTCACTCTCATACTATTAAACCACTACAATACAGTTCGAAATTATGAATTTAAAATTCCGTATGTACGGTAATTGAACCCAACTGTATACTTATAACTATTTCAGATTTAGAGAGTACTTAAAATAATTAGATATTGGTTCTGTTACCTTATGCACGAATCATTAAATTAAAAAAAACAATAGATTGCAATTATAACCTTCTCTGTGAAGAAAAAATGTACTCGATTGAAATGATAAATGGCTTAACCCTCCATCCCTCGCATGGTGAGAAGTTTCCTCACCTGCGACGGATCGCATTACAAAAAAAGATGCGACGAATGAAGCGTTAATTATTATTAATAATCCAACGATAAATTAAAGCAAATAAGATGGATTATAATAAAAGAAAAGTGTGCTGATCCAAAAAACTGTATTAGGTCTCGGAGTAAGGAAAACACCCGACTTACAGCCGAAACGGATAATACCGCAGCAACGCACTGTTTCGTCAAATATCTCAGTGTTTGTCGTCTTCCCGTGCAGAAATTAAAATGTGGGCCTGATAGGCTGTGCAGAGATGCCAACGACCGTCCCCAAACGGTTCTACACTTGCGCTACGAAAAGTACTCTGATTGGTAGATTAATACATGTCCATTTAAAATACTTAATATATAAAGGTTTTCAAACAAACGCGCTCTAATCTCTCAATCAGAGCATTTTTGTCGCGCAAGCGCAGCTCCGTTTGGGGACAGTCATTGACATCTCTGGCCCAGAAGCGCTTACTTCTATCGTGCTAAGTCTGGGCTATACACTACTACCGAACTGGCACACTGCAAAAAGAAACATCTCAAAATACATTGTAGTCACTTTTAAGATACTTAAAACATCTTATTTTTCCATCTTTTATCTTAGAAACCAATGCATCTTAAGATGTTTTTCATAACTTTTTCGAAATAAATTAAAAGTGACTGCAATAATATCTTAAATAAGATGCCTTCCTTTTACAGTGTATTATACCTTGCAACCTCACGCACGTTGATCAATTCAAAACCTCATATTTGCAAACCTCAATACAGAATAAACTGGTCCACTTCTAGTAAACCCTAATTAAATAGCCATAAGAAAAAAAGTGATATAAAAATAGACATACTTATCGCTGATACAGATTTAGAGAAAAAACCTGATTGAATAAGTTTTTTGTTTTGCAGGTTTAAAAAGAATTTATGTTCAAATTTCTAAATAAGATAGCAACTCAATAACTAGCAACTTCATTCAGTAAAACAAAGTTGATTTATTCTTATTAAAAAGTATTTATGGCATGTTTTCGACTGGCAATAGAAAAAAATAAACTGTTAAAAACGACATTTTCTAGAAGAGAAGCTATTCTTGCAATCTACTGTTATCATTTAGCTCATAAAATTCAATCTAATAAAGTCACACATAATTTATTATATCACTTGGAAACTCGTTTGTATATTTATCTTAATAAAACATTTATTATTTAAAATAAACGAAAAAAGTAATAGAGTCAAGATTATATATAATATAATAAAACCACCACTAGTGAAACCTTTTTTTATATAGGGACCGTTTAAAAAATGGGTAACGCTTTTAGGGAAGGAGGTGAGTAAAGTTATTTGTTAAAATCAACAAAAAAAATAGTGTTAATCTATGCAACATTACGTTACATAAGAAAGGGGGGAGTGCGTTACGTAATTTATAAACGGCCCCATACAGGGTATCCAGGGATTTATTATTTTCCAATTCATTGTGAAAACATAAAACTTAATGGTAATTTAGAAGATTGATCCTTTAGATTTATAAAACTTTTTGCAACATTTTCAAATCATTAGAAACCCTGAATGCAAAAATTTAACAAATTATTAAATGTATATAAAAAATAAGATAATGTACCGTCAGAATTAGTTGTTTTGGGAGTAACCGACTTTAATTTCTTGGCATTCATTCTGCAGCAAGTAACAAAATAATTTCATTACATATTATTTTACATGCCTACTAAAATCTTCAAACATTGTAAATCGCATAATTATTTCATCCACATTGTACTACTGTTTACAAATTGGACACTATATTTTGTGGAAAAATAATATTAACAAAGAATGTAATTCCAACAATAAAATCCAAGATAACATGCATGAAATCAAACAAAGTTTATTAAATAAAATATTTTATGAACACAATTATTACAAATTTTAACATAAACATATTTAAAAAAATGTCACTGAACAATTATTAATTTTAAACTTAAACCACAAAAAATTTTTAAATGAAATAATAGTTATTTATGATACAAGTGCGTGCAGTGAGTGATTATTCAAGTGTGATATTTGCAGCACGAGCCGAAGGCGAGTGATGCAAATCACACGAGTATAATCAACTTTATGCACGAGTGTCATACAACATATTTTGCAACACTCACCTGAACCCACCTCCTTTTAATACAAATATTAAAATAAATAAAACTTAAACAATATATACATGTATACACAAATAAGATATATATTTTGACAACGTCAGCTCTGAAAATGCAACTTTCAAGGTTGAAGTATGACGAAAGAGAATTATAGTAATACTATAGTAATATTGTACTACAGTAGTAATATACTATTCTATACTATAGAAGTACTATACTATACTGAATAAAATAGTACTATACTAACTATAGTACTACTATTTTAGTTCTATTCTAACTATAGTACTATGGTAGTACTATACTAACTATAATAGTATTATAGTACTATAATAACTGTAGTACTGCTAAACTAGTACTATGCTAAATATAGTACTACTATAGTAGTACTATACTAACTATAATTATTCTATAGTAGTACTATACTAGCTATAATAATTCTATAGTAGTACTATACCAGCTATAATAGTACTATATTAGTACAACAGTAGTACTATAGTAGTACTACAATAGTTAGTATAGTACTCTACAAAATAGTATTGTAAGCTACAGTATAGTAGGGTTTTAAATCACTCTCGTTCACCACTTCTTATACAACATATAAATGTATACATAGGTACATAATTATTAAAAAAGACCCAACAGTGCGTAAAAGTAAATTTTACGCACTGTTCAGAAAAGTGACATTTTACACACAGTTTTCCGTGTGTAAAATGCATTTTTAGAGGTTAGTGTTGCAAAAAAAAATTTTATTTATATGTAAAAGAACAATAATATTAATTTGAAAATTATTTTTTAAGAACTAGTTTTTTCAGTAACAAAAATTTTCCCGCAATTGTAATAAGAATTAAAGTTAATAATTAATTATCACAGACAGGAATCACAGTACTCTTAGTCTCCCTTTTTTATCTCCTTAAATTATTAAAATCCCTGAAAACACTTAAAATCATATATTTTATCCACATTTAACTTCATTTTAAAGAAAAAGTTGTAAAAATTGTTATTCTTTGTAAACCATAAAAAATTTTAGTTATGCTTATAGACAATTTTGGACTCTTGTGCAGTTAATTTCGGTTACTTGTCGACAGACAGATCTCGGCAGATATTAATGGCCCAATATTGACCGCAATTACACCGCCAGTATCGGCAAAATGCAAAAAATAATTATATTTTTAATTTAATTACAAAAAGAGGAATTTAAAATTGTATTAATCAAAGCCTCGCTGTGCAATGTCCAACGGCCCCATTGACCCAATAGTTGCGAGTCTGCCTCCATGTGATGAACTAAAGCCTACACTGAAAAAAAATGCTATTGAATCTATAACATGCATATTTACAAACGTTCAAAAGTAAAAGTCAATAACTTAATGCGAAATGTAGTTCATTTTACAGCATCGCTATTGAATCAAAGAAGTTATTTTCTGCTTTAAAAGTAGTGCTATAAAATAGACTACATATCATATCAAGTTACTGACATTTGCTTTTGAACAAATGTGAATACGCGTGCTATAAATTCAATAGCATTTTTTCTCAGTGTAATAATACACGGAGAGAAGAGAATAGTAAAGGCGAATGTCGGTTCAGTTCTGATAACTAAACAGTTTTGTTAATTTTCAACGGACAAAAGTAACAGTCGCATCTACTATATAATAGTAGGAACGATTGTACGTTCAGTCAGAGTAACTAAACAGGAACTAATCCGCCAGGGGCGCTACTATCGCTCTTCATGTATTTCTGCTACTAAACGTGTTTAGTTGTTACAACTGTAACTCTTCTCTCCGTGTACTCTCACCACTATTCTGCCGTCCTGATGAAGAAAGTGGTTAAGTGACATTCTTATGAAAAATGAGATTTTTATACCGTTGGATTCGTTATAAAATGTAGAATCTACCTACAGTATTACATTTTACCGATATTAATTAATTTTAAAGATAATGAGACCCTAATTATCGTACTTGCGGAGTCTAAAAAACTAAGGCGTAGAACCGTATAACACTTATTCACTTTATTCTCAGACCGTAGGTGCACTTACGCTTTTAAGGCAATATTTTGACGATTTTAAAATTAATTTTTAACAGTATTCGACATGTTGTTTCTAATAAATTAAAAATTTATAAAATATTTTAACGCCATTAAATAGAGCATATTAAATTTAGTTAATAGCAATTGTAAATATTAAAAAAACTTTTAAATATTAGTGGAGCTCGTTAGAAACGCGTTTCCTTAAATATCTCGAAATCACTCTGACAGCAAGTAACCATTTTCTTCATCAGGACGGCAGTATTCAAAATGAAAAAAAAACTGGGTCTTGGGCAAAAGATCTATTTTGCGAAAACAAAAACAGAAGTAGGATTTTTTAGAGGGTGCGTTAAATACATATTGAATCCTTCCTCTATGACCTGTAAGGAAGCAATTTTAAAAATGAATTTAAAAAAAATCATTTTTAAAAACTTTGTTTAATGACAAAAAAATCCTTTTTTATTTAAAGTCGGTCAACTGGAAGTCGAGAAAAGAATTTGTTTACACTACCGTCGGGAATTATCGGAATGGTTACACGCGCGCGGCCCAAAAACATTCCACTCATTAAATCAGGATTCTTTTGTAAATAAAAATGTCAAAAAATTAACAAATATACCATTCAAAAGATAATTAAATTCTACAATTAATGGTATATAAATTAAAATTTTAATAATTTATACAAAGATTGCAGCAATCAACAAATTTGACAAAAAAATTTAAAAAAAAATTTTTTTTGAAATTTTATAACCCATGCACATTTTTTAATAATTGTATAAAAAAATTGAAACTTATATAGATGTGATCATTCAAGTCTTATCTTTAATTTAAGACAAAAAGAGTTCAAAAATTTTAATCGGTTAGGGAGATATCATTACAAGCGGCAGAGAATTTTTAGCCAAAAACAGTTCAAAATGGACTAATTCACTGCATTTGGCCGTGCGCGTGCAGCCGTACCGATAATTCCCGACGGTAGTGTATCTGAGACACCACACAGAAAAAAATGCGAATGGTAAAAACAACCACATATGTGCAGTTAAAAATATGTAGTTAAAACTACCATATTCAGCAGCATTTTAACTAAACTTCCTTAGTTAGTGGAACTAAAATTAAATAGTTGGTTTTATGTAGTTTTTTTTGTCGTTTATACTCCTGCCCTATTGGCCTTACGCTCTAGTTTCGGCGGTAGGCATCGGACAATAATCGACAATGCATACCGTCGCACTTACACGGAAAAAAGAATAGCACAAGAGATGCGCCAAACAGTAGGACAAGTCGTGTGCTTTGCTTTAGCGCGTCTGGTGTGCTTTTTAGGAACAGCAGACATACTTAGTTCGGCGCAGGCGCTGTGCTTTGCAGCTTGTACATTTTATAAGCACAGCATCTGCGCCAAAAAAGTATATCTGTTGTTCCAAAAAGGCGCACCAGACGCGCTGAATTAAAGCACACGACTTGTCCTATTGTTTAGCGCATCTCTTGTGCTATTCTTTTTTCCGTGTAGACGTCAAACATCCCGCTCGGAATATCTCACCTGTCGGAAAAAATCCCCGGCTGACGGAGGGCGCGAACCTCGCTCGCACCACCCACAAAGCCGGAGCTCCAACCAACTGAGCTATTCCGTCGGTGTTTTATGTAGTTTAAATTACTACTAAACGTTATGATTGTGAATAACTCAACAATAGTGCAGTAGTTAAAAGTACTGTTAAAAATAGTTATTTTCGGAATTTCTGTAGTATAAATATCCATTTCTTGCTATTTGCAAATTAAATTAAAACTTATACTGTTCCAAAGGAAAAAAACAACCGCTGGAATTTGTTATTTTTATGTTTAATCTTAATATAGTTAAAAGAACCAATTCCTACTAGCTTTTGATCATTTATTTCTATGGTGGTGAGAAACATTTATTTTTATAACTACAAAAGTCATAAAAGTAACAATTTTTATGTTATTTTTACTATACGAAAATAGTAAGTAAAAAATGGATAATTTTACTACAGAAATTCTGAAAATAACTATTTTCCACAGTACTTTTAACTACTGCTCCATCGTTGAGTCACTTAAAATCATATACTGGCTATATTTCAACAAAGCTCTTGAGCTTCAAAAATTAATTACTGCAACTAAACAGAGTAGTTACTATGACTGAATATAAGAAGAATTTCCTCAGGTATAATGCGAGTCATCGTAGCGTGCGAGCGTGGTTTGGTGGTTAGGTTATCGGTTTGCGAATGTTAGGGTCGTGCGTTCAATCCCCGGCGTTTGGGAATTTTTCTCTGTTAGGTATATAAGAATTTAATATATAAATCATATATGAACAAAAATAGGTAAGAGAAAATATAAAAAAAATGGAACTCAATAATAATAAAAAACAAATAAATGATTTCATTTTACTACTTTACATAGTTAATTTAATTATTTTTTACAGTTGTTACAACTATAATTTGTTACGGGCGCCTATAGGAACTATAAAAATTTAGTTACTGCAACTAAATGAAGCAGTTGGTATGACTAACAAGAAATAGTTAAGATAACTGTTTTAGTAGTTAAATTTACTGTAAAAGTGGTATTTATTACTACGTTTTACAGTTAGACTAACTATTCTGTCATAGTTCATTTTACTAAATAATGTTACGGGCGTTTATAGGAACTACAGGAAATAGTAAAAAAGTAGTCAAATTTACCATATTTTTTTTGTGTGCAAAATAATATGTTGTTAATTAAATCATATTAATTTTTATGGACATATTTCCAAAACCTAGTTCATTTGACTAATTGTTTTCTGAAATTTACTTCACATATTAATTGAATTTTAAAACAAAAGTAGCGTTGTAATTCAAATTTTAATAGAATATTATTTCTACACGTTTGAAAAGAAGTAAAAACTTTGATAACGATCAAATTATATTATTGACTGTTATTGAAGTAAAGAATTTATAAAAATTGTTATATATGAAAAAAATATTTCCTTCATTTAAATTGTCAGTCTCGTATGGAATTTAAAAGGCCCAAAAATGTTGAAACAATCGTTACAATACCTTGGTTATACTTAGAAACAGGGCCAGTAATCTAGTTTAAAATTAAAAATTCAAATTTGAAATTATTTTGAATTTATAATGTATAATATAATAGCTTTAATCGATTGAAAATAGGAGAAAAAGTCGTTTATTCAATTCAGTGTTGTAACAAAAAATTTTATTTAGTATTTCCCTGATTCTTCATTGATTTCAAAATTCAACTATAATCAAAAGCAAATAATTTTGCTAAATATTATTTCCTTTTTCACGGGAAATAATTTATAAAAATTTCAACTTATGAAATTTATTAATTTCTAAAATTTACAATTATAACCATTCCAAAAATAAATAATTTTGTACTATTTTGAACCAACCTTCATCGATAAAATAATTAGATATTTTAAATAATTTACAATAACTTATTCAAAAATTCAATTATTTCAATATGAAAATTCAATGTTTTATAATTATTGAAAGTGTTCATTTTTCTTTTTAAAGATATTAAGGTAAAATATTCTCAAAAATGTCCTACAAAGAAATATAAATTTTTTAAAAATATTTCTAACTCATTTTTGAAAGTCAATATTTTTACAATTAGATAAATATAATTCAAAAATTGCCAGACAATTGTTACGTCAAAACGAGAAACCTTTATAAATATACCTAACGTTCCTCGTTTTAAATTAGTTTCATAAATGAATCTAATTTGGGATGAGGATAAGTCAATGAGCCTACTAAATGTTGTGAGAGAATAATTTATTTAAAAACCAACAAGAAAGAAAAGAGTTGACAAAATTACAATGAGTACAAAAATTATGAGTCTTACTTAAAGAATAACGATTACTGGTGTGATGATAATCTCTTGTCTATCTTAATGGTGTTGAACGGTAGATGAAAAGGGGCCTTCCGTTTGTTGTCCTTAGTGGTTGGGTCTTAATCCTCTTGTTTACACTAATGAGATAGTGTATTGTATTGTGAAAATATCTGCTTTCTTCCAGACGGTTGTCGCCTCCTAAGCAAATTTCGATATTTCGAAATTTGGAATGTGATACTTCAATATTAGAGTTAGTAGATACTCAAAAGAATTTCCAAATTTATATTTTTCGAAATTGATATAAGTTATATTTCGAAAATCGATGAATGGAGTGTTGATTTGAAACTGAATTCAAATTAATATTTGGAAAATAATTCACTTGTTATGAAATATGTTTAAATTAATACTTGGAATTCACTTTTAATAATGTCCAAAGGTATACTGGGAATTCACTTTTGAATAATGTTCAAAGGTATACTGGGTGACTGTTCACTTGTTGCCGATTAGATGAATACTGCTGATTTCCAAAAAATTACTCTCTATCTCTTGTACTGAACGATGTGTTCAGGTTGATTTCTAAAATGGTTACTCTCTGTTCTCTGCAGAATTTGTATCCCTTTTATATAAAACTGTCTTCATTAATGTAATGCTTTGGAATCATTCAAGTGTGGATTTTAAGTCACACGTGTTGATATTGGTCAGATTGTAAGTGGGGGTGTCGGACGACGGCAATGCTGCTGCAATACGGGGGAATTGTTGATTCTTCTTCTTTAGCACGTGTTGATTTTGGTCAGATTGTAAGTGGGGGTGTTGGGCGACGGCAATGCTGCTGCAATACGGGGGAATTGTTGATTCTTCTTCTTTAGCACGTGTTGATTTTGGTCAGATTGTAAGTGGGGGTGTCGGGCGACGGCAATGCTGCTGCAATACGGGGGAATTGTTGATTCTTCTTCTTTAGCACGTGTTGATTTTGGTCAGATTGTAAGTGGGGGTGTCGGGCGACGGCAATGCTGCTGCAAGACGGGGCGACTGTTGACTCTTCTTCTGTTTTTTTGTTAGGTTGAGGGGCGAGTCGCTCGTTGCCTTGTTTGTTTTCCTTCATGTGGCGAAGATTTTTGAAGGTCGTTTAACTGATGCACTATCGTTATTCTTTTTACATGATTTAAAATGTTACTCATCTTTCTTGAATTCATTATACTTACAAATTGTATAGATACATAGGAGATATATAAAATATGCTAATTATAATGCAATGATATGAAATACATAGAATAATAATGTAGCTTATAAGAAAAATACAATATATAAAAAAATGAAAATACATTCATAACTATCGGAGTTAAATTAGGTATATTAACAGGAAGTTACGGACGTAACACCTACCCCCTTAGATTGCAAGTTACAGAACTTGCAGGTCTACCTGCCTCGAATTTAGCATCCCTTGTTTGTTTGATCTGCGTTATCACTCTGAGGTACAACCCACATAACTATCTGAATTTCAATTGGTTTCTTAAGTTTTGGAAAATGGAAAATGGTAGGGATGTTGTGTAGGACTTTACTGTTTTCTCTATGTCTAAAATTCAGTTTCGTACAGTCTGTTTTCCTTAATTGGTCTTTTTTCTTTTACGTTCGTGATACGCTATAGAAACATTTTCGGAAAGAAAAAATGTCGCGTTCTAATTGTGTTTCTGATTTAAACAACTTTTTGGATACAGAAATAAAAGATGTAAATTATTTAGAAATTTTAAAAGACCTTACTGATGCGGATTTTGCTAGTGTTTTTGACCTTTGTGACATGGAGTTAGATGAGGAGTGTACATCTAGAAATACGGTATCTTCTGCAGGTGTTAAGAGGAAATTAGATGACAATTTTGATGTACCGAACAAGAAATTAAAATTAGAAGAGAATAAAGAAGTTGGAGAAAATAGTGAGGTTGCAGATGTGCCTGTAAAGGATTTAAATGACATTATTGAGATAGTGGAAAATATTGAAGTTGAAAATGTTCTTGGAAAAAGTTTAAATAACAGTGTTGAAGTTGAAAATAGTGAAGCTGAAAATGTACCTACTACTCATTTAGAGGCTAATGTTGTGAATGTTGCTGTTGTAAGTGTAGAGGAACAGATTGATTCGGATCAAGCGTCTGTTGAAATTTTAAGAGATGACAATGATGTCACAGAAGAGGAGGACAATATTAATATTGAATATACACCTCCTGTTAAGATTCAAAATTATATTATAACCAAAAATTTGAAATTGGGAAACGTTTGGTTTTCATTATTCAATTCAAAAGATTCTTGTACTTCGATGACTGTTTTTGAAAGACTGGTTTTACCACTGAAGGAGTTTGACATTTGGAATCCAAGAGAGGGACATTTCGCTCCGTTTGTCATTTTTCATGATGGAAATGATTATAGAGGGAGAGACTGGTGGACTTTTCTACCTTGTGCTGATTTAATAAAATTTGCCATACTGCTACAATTAAATATTCATGGACCTGATGGCATATTTTATTTGGAGGGAAAATTTTTCGTTTTTGAGTCCAAGAGGATTAAAATTGTAAGTCACTTATTTTTATTTATTTACTTATTAAAAAAAAATATATATATATAATTTTATTTGTTTACATACTTTGTATCTTGTTAATAACTTAGGTTGATAAAGAGCTTATTTCCTGGGAGGGAAATAAAAGAATTCTGAACAAGTTGCCGACAATTGAATACGAAGGTGCAACAATAACTTTGCCTGCTGAGTTTGCTGCGAAAAAGAATTCAATTATTAATGATCACAAATCTTTGTTGGACAAATGTTTTGACACTGGAGAAACTTTTATTTTATACAACCGAAAAGTAAAATTTGTTGGTGACTCAATGATTCGAGTACGTATTTTATTCTTGTGTCCAATGTATTATTCTTCTATTGTTTGAATTATTATTATTATTAAAAATTTTTTTTTTTTAAACAGGTGTGCGAATATGATCAATGGTTTAGTGAGCAATTTCAACCTTTGAGTTATAAACATAAAAGAACTTCTTTGAAAACTTTTCGTATGCGCATGGAACTTCCTATTGAGTGGAAACTGGATTTTTATTGCTCAATAAATGAAGGATTTTCTTGTCTAAAAAGGCACTTGTTGGAATCGACAGATCCTTTGGGGTCTCCCTTCTTTGCTGGAGGTGTGAAATGGATGATAAATGGTCATCAGGTTAATCGTGTAAGTGTTTATAACTTCTTTTTTTATTTATTATTTGCATTTAGTTAAATAAAACTTGTGTTTTTTTTTTGTTTCAGTATTTTGGACCTTGATGGTGACATGTTTTATTATATTATTGTAAATAAAAAAAATTAGAAAAAATAAAAACAAATTATTATATTCATTTTCTTTCATTGTTCTGTGTTTCTGTTTCCTTTTACTTCTGTTTCTATTAATTCTGTGCAAACATCGTTTCTTACGTAATCACTCAGTAATTTATTTGTTTCAGTAATTTTAGTTTTTTTTGTCTTTAAATATAATATTATAATAGCAATTAAATTAATTACTGTTATTGTTATAACAATTAAATATAAATAATTTTTAATTTCATATTTTTCTGCATTGATAATTTTAGTAGAATTTTTAAAAGTAGGAGTATAGACATTTAAAATTTCTTTGTTAGGACTTTCAAACAATATATTATTCTGTATAACAATTGGTGCTTTTAAAGGTAAGTTAGTCATTTCTTCTATTTCTATGGCTAAAGTTTGATTATTTATTTTTATTGAACAATCTGATGGTAATATTAGAATTCCATTATTCTTCAATAATTTTGTAAAAGATTTTTTAAAACATTGGATGTCAATTTGTTTTAATTTTTTAGTAGTATATATCCAAGAGTTGTGTTTTAATAATGGTGTTAAAAGTGGGAATTCATTTGAACTAATAAACTTGCAGTTGTGGTAAATTGAATTAATTAATATATTAGATTCACAAGTTGGGTTTAATTTAACGTGATTAATAAATGGTGTGAACTTTTCTTTCAGAGTTGAGGTTAAGAAGTACCTTTTATTGTCTTCGGAAAGACCGATTATTTGAGAGTCTACTTTTATTGAAATAAAAGATTCATTGTAAAACATTGGATATGAATAAATTTTTAATAATTTAAAGTTTTCTGATATTTGTTTTGGAAATGAGTATACAATAAATAAATTTTTATTTGAATGGAAAGGTTCGACTCTTATAAATTTCAAAAGAGTTTTAGTATTTATGGTATAGTTTAGCAAATCTTTTTCAACTGGAATGGATTGATGCCATTTATTATTCATTGAAGCTACAAGGATTTCTTGTATATTTTGTAATGTTCTAATATATTTTCCAATTGAATATAATTGTTCGTATATGTCGTTTGGATTAGGAGGATCTAAAATAAAAATTTGTTGCATAAACGTATTTTTATTTGTAGTTTTCATTGTGATATTATTAATAGTTTCCTTTTTTTCTATAAAGTTAAATATGCTTGTTTTTTGTGCTGGTTCTGTTGTTTCAGTTATAATTTTCTTTGTTTCATAAATCATTGCTTCAAATTCTTTTATTTTATATTCAAGTTGATTTCTTATTGAAATGCAGAATAATATGCAATCTTTCTTACTGTTTTCATATAATTTTTTAAAGTTTTCTAATTTGTTGAATAATTCTTTGTGGTTAACATAATAAATAAATTTCACTTCACCAATAGGAAATTTTATATTTTTAAGAGGTTCATAATATAATCCTGGTGATTGCGTAAATGGAACATCTTGTGGTATTATTTGAAATGTGCCTTTGTTTATTCCTATCAAAAAGGCAAAGATTAATAAGATCATTTTATTTTCAATCTCCATTTCTGAAACAGAATCAAGTATAATTATTTTTATATATCATGATAAATGTTCTGTTTGCGATGCCCGCAAAAAGTACATTTTTTAAAACTTTTCTTTTTTTCATTTCTGTAGGATGAGGAAGTCGAAGGAAAATTTGTACTTTCAAAAGAATTTTTCTTTTCATTCACGACTGTCATTTTTTCAAAAGATTTAGTTATCGCGTGTTCAAGGGAATTACTGTAATTTTCTATATTATGTAAAGTTGCTAAAGTTATTAATGCTGATATGGCTTTTGCTGTTAAAATGTCACTTGATATAGCTGTTTTTTTTATTTTTCCTGCGGTGCAAATTACTAACCAATTTATTGAGGTTTCTGATACGTTTGTTTTAAATAATGAGAATTTCGGAATACCCATTTCTTTTTTATAACAGTAATCATTTAGTTTTTGAATAAGTCTTATTTTAAATGTCACTGTTGCTTTTTTTAAAAATGCATTTTCTCCATTGGTTAATTTTTCAATCAAACGATACGCTGCATTTTCTCTCGATAACTCTAGATTGTCACTTGTACTACAAATTATAAAATTTTTATATTTTATTTCTGTAACATATTGAGGTTGATTAATGGCGTCTGCTAGTGCTTGATAATTTGAATTAATTAGGAGGTCGTCTTTCGTGTTTTCTTTTAAGAAGGTATTTAGTATATTTAGAAAGGTAGTTGCCATCTTATAATCGGAAGGTTGTTGAATTGTGGATAGGATGTAATTGTGGATATAGTTGAACTGCTTCTTCGTTGTTTTTGTTACCTTCTTTTTTCTGCAGTAGATTAATTTCTTCTATAGGGGCTGAAGCTTCGTTTCCTTCTTCGTTGTTTTGATTTGATGTTGGTGGAGTCTTGGGGGCCGTTCCTAAATGTAATAGCACATTAGTTACTGAGTCCCATATGGAACCTAAAAGGTGTAGAGACCACCCAAAGACACTATACAATGCATATCCATGTATAAATGTATCAGCTATAAATTTGATTGTTTTCATTACTATTATAATGCCTATAAATCCTGCGCTTACAGTTCCGAAACTGGTAAATGTTATCCAGATTTTCCCCCACGCTGATTCTGCTATTTTATTTATTGTTTCTTCATCTAATACATTCGAAAATTTAAGACCTGTGTTATGTATGGTTTGCCCCATTATTCCTCTTGCGAGAGTATTTAAAATTATGGGTTTTTCTGCTGGTAGCATAATATGATTTCTTAATTTTTCTAAATCTTTTTGTGAATATAATCCACTAGTAGCTAGGTATGGAGGAACATTATATTTCCAAGTTTCTCGTTTGTCTGGTTTTAATATTGCTGGCTGTACTACTGTCACTAGTTTAGGTAACATTTGGAACCATGAATTCCCTATCATAAACATTGATGGTAAAAATGTGTTACATTCTACTGGTGTCCCTACTTTTGTTAAGATATGAGTTATAGGCGTTAAAAAATATGTTTTATTATCTTTCATAACTGGCAGTTCTAGATAACATTCTTTGGTTTCTCTTAAATTGATTTCCACTGGTATACATTTTATCATGTGAATAACTTCACCTGCTAAAACTGACATATAACCTTCCTTTTTCATTAAATGAAAAGCGAATAAATCAGGTGCTTGAGTAGCCAAAACTAAAGAATTTCTAAGGACTTCCTGTTCCAGTAAACATCTTTTTGTTAATACATCGTAATATAGCTCATGCATTTCTTTCCGCAGATGGCGTTCGATGTAAATAAATTTTGTATTGACATAAGAGAACATATCCATATTTTGCACTAACGGTTTTTTATTTTTTAAAGGCGATCCACCTGGTCTCGTTTCTAATATAATTAATTTAGGATGTTCTGTTCTTACATAAATATAACCACAAATCATTTCCCTTGTCTTTTCTGCTAATGCAAATGTGATATCCTGACTTACTAAAGAGTATATTATTTCTTTATTTTCTTCTTTGTTATCTGCTACGTATGTTTTATTTGCTATTCCTTCAAAGATTGTCTCATATTTTTTTAAATTACATACATCTTCTGGTATAGTATTCCAGAATGTATTTCCATTTTCCCTATCTATACATTTTGATTCTGATAAACTACAAACTGTTCCTGACTGCAAATGAATTTTGTCCGTTTCTAAATTTACTGTTGCAAAATACTCTTGTAAGGTTATTTCATATGATGCTTGTACTATTACATCTTTCCATGAGCCATATACGTCACTATAAGATTCACCATCGCAGTCGCCATCTTGATCAACTGATCCTGCTAAAGTTATGCTACGGTAGTTGGTAGAATTTATTTTTAAATCTGCAAATTTTGTATTACTAGATGGAGTAAAAATTCCTGTTATATGTATTGTGTTACATACATCATAAGACACCTCGTGAATATATATTCCTTGTCCGTTACTGACAGCTGACGTATGTGAGAACATACCGCAACGTTCAACATGGCGAGTTATCTTTATTTTACATTGTATTACTTTAGTTTTTGTAGTTCCACTTAGCTGTATTAATTGTACGTAGCTTTGTTCAGTTTTTACTGGTTTCTTTTGAATATCGCAATCTCCTACCTGTTTTAATGATAGCGTTGTTATATTAGGTTCTGTTGAGCCACAATCAAATCCTATGAATGCATTGGATAGACTTATTATGATAAATAATAAGTATAGTAGTAGTATTTTCCTTATTCCAGTTTCCATATCTGGAAATAGATTATACTTATTTTAGTATAACATTCCTTTTATTCTTTTTGCCTAATATGGGAAAGTTTAAGTCTGTTTACATGTACTATCTTTTGTTTATTTTTAACTTGTATTTTAACGTTTCCTTTGTTTAAAATTTCTAATATTTTGTGTGGGCCTGTATATTGATTAGCAAATTTATGAATTTTTCCCCCGTGTAGTAAAAATACTTCGTGTCCGAGTTTAAGATTTTGTGGATTACACTTTCTATCATAATAAACTTTTGACTTTTGTTTTGCTAATATTAAATTTTCTCTAGCGATGTTTCTCATTTCATGAAGTCTTGTTACTAAGTCTGTTAAATATTGGTCGTAAGTTTCTAATTTTTCGTGTTCAAGTGGCGGATCGCTTGACGGTAATCGTGCTAATTTTCCAAAAATTAATTCGTATGGAGTACACTTTGTACCTTCATGAATACTTGTATTATACGAGAACATAGCTAATTCCAACCAATCGTCCCATTCTTCATTTTTATTTATAAATTGTTTTAAATATTCTCCTAAAACGTGGTGAGATCTTTCAATTGATCCATTCGATTGAGGGTGGAATGCAGTTGTTTTAAATTGTCGAATTCTAAATCTTTTTGCTAATCTTCTCATTAAATTACTTAAAAAGTCTGTTCCTTGATCTGTTAAAACTCCTTTGGGTGATCCAAAAATACAAATAAATCTTTTAATAAATGCATCAGCTATTGTACTAGCTTGATGATTTGGAAGTGCAATTGCTAAATAATATTTAGTTAAATTGTCTTGTATTGTTAATATATATTCACTTCCATTTTTAGTTTTTGGTAATGGACCAACAATGTCCATTGCGATTTTTTCAAATGCTGTACCTGGCGTGTCTGTAATAATCATTGGATCTTTTGTTTTTACTCTAACTAATTTTTTTAATTGGCATTGAAGACAACTTTGTATGTATTTTTGAATACAGTTTTTCATATTTTCCCAATAATAATTTTGTCGTATTCGACCATAAGTTTTTGTTACACCTTTATGTCCTCCAACTGAGCTTGAATGCGCTACTTCTATTAACTGCATATATTCTTCTTTAGTAGGATATTTTGTATATGCATTACATATAACAACTTTTACAAATGAATTTTCAAAAATTAATTTAATCATTGATAGGATTTCGTCCCAAGTTACATTGTTTATTTGGGCTGTTTTCGCAATACTGATACTTTTTAATTTTAATTCTTCACATATATTTTTTAATGAAAGAATCGTACATTTAATTCTTTTTATTGTATCAGATAAATTTTCTTTAATTTCATTTTCTATTGGGAGAGCAATATGATAATATATACCTCTCTTTATTTTTTCTGCTATTCCTAGTTGAAGTTTACCAAAATTTGGTAATTTTTCACGTTTGGCTAATGATCTGGATCCATTATCTCGAGGATCTCCGTTGACTGAAAGAAAATAGGTTAGATTGTCTTTACGCATTGGTAATTGGTCTCTGCAGTCGATAATATACTTTTCTTGTTTCATATTTAAATTTTCACAATTTTCATTTTCCATTAGATTATCTTCTTCATCAGATGATTCTTCGGAGTTAGAATTTTCGTAGCCTTGGTCAATTTCTTCGTTTTTTTCCAATTTTGATTTCTGTTTAATATACTCAGGATCTGACTCAATTTCGTCAGGAATAATTTCATTATAAAATTTTTCTTTTCTTTGATTCTTCGTGTTACATACCTTTTTTGGTCTTCCCCTTCTCTTCTTTGAAAAGGAGGTATTCAAACGTGTGCTTTGTTTCTTGGGTCTACCTCGTTTCTTCGTTTTGTGTACTTTTATTTCTTCATTTTCAGTTTCTTGGATATCTTCATTTTCCTTTTCTTGTATTTCTTTTTCTTGATTATTGTTTTCTTGCATTTTGCGTTGATTTCTTGTAATAACGTTACAAGTTTCATGACGTGTATCATAATTTCTTTTAACTTCTTGGAGAATTCTTATTATCTCCGAATTCATATAGGATTCATTGTCCTTAAGTAATTTTTCAATAGATTGGAGACTTTTATTTATCTCCGAATTTTCATAGCGTTCATTGTTCATGAACATTTTTTTCATATCATAGAGGTTTCTTTTTACCTCCGAATTCAAGTAATACTTATTTTCATTTGATACACAGTGTAAATATTCATTAAATTTTTCTTCAATTTTTTCTTGCACACATTTATTAATATATTTTGGAGTAATATTCTCTTGAATTTCCTGAGTTTCTTCAATTTTTTCTTCTTTTATGCCTTGTATTTTTTCTTCAATAATATCTTCAACTGGATTTCTGGATAAGGCATCAGCATTTACATTTGTTTTGCCTGCCTTGTAGACCACATTAAAATCATATTCTGCTAATTTCAGCTTCCATCTTGTTACTCTTGAACAAGGATCTTTAGAATTTTGGAACCACACGAGCGGTTTGTGATCCGTAACTAACGTAAATTTTCTTCCATAAAGATAAGGTCGAAAATGTTGCACACTGTATACAATTGCCAATGCTTCTTTTTCGTAAGTGTCATATTTTCTTTCACATTCATTTAAAGTTCTTGAAGTATAAGCAACTGGTTGATCCTTACCAATTACTCCTTGTGATAAAATTCCTCCTATTGCAAAACCTGAAGCGTCCGTAGTTAGTATAAATGGTTGAGAAAAGTCTGGTCTTCTTAAAAGTGGTTCCTCACATAGTTTATTTTTTAACATATCAAAAGCATTTTGTTGTTTTTCAGTCCAAAGAAAAGGTATATCTTTTCTTAAAAGTTGATTTAAAGGATTTGCAATCTTTGAAAATCCATCTATAAATTTGCGATAATAACCTGCTAGTCCTAAGAATTGTTTAATATTTTTAACATTTTTTGGTTTTGGAAATTTCTTTACAGCTTCTACTTTTTTCGGATCGGGTCGTACACCATTCTTATCAATTATGTGTCCTAAGTATCCTACTTCTAACCTCAAAAATTCACATTTATCCGGTTGCAATTTCAAGTTAGCAAAACGTAATCGTTCCATGAGTTTCGAAAATTTTTCTTCATGTTCTTCTAGGGTATCTGCATAAATAACAATGTCGTCTAAATAAACAAATAATTCCGATCCTTGTAAACCTAATAATACCTGATCAATAAGTTTTTGAAATGTGCTCGGTGAATTTTTTAATCCGAAAGGCATTCTGTCAAATTCATAGTGTCCAAATGGTGTTGAAAACACCGTCTTATAAGAATCTCTAGGATCCATTTTGATTTGATGAAAACCTGATGCCAAATCGAAAACTGAAAAATATTGAGCATTTCCGAGTTGGTCAAGCAGGTCCGTAATATTAGGGAGGGGGTAAAATTGACCTACCGTGCGTTCATTTAGCTTTCTGAAGTCTAAAACTAATCGCCATTTTTTATTTTCCTGTGAGTCATCTTTTTTTGGTACTATCCATATTGGTGTGTTGAAAGGTGAGTCAGAATGCTTAATAATTTTTTGTTTTAATAATTCGTTTACTTGGCGTGTCATTTCTTCCTTGTGAACAGGTGGAAATCTGTATTGTTTAGTTATGATTGGTGTATCATCTGTAGTTATTATTCTGTGTTTTATAAGATCTGTTCCTTCCAAATATTCTCCCGGTAAATGAAATCTATCGGAATAATTTTTTACTAAATTCATGATGTGTTCTAATTCTTCTTTGTTTAAGTGTTCGAGCCGAAGTAATTTTTTAATTTCTTCAACTCTGTCTTCGCCTGTAATATTCAAAACATTTTCTGATTCAATATTTTTTGAAAATGCGTCAATAATTTGTTTAATTGTTGAGTCTTCATTTTTATTATCAGATTTGCCTACTGAACTTTCTTGCTTTATTTCATCAAAATCTTCTAAATTTAATTCAAAAATTGGAATGTCAATTGATTCGTTTAATGTATTTATAGCCTTTAAATAAGCTAATCCTTCTATGTTCGAAACTATTGCATCACCTAAGTATACACCTTCTTTCACTACTAATCTTGGAATGTAACCTACTTTTTTATTTTTATTTAAAATTTTTACATGAATATTGTAAATTGATCTTGCTGGTATTGTAATATAATTTTCCGAATCAAAATTAAATGTTTGTTTATTGATTTCTAGGTGTCTTTCTTCGTAATTTATTTTCACTTTATTTTTTATGAAAAATTCTGTTCCTAATATTCCATCATGTTCAATTGGGACATCATTTGATAAAAGATTAAAAGTTGTTAGAATTCCAAAAATATTAATCTCAACTTGACCTAAAGTGTAAACAGCGTGATCGTTTATTCCTGTTAATTTTAGACATTTATTTTCATCAATTTTTATATCAGATTTTAACGCGCGAATTTTTAATAAGTTTGGCCCTGCACCTGTATCAATCATCATTGTGATTGGAATTATTAATTCTTGAGTGTCAATTCGAATATATGGTATAGTGTTGGTTTTTGCTAGATTAATGTTCCTGGATGCATAGTAATTTCTTTTAAATTCTTCCTCAGAGCATCCTACTGAAGAGGAATTTTGGAGTTTCCCTGATTTTGAGTTTGCGAATTTGTTTGTTGTTGTTGTTTATTGTTATCATCCCACATTCTTTTTCTACAATTAGTAGAAATATGTCCTAATTTTTTACAATAGTTACACGTTATTCTTTGATTTCTGTTTGCAAAGTTTGATGTATTGTTAGTTCGTGATTCTTGAGAAAAATTTCGTTGTTGATTAGGGAAAAAATTTTGTTGTTGATTTTGTCGTTGGTATAAAGTATGAAATTGATTTTGTGGCGTGTTTCTAAACTGATTTTGGAATTGATTTTGTCTTTGATTCTGTTGTGGATTTCTGTAAGTATTTTGACTTTGAAATTTATTAAATGCATGATTTTGATTGTTAAATCGATTTTGATTTAAAAAATTTTGGCGTAATCCTGGAGAAAAGGAGTTTTCTCGTCTTGCTCCTATCAGTTTATTGAGTTGAAAACAATTTATTGCAAAATGACCGTTTTTTCCACAAACTAAACAAGTTATTACATTATCTTGAGCAATATTAATTTTGGTTGTTTTAGCAAAATCTTTATTATTTTTATGGTGAGAATTATACTCAGTATTATGCTCACTTTTTCTTAATTCACGGTGTGATAACAATTTTCTTTCTATTTCTACTGCTTTATTAACTATTTCTTGAAATGTATCTGCTGTACCAATTCTTATTTCAATTTCTGGTCTAAGTCCCCGTGAAAAACAATCAACAGTTGTTTTATCTAAATTTGTTTTAAATGCTTCATCTACTGCATTTTCATTGCTAAGCCTATGCGCGTCTAATATTCTTTCTGCTGCTTCTGCGATTCTTGAACCGTAAGAAATTACATTTTCGTGCTCCCACATATATATTGCTCCTAGTTCCCCTTGTAATTGATAAACAGATTTTGCTGGTGCGTAAATTTGTTTTAACCTTTCTGTCAACTGCTCTACTGTATTAAAATTATTTCCAATTATAATTCTTCTTGCTTCACCCGAAATTCGACTCCTAATTAATTTTACTAAATTTGTTTGTACTTGTGCGTTTTCAGGAAGCATAGATTTTGCTTCTAAACAACTTTCAATAAATATAGATAATGGAATATTTTTTCCGTCAAACATTGGTATAGTTTCTAATGCATCGCGTAAAGACACTTGCTGATTGTTTGGAAGAGCCATGTTTTCTTCAAAAATAATATTATTTTTAGAGTTATCAAAAGAATTGTTTTCAGAATGATCGTTTGATTCACTTTCTTCAATTAAAGAATTATTTAAGCTTGAATTTACTTCTGAATGATTTGATAAATTTTTATCTACTAGTGTATTTTCTAATATAGAATCTTTGCTGTCGTTATTGTCAGTTTCTGAAGAATTATCGTCAGTGTCAAAAAGGTTAGAATTAACAAAACCCGAGTCAAACTCTCTATGTATTTCTTCGGAATCAGGATTTTCTTTAGAATATCTAGGTGTACTTGTGTGTGGTTTTTCTTTATAATAAGGAATTCCTGAATTTAATAACAATTCTGGATTATTTTTTATTTGAGAGCGAGTTAAATGTGAGGAATCGGTTGTATTTTTATTCGAAGAAGACATTAAAAGATTGCATAATATCCAAATTTAAAATTTTACGCAATAATTGTAAAATTGTCAATCTTGTTTCTTGAATATAAAATATACTTTTCTTTTATTGTTAATTTTTTAAGCTTCAAGACGATAAACATTCCTTAAATTTAATAACAATAACAAATCACAATTTAAAGAATGAAACAAAATTTGGTTTAGCACAATTTAAATACTAAAATGATTCATATACGAGACAAAAAATTCCATAAGTCAAGAGGACTCGAACCTCTATTCATCAATATAATACTGGATTTATTTTAAGAATGCACCTTGCAACTTTAAAAATTATAAGTTAAGAGGACTCGAACCCCTATTCATTAAAACCAATATAAAATATATTTTATGAATGCACCTTGCGACTTAAATCTTGTATAATGTTATCAATCAATATAAAATGTACCAATTTGAATGAAAATATGAAATGTCATTAAATTTTTTTTATATTGTAAACTGGTATTATTTGTTATTATTATTAAAAAAAAAATTTTCACCCTTTTTTTTAACAATTGGTATACTCATTGATTTATAAAAATTTTTTGTAAATTAAAAAGTTATATTCATTAAAATTTTCGAATTTTATTAAAATTTTGACAAAATTATGGCTGATCGACTTTATAATTTTCCCGGGCCGATGCACCAAAATTTATAAGGGCTTCTGTTACGTCAAAACGAGAAACCTTTATAAATATACCTAACGTTCCTCGTTTTAAATTAGTTTCATAAATGAATCTAATTTGGGATGAGGATAAGTCAATGAGCCTACTAAATGTTGTGAGAGAATAATTTATTTAAAAACCAACAAGAAAGAAAAGAGTTGACAAAATTACAATGAGTACAAAAATTATGAGTCTTACTTAAAGAATAACGATTACTGGGGGTCGATTATGTAATTTCACTTCACTTCGACATCCACTTCGACATCCACTTCGACATCCACTTCAACTACCACTTCCACTTAAATTTCCACTTCCACTTTCACTTAAATTTCCACTTTAATTAATTTTCACTCTACTTTCGTTTCCACTTCCACTTTCACTTAAATTTCCACTATAATTAATTTTCACTCTACTTCCGTTTCCACTTCCACTTTCACTTAAATTTCCACTTTAATTAATTTTCACTCTACTTTCGTTTCCACTTCCACTTTCACTTAAATTTCCACTATAATTAATTTTCACTCTACTTCCGTTTCCACTTCCACTTTCACTTAAATTTCCACTTTAATTAATTTTCACTCTACTTTCGTTTCCACTTCCACTTTCACTTAAATTTCCACTATAATTAATTTTCACTCTACTTCCGTTTCCACTTCCACTTTCACTTAAATTTCCACTTTAATTAATTTTCACTCTACTTTCGTTTCCACTTTCACTTTCACTTAAATTTCCACTATAATTAATTTTCTCTCTACTTCCGTTTCCACTTCCACTTTCACTTGAATTTTAACTTTAATTAATTTTCACTCTACTTCCGTTTCCACTTTCACTTTCACTTAAATTTCCACTTTAATTAATTTTCACTCTACTTCCGTTTCCACTTCCACTTTCACTTAAATTTTCACTTTAATAAATTTTCACTCTACTTTCGTTTCCACTTAAATTTTCACCTTAATTAATTTTCACTCTACTTCCGTTTCCACTTCCACTTTCACTTAAATTTCCACCTTAATTAATTTTCACTCTTCTTCCGTTTCCACTTTCACTTTCACTTAAATTTCCACTATAATTAATTTTCTCTCTACTTCCGTTTCCACTTCCACTTTCACTTGAATTTTAACTTTAATTAATTTTCACTCTACTTCCGTTTCCACTTTCACATAAATTTTCACCTTAATTAATTTTTTTTCCACTTCCACTTTCACTTAAATTTCCACTTTAATTAATTTTCACTCTACTTCCGTTTCCACTTCCACTTTAACTTAAATTTTCACCTTAAATAATTTTCACTCTACTTCCGTTTCCACTTTCACTTTCACTTAAATTTCCACTATAATTAATTTTCACTCTACTTCCGTTTCCACTTAAATTTTTACCTTAATTAATTTTCACTCTACTTCCGTTTCCACTTCCACTTTCACTTAAATTTTCACCTTTATTAATTTTAACTCTACTTCCACTTCCACTTAAATTTTCACCTTAATTAATTTTCACTCTACTTCCGTTTTCACTTCAACTTTCACTTAAATTTTCACCTTAATTAATTTTTTTTCTACTTCCACTTTCACTTAAATTTTCACCTTAATTAATTTTCACTCTACTTCCGTTTCTACTTTTACTTAAATTTTCATCTAAATTAATTTTCACTCAACTTCCGTTATCACTTTCACTTTCACATAAATTTTTACCTTAATTAATTTTCATTCTATTTCCGTTTTCAATTAATTTTCTATATTTTTTGCTAAATCAATCTAATACTTCCCAAAAAACTTTTTTATATGAGGCATTTTATTTCAAACCGTTCCACCGACAAAAAACAATCGCCAGGAGATAGATTTTCTAATAATTTTTATTATATAAAACTTTAATTGTTTATTATATATTATACACTGATTCAAAAGAGAATTTTATAAGCTTCCTATTGCTATTTTTATTATTTAAAATTTTCTGTCAATTTCGTAGAGAAATTGCTGTTTGAAATGTTAAACTCTCAAAACACCCCCCCCTGACGATTTTTATTAAAATTATAAGCAAATAAAGCGTAAATTCCCTAGTTTCTATTCTGATTTGATATATTATGGACATTTGTTGGGATTAATAGAAAAAAAATTGTTTAAAAATGTGTTTTTTGAAAATTTGAGAAATAGTACGAAATTGAATGTAAGTTGAATGGGTTAAGGTTCAATTTCGTATTATTTGTCAAATTTTCCATAAACACATTTTTTAAACAGATTTTTTATTAATCCCATCAAATGTCCATAATATATCAAATAGGAATAGAAACTAGGGAATTTACGCTTTATTTTCTTATAATTTTGATAAAAATCGTCGGGGGGGGGGGGGTGTTTTGATATAAACATTTCAAACAGGAATTTCTCTACGAAATTGGCAGAAATTTAAAATAATAAAAATAGCCATAGAAAGATAATGAAATTCTCTTTTGAATCAGTGTAAAATATATTATAAACAATTAAAGTTTTATACAATAAAAATTATTAGAAAATTTATCTCCTTCCGATTCTTTTTTGTCGGTGGAACGGTTTGAAATTAAATGCCTCATATACTAATAAACCAATGTCTCACTGGAATTTTTTTTAATTCGAAAGTTCACCGCAGACTTTTTGTCAACTAAGGTAGCTTACCTTAAAATTGGCACGCCTTTATTTACATTAACAAATTAGTGAACAATTAGGAAATTTTTACATTCTGATAATTTTATCGTGTTCCTAGAACCCAAATAGACTTGCATTAAAGAAATTTATGTGCTTCGAAATTATTTTACGGCATTGTACTGTGCCATTACAAAAACTACGACAAACTTCTAATAGGGATTCCCACAATTGATATGCTAATATATGTAATAATGAGGCTCCGCCCTCTGCGCAATAATATGTTTAGTGATAAGTTACTTGAAAATTGTAAGATGCGACAAAAATATTAGTTACTACACTGAGAGAAATGGATAGTCAGATTTTGATGTTAAAAAGATGATGTTACACGATACTATCATTATGCTACTTGTAACCATCACAGATGCTAAAAAAATATAGTTATGCTACCCCGTACTACCAAGATGTTACTCCTAATGATATTGATGGTAACGGTGACTATCTAGATAGCTGTCTGTATACGTAGCATTAAAGATGGTCACCCTAACCACAATTATGTTACCCACTACTATAAATTTCTCTCCGTGTAAAAGCTACACTGAAAAAAATTTGATTCAATTAAACTTTAACGCCGGTTAAGCGGACACCGATTTAGCAAACTTTTTGGGTTGTGATTTACGAATTTCTTTGACCTGCTTCGTTAGGTATTCTTAAGGTATTGTTCTTGTTCTTTTTTTCTTCTTCTTTTTATTTTCCCCAGAAAGTACGCTTCAAGTAAACTGAATTATTTAATATAAATACTTTCTTATTCAATGCAATTATGTTATCTAATAGAACCAAATAAAAAATATTCGAATTAAATAAAAAACCTATTGAAACCAAAGTTATGAGTTTTTTAAATTCATTTATTTTTCTATTTCACTCAATTAATTAAATATTTGATATTAATAAAAATTATTTGACGCAATTAATTTATTTAATTGTTTCAAGTAAACTAAATTATTTAATTTAAATAATGCATTATTTTATGCTAATAAATTATTAATTAACAACAAATAAAAAAAATTTGGATGAAATAAATAAACGTTTGTTTACTTTATTCATAAGTCTTAAAAAATTCATGAAAAACAATCAAAACATGTTAGTTTAATCCATTTAGTCCCAAATGTCTGTATTTCATTATGACATTTAAAAAAACGTCTCAACAACTGGATATGCCATTTTAAAAATGTGAAAAAGGATCAGAAATTTATTATCAACTACCTTAAAAGTATAAAGATTACAAAAACCAATTGAAATGTTTAAAGGTTAAATTTTACTTTTGTATGAAAAAATTAATATGATAGATTTTGTTGTTATTAGAACACTCCTACAAAATCAGTGAAATGAAAATTTTTAATAATAAGATAACGGCAAATGTACTCGAAACTTTTTAAATTAAATTTATTCTTTATATTATAAATCAATTTCTTATCAAATCATAAAATAATATTTAATATAATTATAGAATGAAACATTAATTTTTAAGATGATTTAAATCGTCTATTTCTTTGTTTCTTCTCTAAGGCTCTTGAGCTCTTGTACAATTTGGATCAAAATAATATTTCTCTCCTTTTCTAGCTCAATTTTGTTTTTTAATAAATCAATTTTATGTTCTTGGTATGATTTTAGTGGGCCTTCTGAAATCATTTTCCGTTTCATCAGCCAATCTGTAAATAATTTTGTAATTTAAAAATTAATTTTATAACTTTTTACATACTGGTATCCCAAGTGATAAAGATTCGCAGGAAATTCGACCAGAATTCGTATAATGTTTTTATTAAAAATGACATGGCTGTTCTTAAATAAATGTACCATTTCTGTTTTTAAATATTGATACAAAAATAATGAAAAAATATATCGCACGGAAATTCAAATGAAATTCTACCCAAAAACTAAAATTTTTCGCAAACATCCATTTTAATGTATTCAATATTTACGCTAAATTAAAATCAAATTAATTATAATTTACCTTTTAAATTATTCGACGGTAACTTGGTTGGTTTAGATTTTATATCATCGTCATCTGATTCGCTTACATAGATAACTTCTTCTTCATGTGGATAAAAAATTATTTAATTAAAATTTCTAATTTGTCCATTAGTTAAACTAGTTTTAAATGAATTAAATAATATAAAATAGAATTTAACTAAATAATGATGATTTACTTACAATTATGCTCACATTATGGTTGAAACAAATTTAATTTTGGGAAATTTTACAAACAATAAATTATGTACATTGGACTAAAAGTTTTTTTTTTTGATTTACGTTTAAAAAATTTATTATTTTGTATAATTATTATTTATATTTTTTTTATTTAGTATTTTTTATTTATTTAATCTTTATAAAAATAGCAAGAGTATCATAATTATAAACAAATTAACATCGAAAATTACAAATATTAGAAATTATTTTTGAAATGCACAAAGTAGTGTTGTAGATTTCAAATGAAAAATAAAAAAAATAAAAATGTTACTTTATACCTTTAGAAGCATGGCTTGTTTCCGGTTTTTTCGGTTCCTCTTTTTTTTCATTAGAACTTTTATTGACTTTTTCCTGTATAATTAAACAAATAAAGATTAAATAATTATATAAGCAGATATCTCGTGACATACAAATTTATAACCTTGAAGAGTAGTGTAACATCTTAAATGAAAAATATTTATTGGAAAACAATCAAATAACATTTATTAATTAATTTAACCTTTAATTTCTTAAAAATATATATTCTTTTTTCTACAATTTAAATTATTCAAACTTTTAAATGTTTAATGTATGTAATTTAATAATAAATATAGTTTTTAATTATAGGTTAACGAAAAAGTATGAAAACTACATTTTTAAATCAAGTTTTTTTGATAACAGTAAAAATTTTAAAATTGTACATATTAATAAATATGTAGTTGGTAACATTTTTAAAACATTAACATTATTCGTACTAATCTACATAGTTAATTATTTTAAACAAATTTTTTACTTTTATTTTCTAGTGAAACTTTTATACATTTCTCATTACTTTTACTTTTAAATTTTAAATAAATTCTAAGTATTTAAAGTGTTAAAAAATCAAAAGTAATATTTTACGATTTAATTAAATAATGTACAATCAACAATTAAATTAATTTTTTATTAATATATTTATTTGATATTTAAAACTAATGAATTTTATTGTTGAAGTAATAGGATTGAATTAAGTTTTAAAGTTTTTTATATTAAAATGAATTAACATGTCCGTCTATTTCACTGGTGTATATTTTTGATGAGTTTTAATTTTAACCTTTTAATGAATATTTTAAATACATTACTTGAGTTTTTTTTTCAGGCACTTCTTCATTATTTAAGGTTTTGAGCGCATCTAATTCCCAATTTTCAGGAGGAGGTAGAACTATGTCCTCATTTTTTAATAAAGCAGTGAGCTGTTCGTCCATATATTCGAAATGAACTGGAACGGGTGATCCCCCTCCAGTCTGATTTAAATTTTTTTTCTCATTTCTTGTTTTCAATTTTACGTCAGATATCCAATCAAACCAAATCTAAGTTAATTTAAAGTAGAATTTATTCATTGTTAACAAATCGCCACTTACATATAAATAAAAAAATTTCAGTTCGATCATAATGCAGAAACTTTATTTTTTCTATCTCTATAGTGTAACGTAATTTATAAACCAAGCATTATTTTATACCTTCTCCCATTTGTCAATATTCGTTTTTAATCCATTTTTTTCCATATTGAGCAAAGTACTCAAAACCTGCCATTTTTTTTTATTAACTCCTTTTGAACTTTTTTTATTTATAAGGCCCTTGTTGATTGACATAAATCTAATTAAAATAACTTTTTGTAAATTCGATACGCTCTCCATTGTGAATGTTTTTGACAGGTTATCTATTTCTTATTATATTTGTCAGTTGTTTTAGAAAAATACAATTAAAACATCCTTCAGCTCATTAAAAAACAATTAATAATTTTCTCAACAACATGGACGAGTATTTTATTATTTTAGAAATCGAAGAAGAAAATATTATTGCGAAAAGATCACTCAAAAGACAAAGACGACATTTGCGCGATACACAAAATTCATTTGATCTTCCCGAAAATGAATTTAGGCGACTTTATCGGTAAATACCTATCAAACAATTTTATTCAAAATTACTTTTGGTTATATGGATCGGATTAAAAGAATTTACACCATTATCAACGAAACGATAAACAATTATAAGTTTCATAAAAATGATTATTGATTTATTTGCGGAAGTTAGAATATTCCAGGTATGTGAATGAATTTCCGAATGATATCTTAGGGATATCCAATCCGCCGAAAGCTAATAAATATCACCAAAACGTCCCAGGGATATTCCAAATATTCGTGTATAGGCTGGGCACTCGACAATTACTTTTAAAAACGTAGCAAAAAGTAAATAACATATGTATTAAAACGCTTCTAATTGAAATATTGGAAAATAATTTATTTATTTTAATTACTGATTTAAAGTAGTGTAAATTCTAAAATTTTATCTGAAATATATTTTTAAATAAATATTGTATTTATTTAAATATTTATCAAAATTTTTAAAAATTATTCAAATAATTGCAATTTTGAGTAAATTGCAAGGTTAAGATTAGATTGTCATAAGTTTACCAGTTGTGGAAAATATTAACAAAATAATAAATAAATAAATGTTAAATTAAAAAATTAAGTTTGTTGCTCTTCTCTATATTGGAAACCCGACATGAAGCAGAAAATTTTTTAAACAAATTTGAGGGGACTGGGATGCGAACCCGGGATTGACGCGCATAAACCTAACATTCTAACTAACAGAGCTAAATGGAGAACTGGCAGAAAGAAAAACAATTTTGTCTTTAACGTGAACCAAGAAAAAAGTAGTAAATAGTAGGTTTTAGTAGATGAGTGCGAAGCATGCGTGTTATGAAGGATTTTTCAGAAAATATTTGCAAAAAACAGTTTTAAAAGGCTAAAAAACTGTGTTGTCTTCTAGTGATATCTATAATTTCAAAAAATTATTACTAAGTTTTTATGGAACTGAAGATATTTATAAATATGTTATGTTTACACAAATATTACACATACAATGACATTTTATAAAAATTTCCCCCACAGCACAAAAATTTTTAGAAATATTACCAACGTTGTTGAAATATTACACAATTGCAGCAATATTTCAGAAACATTGAAAATATATCAGCAATGCTTGCAATATTAGTGAAAAGTTTCTGCTGTGGAGGGGTGATTTTTGAGTTCCTGAGATCAGAAAAAATAAAATTTTAAGATTCAAAATTATTTTATAATCTCAATAAATCATAATTTTTTAATATGCTGCAAGTGGGTCAATTAATGTTTTTAATTCCATTTAACAGTTTATCAAGAAGAACAGCAAGATATTTTATCGATCTAATAGAACCGTTTATGCCGCAAAAACTAAGAAATACTTCTATTCCACACATTATACAGGTTAGGAATATTATATTGTCAAATTTTAACTTTTAAAAATCTCATGTTTATGAAATAAATATATATAGTAATTATTTTCATTTTTTAACTTCATTTAAAATTAACACACAAAATACCCAGTCTTATTTTTGTTGCATCTCTAAATGAGACTATGCTAAGTGCCATAGAACATGGCGCCATATAAGAGTCTCATTTTAAAACTAGGTTTTTTCAGTGTAGAAAAAAAATCCATTCGATAAAATTATTTGATTCCATTAATTCAAATTATTTTTAAAATATTTATTTAATTCTAATAAATTTAATTATTTGAATCACATTTATTTTAATCAAACAACTTGAGTTATTTGTATCACATTTATTTAAATTATATTCTAATGCTTTTTCTTAATAATTAGATATTATCGAGCATTAATTTGGTTGCATCTGGTTCTTATCAAAGAAGAGTAGGTAGTGATTATTTAAGTTGTATGTCACAAAGTTCCGTGAGCATATCTCTGCATAACACATTAGATGCTGTGCACCGAGTACTAGAGGATTTAATTGTGTTTCCACAAACTCCACGTCAAATGGATAAAATAAAAGAAAAGTTATTTTGAATAAAATAAAATATATTTTTTGTCCTACCTGCACGGAAAGTATGTCATTTCGGGCACTTAAGGCGGGCGCAAAGTAACACATTACGCCCGGGAGTGGGGGAAGCGGGCGGAAAAGTATTTTGCGCCCGCTTGTATGACGTCAGCGGGTGGTAAAGTATTTTCCGCCCGCTTCCCTTACCTCCGAGCGGGCGGAAAAGTATTTTGCGCCCGCTTGTTAATTATTCGATTCTCTTCATTAAAATGCGACATTTTATTTTGTCTATAAAAAAATCATTATAGATTTCATTCGATATAATGTTTATATAGAGCCTAATTTTTAACTAATATGAGCGTTTAATTGTGCGTGCCCTCAATGCCATACTTTCCATGCAGTTAGGACAAATTAATTAAAAAGCATTTATAAGAACACATTTTACTTAAAATTATAAAATTAATTGCTATTAGGGTAAGTGTGGGTATTATCGCGGGTGTGGGTATTATCGCGGTATTTTGTATTTTAATGAATATTTCGATTAATATTAAAAATTTTTGTCACTAAAAAATCACTCCTTGAACCTGACAACTAAGACATTACAATATGCATCATATTTTTGATTATTCTTCTAGTAATCAATTTATTAAAAATGTTTTAAAATTGGTTGTCTGAAAAAAGTTCAAAATGGCTCACCTTGGTTTGAGATTCAACTCTGCAGTGGTGTCAAAAATTATTGTTTTTATATTATATAAAACTCTAAGAGATGATTCTTTTTTTATATTTTGGTAAATTTATTGTTATTCTACATAAAAAAAATTTGTTCAGTTAAAAAAACTGATTTTTATTAAATATTTACAATCCCGATAATGGAGACATCTTTTTTCTAACATGTGGGTATTTTCGCGGCTCCTATCATAACCCTTGAAAGTAAGGTTAGCAGTATGTCTCTAAAGTTTAAAACGTTGAAATTATAGCCAATATTATTTTTCCTTGTTTTAATTTATATTTTAATAAAAGTACTTTGTATATATTTAAAAAAATTTAATTTTCAACTAAATAAATGTTGTAATTAACATTGTTTTTCCATTTTGCACAGTAACTGTTAAGCACATTTAGACACAACAAAAAATTCGTTTATTTGAACGTTCAGAATTTTAGTAAATCTTATAACAGTTATAAAATATAAGCAAGAAAATATAGAGTAATGGGAGGGATAAAAAATTAAAATTAAAGTAAGTGAGATCTGTATACTTAAGGAAAAAAATTTTAATATCTATAAAAAAGGAGCAATAGTGTCAAAAGAGAATTGACTATTCGTTAGAAATGTTTGATAATAGTTGCCATAGAATATTTCATCAGATTATTATATTATATTATGGGACTAATTAAATAATTATAATAAAACCAAGTATCTTTCTTCTTGTGATACTAGTTTACTATTATTGAATTCGTCTATTTATTATAATGCATAACATTTTTTAATTCAAACTCTTGCGATATTTATATTTTTATTTTTAAAAACTATTATTATTCCTCTTATTTTTTTACATTTACTATATTTTAATTAAGTAACTATTACAAAAATCCAAAAAGCAATAAATAAATTATCCGCGAAATTTACCGCGCGATAATTGACTAATCCACGATATTTGACACGCGAAAATACCCTCAAGTCATACTAAGTCCCGCGAGATTACAAGCATGTGAGTCTTCTATTTAATTCTTTATTTAAATATTAAAACTATTTTCTACAACATTGTCAATTTTTTTTTAAGAAAAAAAGCTTAAATATTCATTTAAAATAAAAAACAAAACCATATATATTCATTTATAATTTTTAAACCACTTCGAAGTATGACTTATACAAAATTCCTCGATAATACCCACACTTACCCTACTAACTTCAAAAGCAGTTTTGATTTTCTATAAAAGTATAATATAAATTTTTATAGATTCCTTCAAAAATTTAATTTTCCCAATGTAATTGGAGTAATCGATGGTACACATGTAGCAATTCATCCACCTTCTAGTGACATCGAAGAAGTTTTTTTCAACAGGAAAGGATTTCATTCATTAAATGTTATGATTGTAAACATATATTAATTAATATAAAAATTATATCAAAAAAATTAATGCTTTAAATTTTTTAAAATATTTAATGTGTTTAGCGTTATATTACCTCTAATTGAAAAGAATAATTTTATACATATTCACGTTGATATACTAAACAAAATTTAATTGAAGCAAAAAAATTTTACTTTGAAATACTTATCGGGATTGCATAAGGACGAGTTAATTATGGTTTTAGATAAAGAAAATGTTATTTATGGCATATTATAATTTAAAAAAAAGATGTTCTTCATCCAAGAAAATATTGAATTTAACCAATAAATTAATCAACATGTAAGAAATGTAGAATACATTAAATCAGTATCATTTATATATCAAGTCAAGGTATATTTTCTCTAAACGAAAAAATAATTTCTTGAGTTGGAAAAATTTATAGATTTCAATTTGTTTACTTGTATCACACCATGTCTAATTCTTAGGCAAAACATTTTTTGATTTAATTAATTAACATTTTTTTTCTTAATATTTATTTAAATAACTAATAATTGTTAGAATTTTTCGGAATTATTTACGAAACAATGGTCAATTATCGGTAAGTCATTTTACTAAATAAGAAATAAAATATTTTCTTGGATTAGGAACAGTGTAATACTAATTACTATTAATAAAAAGTTTTAAAGCAAACGAATAAAATGATTCAATTCAAGAAACAAATTTGTTAACAATGATTTGTTATATTTAAGCTAAAGGACATTATATTCTTGATTCAATTCTTTTAACTATACTTCAGATAAGTAAAATATCTGGTTAAAATATTTAGTTATTTAGTTCAGCCACATACTATTAATTTCAAAATTTTATTTAATGCTAACTGTTTATAGGTATCCGGTCCTGATAACGAAATTTTATACGTAAATCCAAGATTTGGAGGCAGAGCTCATGACGTTAGAGTTTATAAAAATTCTTTACTATTTGATTTCTTAAAAGATGCCTACAGAAGAGGACTTAGAAACACTTGGCTTTTAGGTATAAATATGTTATTTATATATAATTTTATTATTCATATACAACCCCTGGATTTTAAATTAATTAAAAATTAATCTTACTTGCCTTTAATATTCTTTGTAATTTTAATTTCACGTTTTTCGCTATTGAGTTTTAAAACAATTCTTGAAATTATTAATTCGTTAATTTTTTATTATTTTATTAACATTAGTTTTTAGCCAATATCATTAACTTGATCGAAAATTTTCGTCAGTAAAATGTTATTTATATCTTTTGGATGTTCATCATAATCATCATTACATTCAAAAAATAAATTGTTTAAATCTGTGCATCTTGATAATTTTTCATATAATTGTCTACACGGAGAAACTTTAGTTTGAAAAATGTGATATTATATTTGTCATATTTACAAAAAACCAATAGTAAGAGAGGTGTAGTGATAAAAATGATAATATTTTCTACTTACATAGTATAAAATACATTTATCGACATGATTTTAAATTTAGCATAGTACTGATAATTACAATAGTGAGCTGGAATGTATAATAAAATCTTTATGATTTGTAAATTAGAAAAAAGAGATATTCACAATAATAATTTTGACCATAATAATTATGAAAAGTAAAAGTTGGAATTTTACATCTTACACTCTGTTTTAGAAAAATTACTACTATTATAGCAGCAGGAAGAGAATATTAGGGGAGGGTGGTCCCATACCGACCCCTCGTACCATACTGACCCCCTTATGTTTCTTAAAGATGGTACCACTAAAAAATTCGTCAGTACATTCAAATTAAATTTATTCCATTGAAATAAGCGATTGGCAAAACATTTTGTCAAAATAACGGGGGTTATCCTAAACCGACCCCAATATTTTTACATTGTAATTGTTTATTCTCTTCTATCTTATTGTTCACATGAAGTGAGGATAGGTTTTGCATATTTACTTTTATATTTTTTGAATTTATAAAATATTTTACTAGCAATCACATCACATATTACTTAACTTTAATTCTCTTTTGGTTAAATATTTTATTTATTGTCAGTTGTAAAATATTCTTGACAAGACGATATAAATTAAGAAACGTTGTACTTTTTGACATCTTTAGAAGCAGTTAAATACAGAAACGAAAAAGATTAATAACAAATTTTGTATATATTTTACTAAAAATAGGTCGAAAATTAAAACGGACAAAACCATTGCTGCTATTATATTGGAAATTTAGATACTGTTTAACAATTTAAATTTATTATCATTTCAAAAAAAGCCTTAAAATTTATTTAAATAAAGTAATAATATTAATTCATGTTTAACTATGTCAACATAACTTATAGACATAAATAATTTCAGAGTTAAGTTACTAATTATTCATTTATTTATCTTTTTGTTCAGAAAAAGGTCCAAAAATGTATTTAAATTGAGTCAAAATAATTTAGTAGTTCATTACAGACTGTTGAATTTTATTTTAATTACTATCAGAATTTTATGTCTCAATTTTTCTTAAGATTCCCACCCCCTAAAAAACTGGAGGTTCGTTTCAGGCCATGGGGGGGGGTCGGTTTCGGACCACCCATTTTGAGAAAGATAAAAACGTAAATTTTCGCTTTTTCTTTAGATCTTTCATTAATGACAATCTGAAACATCGGCAAACGTCAGAAAACATTTAAAAATAGTTCCTTTACTCAAAAAAATTTCGACGAAAACAAAGAAACACATTTTTGGAACATTTTTAGTTTTTGCACGTTAGGGGGTCGGTATGCTGCCACCCTCCCCTACTTTCTCTCCTCGTGACGTCACAGCGGGGAGGGAAAGTAACATTCTCTCCCTGCCTCTGAGAAAGACATACTTTCCACCCTCTTTATAGATGAGAAATTACGTACTTTCGGTGCGTGTGTTAGAAAAAATACTATTCACATATTTACCTATAACTTCTTTCGTATACTCACCCAGGTGGGTTATTTAGGGGCAAAAGAGAGAGAGGAAATCAAAACTTTCTGAAACAGCGGCGGCAATATAATTTTACATTTTATTGAGACCTAATTTGAGGTTATGTTCGCCCTCTGTCCTCTGAAGTTGACCACATATGACTTTGAAACCTAACTTGAGGTTATGTTTGCCCTTTGTCCTCTGACGCTGGCCACATATGACCTTGAAACCTAAATTGAGGTTATGTTTCCTTTTTGTCCTCTGAAGATAGGCTATTTTTATATATTTTTCAAGCAAGGTAGATCTTTTCGATAAAAAAACAATTTATTTTTTATATTCTAAAAATTTTCTTTTGTAAACTTTGAAAATCATTGAAGATATATGTTGCAAACTAAGTCACGCTATTTTGAACTGCCAATAACTATTCTCGTGCTGTTTTTTTAACAGCTCAAATACACAGTTTATTCCCCACCCATCTTCTTATAGTATGGTTTACTTTCTACTTGACCCTGAAAGAAGGGAAGTTTATCACTTACATTTTCTGTATACATACTAGCTGTCAAAAAAGTAAAGAAAATTTCAATATATATTATTTTAATTTTAATGTAAATTAATAGGAGACTCAGGGTATCCAGTTTCCCCCACCCTGATGACTCCTATACAAAATGCGCCAAGAGGAACTCCAGCGGAAAACTTCAACAAAGCATTAGTTTATTGTAGATCTAGCGTTGAAAGGTCTATCGGAATTTTAAAAGGAACATTTAGAAGTTTGAAAAGGGAAAGGACATTACACTATACACCGGAAACGGCAGGTACAATAGTATTTAGTCGTTTTTATTTAAATTTAAAGAATTAATCTACATTTGTATTCTTTATCATATATAGTTAAAAAAATACCTTAAATGTAGAGGAGAGTGGGGCAAACCGGACCGGTGGGTAAACCGGTCCCCCCTAAATATTTCCGAAATGGCGAAATTGGCAAAAGTGCTATTTAGAAATTTGAAACAACCATGTGTAGTATACCTTATTTTTCATTTTGACATTTTTTACTTTTATTTGTGCAACGCTGGGGGCAAGTTTTTTTTTAGTTTTTTCTACACTTTTACGAATTTTTTCTAAAGGAAATTATGAGGAAATCGTGTAATATTTTCAAATATTAGGTCTTGGGTTTTGAAGGTACACACCTCAGGAATGTTTACCACCAAAAACTTTGAAAAATTTGCAAAGCGTTTCTTTTTGATAAACATTTATTCTCAGAATGGGCCTGTGGGGCAAACCGGCCATAGGATATTTCCATTGAATTAAAGCTTCATAAAAATTATTTTAAAATAAAATGCTTCTTTCATTAAAATATTTACTTACAATGAAAAATAATTGTCTTCTAATGAGAATTGGACCCTTTAATATTGTTTCTCTGATAATGACAAACATTTTTATTTATTTATTAAAAAAACTATTTATTTAATTAAAATTCAATTCCGAATTATTATTTTTATTACTACAACCATTGTTTACATGATTCTTTATGTTTTTTATTATTGTAGATTATGTAAATGCAATATTATAAATAAAAAACCAAACGGTCCGGTTTGCCCCATGGGGGGTCCGGTTTACCCCAGGGAGTGGGTCAAACCGGACTGTTTGCAAAATTTTTTAAAGTTAACACAGTGACTAAACAATAAAAGATGAAGTATAGGTGTCTCTGGGAAAAAGTTGCGCAATTAAATGATCTTTCAAACAAGCTCTCGTGTTAAAGCCGAATTAATAAAATTTAGGATTATTAAATTAATTAATTCAATAAAATTAATTTTTATAAAAACTCTAACTTAACGTGTCCTTCGGACGAAAAACGTAAAAGGTAGTGGATCCCCTCTCTACTTAACTATTATTCAGTTAATAGGTTGAGATTCTTATTCTAAAAAAAGGAAAAGGAAATATAATTTTTAGGTTATGAAAATCATAAACAAATTCAGATGAAAAGAACAGTAATTATATTTTATCCGAGAAATTACCTAATACAAATAAATTCTAATTTTTATGTGTGCACGAAAATAAAATGATGGTGTATGTATAAAAAGAGTGCTTATATATGTGTTAATGAAAAGTGTAATATGTGTAATTCGTAGAGTAGAAATATAATACTCACTACTCAGTATTTCCTTCGATTCGTCACTTTAATCCAATGTAGTCGTTTCTTTTCACGACGAAATTATGAATAACTTTATTTGTTTCACAGATTCTTTATTTTTTAAAATTCTTTTCTTTTTAACTTTTTTATTTTTTAATTATTTTTTAAGATCAATATTATTTTTCACTTTTTATCTTTTCAATTATATCGCTTTATTTATTCTTTATTATTTTAATCATATATTTTTTAATTCAACCTTTTTTATATTATTATTTATTTATATTTTTCTCAACCAAATTCACTTTTCTCAACAAACTTCTTATTAAATTCTTTAAACCTTTGAGATTATTTCACATCAACACGGCTAACTTGCCGGACTTAAACTTCAGGCTTCTATTGCCTAGACAGAAAACTACAGGCTTAATTGCCTGGGCTAGCTGTCGGCTACACGGCCTAAACTCAACTGCCCAGATTTCCTTGTGTCAATCAATTTTATTGAAAGACGATTTAATGGGGAAATCGTATATTAAGTTTATTGCACTTGACTGTTGCCAAGTCAATTCTGCAAGCTTGCAGATTTAGGCAGTGGCGTGATCCGAGTTCAGTGACTTGGATGCACCACTCCTTATATTGAACAATTTACTTTACTTTAATATTTTCTAACTATTTCTCAAAAAGGTTAATAAACTGTTGTCAAAGAAAAGGAATTTATTAAGAAATATGGTATTGTTTTGCAAAACGCGAAGGAATGTTAAATTCAATTGAATCTCTTATTTAAAATAGAATTGGATTTTTATCTAATTGAAATGCATTGGATTAAAATTATCAAAACCGAAGAATGTCCCTTTTGTGAAATTACAAAGGGTTGTTTTGTGTAAATGTTTTAAAGTTTATTAACAAAACCTTATGTTGTGTAATTTGTTGTTTATAATTTTGATTTTCAGATATTATAAATAATTATTTATGATATGAAAAATTACGGAGTTCGGCCGTAACATCTCGAAAAATGAAATCGGTTGATTCGTTTAGTCACAAGAGTAAAAAAACCGTTAGGGGGGTCCGGTTTGCCCCACTCTCCCCTATCACTAATTTTTAGATTAAAAAAAAATTTGTCACCGTTCTATTCGATGAATTCTGATAAGATTTAGTATAAATAATATACAATAATCATGCTTTCGAAACAAAAATATTTATTAAGTTTTTTTGTAATTTGATTAATATGACTTATAACAAACAGTTAAAATAAAATTTTTTATAGTTAAATTTACCGTCAAAGATGATATTTGTTTCGCCATTTTACGATTAGAATAACTATTCTGACATAGTTATTTTTAATAAATTATTATTAAGCTAATTACAAGAAATAGTAATAAAGTAGTTAAATTTATCAGGCATTTTAGTGTGTAGACTGTAGAGTGACTTAAAATTAAAAAATAATAACAGAAAATATTACGTCGAAAATTTAAATAGAATTTGTGAATAAATTTGTTTATTATTAATTTTTTATGTCTATCTGTAAAGAAAATCTATTAGAATTTTGTACATTTAAAATACAACACAAATTTCAATCATAATATAATACAAATTCTTAACAAAATTCGTAAGAAATTTAAATTAATCATTTTTACCTGTGATGGTTTTCGAGTAAATAAAAAATTTAGGTTAAGAATAAATAATACTTTAAATATAATATAAATTTTATTATTTTATTCAGGAAAAATTGTTAATATGTGCTGTGCTTTGCATAATATAAGAATAAAATTTAATGAAATTGAACAAGATGATAGAAACAATTTTTTTAATGAACAAGAAGACGAAGAAATAGAGATAATGGAGGAAGATGAAAATCAAGTTGGAGCAATTGTGAGAAACAATATTGTGGAAATGTATTTCAATCATGACTGATTGTTTAATTTAACGTTTGTGAGTTTAAAAAAAGGAAGAGAAAAAAATTGTTAAAAAATACTGTTTTGAATAAAAACAAATTCGATATTAAAAATTAATCCACTTAAAAAAAGGAATTTTTATTATTTTTTTTCTGTCCGCATTTAAAATTAATCATTTTAGAAATTCTTTTGAATTGTAATAGATTTTTATAATTTAAAAATTGAAAGTGATATTTGATCAGAGTATCAATCCGAGAAAAATGATTTTATTAGAATTTTATAAATAAATTAAAAACAATAAAAATTTATTTTAAATAATATTTTTTTAATTTTTGATTTTAAAATAAAAAAACGCTGTTGGCACTGTTAAAAATTTAAATTGTACATAAATTTAGTAACAAATTTTTTTTATCTTAAATAATTTGCAACATTTTCAATAGAAAATAGTTACAAAAAAGTAAGGTTATTAAAAAAATTATTTTAATTTTAGATAATCTGTATACCAAATCTTGACTTTCTATCTAATCTTGAAAATTGCCTTATAAATTTTAAATCCTTAAATGAGACATAGTATATAAAAATGTCCTTTCTATTTCAAAATTTAACTTGTATTCAATCAGTAAAATATATTCTGTAAGTTTTAAATTTCAATGAAAATTTGTTTAATAATATATAAAAATTTATGATTCTGAATCCCGTCAAGGCGAATTTATTTAAAGTATTTTGAATCGCAAATGATGATTTTTAGGAAAATTAACGTTGGATAGTTTGATGTTAAGCTAAATATTTGTTTGTGTTTTATTTCAAATTAAATAAAACCACTATTCAAATTTTTATCTATATAATAAATTAAAAATGTGTCTTCAATTATTCGCGCTCTTAACTACGTTCATATTGTTAAAAGAAGAATGACAATTATTTTAACCGTTCAGGTTTATTAAATTAGCAATATGTCTGCAAAAAATAAAAAGCATTTTACTGCCGAACAAAAAAACCTAATGGTAGCATTTATGCTAAGCCACAAGGAATTAGCCCAAGGAAAATTAAATGGAAATAGTTATAAACGAAGTTCTGTAAGTTTTTCAATTTTTTAAAAACTTATTTGTTTTTTTTTATTTAGAATTTTGAGAAAAATTGAAATATTCAGAAATAATAATAAAAAATTTATTCATTTGATTTTTTAAATTTATTTTTAGCCAGCCTTTCTGACTTTAAATTGTTTTATTAATAACAATAATAAAATATATTTGTATAATTGTTTTAATAAATCCTGACACTAATAAAAATAATAAATAGGAAGCTTGAAAGCTTTTTAAATTCATATTATATTTTCTCTTATTATATTTATATTATATAGATAAATTTGAAAAGTTGAAATTTTTCAACGTATTATTTATATATTGCGAATTTGTTAAACAGGATGACCAATATCAACAAATGACGGACTTATTAAATAAAGTGAATAATGGAGCTGTAAAAGACATTGAGGGTTGGAAAAAAGTAATAATTATATTTGCCAATAGTATTTAATAATTAAATTAATTTTTAAGATTGAGGAATAAAAGTTTAAAATTTTATTAATTAAGACTTATTTAATTATTTTAAAAATTATTTATAAACAATCATTTTTCTATAATAAAAATGTAGTATAAATTTATACATATACATTTTTGAAGTAATAATCATTAATAAATAAATTAATTCTTATAATTAATTTAATTGAAAATATGGAAAGTAATTGAAATTTTTAAAATTATAATGAATTAAATTATTTACAGAATTTACAATTAAATTTGTTTGAAAGTGGAGTTTGAAAAATATTAATAAAATTTTTTAAAATAAGTTATTTTTAATTATATTTCACAAAACTTCAATTATTCTGGAATTTTTAATTATACCTATATTTTTATAAATTTAATTATCGGTGAAACAGTATTTAAAAATATAATTTAAAAGATTTTTTGCAATTATTTGTAAAACTTGTGCAAAATCGTAGACAATCGTGGATTTTTTATTACATCCCCCTCCCCCAAAACTGTCTACGTGGTATATGAACGACCCCTAGTTACTTTTAAGATATTTAAGACATCTTATTTTTTTTATTTTCCATATTAAAAACAAATGCATTTAAAAATATTTTTGATAACATTCAAAACAACTTAAAAGTGCTTACAATTGTATATTAAAATAAGATGCATTCTTTCTATAGTCTTGGAGAGATTTTAAAAGACAGACTGTAGAAAAGGAAACTCAAAGAAGAAAGCAAATTAAAGATGAAATGCCCCACCCTATCGAGCTCTCTGACATTGAAGAAACGATTGTAAGGGAAATTCTTCCAGAACAATCGTATGGAATGTCTGTTATGGAAATAGGACTGAAAAAAAATGGAGACGAGAAAAAAAAGGTAACACTTGTATAGTGTTTACACTGAAAAAAATATTAATTTGATTCAAATAATTTTAATTATTAAAAAAAATTTAATTGATTTAATTAAATAATTAATTGAAATAAATAAATTTGTTTAATACAAATAATAAGTTACTTGAAACTATTAATTTATATATTTCACATAAATACTATATATATTTGATGCAAATTAAAATTATTTGACACAATAAATTTGTTTAATTGTTATTAATAAACTAAATTATTCAATCAGAATAATTCGTTGTTCGAAGCAAATACACTATTTTATAAAGACAAATTAAAAATATTTTAATTAATTAAACAATTATTTAAAAATAAATAATGAATTGTTTCTATTCATAGATTTATTTCTCTCAAATATTTTATTTATTTAAGACAAATAAAAAATATTTAACCCAATAAATTTATTTTATCTATTCTAATTAACTAAATTATTTAATATACGAATAAAGAATTAGTTAATATTAATGTAAAATTTTATGAAGACAAATTAAAAATATTTTGACATATAAATGTGTTATTCGGACAACTTTGTATTTATTTTTATAAAATATCTATTAGGTTTACTTTATTTCAAGTACATTGTTTCAAAAGAATCTGACGATTATGATCATTTTTAATTAAATAATTTTTAAATATTTAAAAAAAATTGACTATGGGGTTAAAAATAGTGTTAAAAAAGTACATTATTATTTTTAAAAATTTCTAAATGATGAAAAATATTCGAACAATGTTATAGGAGATTTTTTACCCCTAGATTAAAAAAATAATAAATATTTAAAAAAATTGTGTTTTAATTATTAAATGAAATAATTTTTATAAATGATGCAAATAATTATTTAATAGCTTGAAATCTTACATTTATTTGATATAAATATTTTGTTATTGGTATATATAACTGTTTATTTGATACGGTAAATTAAAATACTCAGGTTTAGTAAATATTTATTTGAGTTTAATAATTCTTAATATTAATTAAAATAATTATTTATTAAATTGAAATATTCCATTTGTTTGATTTGAATAATTTGTATTTGATTCAAATAAATAGTTATTTGATGCGATAAAATAAAATATTTAGGTCAAATAAATATGTTTTTGGTTCAAATACATATTCATTGGATAATAACTAAATAATTTTTTTTCAGTATATTGAACTTTCATGATTAACAAATAGTTTTTTATAAATTAAAATTATAGGCAGAATTTCAATAATATATTTTAGTGGATATTATAACTGGGAGAGAGTCACCAAAAGGTGCTCGCACAGCTCTACTGCCTGCCTGCAGGTTGTCATGAGAGTAAGACTCAGAAAATTTAAATTAAATGTTTTTTCCTTCCCACTCTCATAGTGCCTGCCTGCGGAAGCAGGCAGGCAATAGAAGTGAAGGAGCCCAAAAGCAAAAACCAATGCGGCCCAATACTGGCCCAGTATTGGCAAAGTTGGCACCGCTTTTTGTCAGACAATACTGGTCTGACTTTGCACTGACTGACATTATTAGGCCAAGAGTCGGCCCAGTCTTGAGAAATTTTGATTTCTTACCATCGTCGTCACCACTGGCCAGCAATGAAACATTTTAAACAACAGTAATGGCCCGGTAATGACTGCCAATTCTCGGCAGACATTACTGGACTTTTTCAGTCTTGGCATTTCACACTTGGGAGTACCTATATAGTCCGTTTTTCTAAATTATTCTTTCAAATATAATTATTTTTGTAAAAATATTTTAAAGACTGTTGTGTTATAAGATGACTATCTTTAATATAAAAGCAATTCGTGAAACCACTTTAGTCGTGCCCTTAATGCCATACTTTTCATGCAGTTAGGACAAAAAATTATGTTCGCAACATGGACGCAAAGGAGATTACGACGATGGCGAGATTTTGGGCGCAAAATTAAGCTATCGTCGCAATCACCTGTTTTGCACCCTTTATACGATAATAACTATTTTAATTCATTATCTAATTCGTTTTATTAAACATATTTTATAAAATATCTCTGACGTTGAATTTTATTTCACTAATCTTGTTTTTTCTATCTCGTTGAATTAAAATATTTTATTAAAAAAAATAACTTAAAAATTCATATTATTCAGGTTCTGAAAAATTTGAAAGCTAAATCTTTAGATTTAGATGAGGATGATGATGATGATGATAATGATGATTATCAAGATAACCGTAATAATGAAAAAGAAAAAAAGGTGTATTTTATATTTATTTTTTCAATATACACTTCTCTTTCTACATATTCAATATATCGATTTATTACTAAATTGGTTGTTATAATTATTATAGGTAATCGTAAAGAGAGACATTGAAAATGAGAATAAATTTGTTAATAATGAAAATAAAAATGTATCTGTAAACGAACATTTAATGGACGGAAGTTCTCAAGGTACAAAAAATTACTAAATGCTCTATTCAAAATTTGGGTCAATTCTATATAGAATATGGGACTTAAAACCAGTTTTATAAAATTTTTAAGATTTAAACATCAATAATTTGTAATTGAAGAGCTTTGTACAGAAACCGCAAAAGCCCGGTTTTATCGAAAGTCACTTTTTTATTGATTTATCTTAAAATATCTTAAAAGTTTACATAAGTTAAATTGTAATTGATTAACTTTTTATATTTTTACTTTAATAATTAAAAACAAATCTACAATTTTTTGCTTCTTGGCTATCTTTTGAGATAGTGTGGCTTTAGCGAATTCTTAGTAAAATAATTTTAATTATGACTTTTTTAAATAAGAAAAATAATAAACTATTTAGGTGGTTCATCAGAGGATAGCAACAAAACATCTGATTTAAAAAGAAAATCCAATTTTACTTCTCCGAAGCAGAAAATATTAAAGTCTCAAGGTGATTTATTTCTAAAAAAATTCCAACTTCCATAATATTATTTTGTAAATTTCCAAGTGTGTAATACCAAAATGTCAACGTATTCAAATACTTTTGATTTTATTGTGAAATCGATTCATATGCAACTAGATTTCAGTAGCCGTTTATAAAAAATAATTTTTTAAACAATTTTTATAAATAAAATAATTTAATATTAGTTTTTATTTTTAATATTTTAGATATTAATGGCGACGAAAGTGAGGAAAGATCTAAGTATTTAAAAATAAAAGGTACATGTATTTCACAACATATATATATATATATATATATACATTTTTTTCCATATGTAATTGCCCACATATGAGCGATTTCATCTCAAGGTACCGTCCCATGTCAGCGTGAAACGGGAAACGGAAAACGTTCAACCAATAAGAATTTTCTTTTAGAATGATTTCCATTGAATCGGAAGTTGCTATTGGCTAAACGTTTTCCGTTTTCCGTTTTCACGCTCACATGGGACTGGCCCTTCAAGTGATCAAGGTGGAAAATTTTTTTCTCCAATCGTGTATAAACTTGGGGCTTTTGTAGTACTAATAGATATTAATTTTTCGTGAAAATATTTTTTTACCTAGTCCAATATTTTCTGAGGGGGAGGAGGTTAAATTTTTGAGTTTTTCAGTACAATGCTTATTTCGACAATTTTTTACTCTTAAACTATTAAACATACAAATTTAACAAAGTACATTTAGGAAAGCTTTTTTCATGCTCTTTCGATTGAAAATAAGCATTTTGAAAAAAAAAATTTTTGACCCAAAAAATCGAAATTAAAAATAAATTTCAATTTTTGGGGGGAGAGGTACGATTTTTTTTAACGAAAGCTGAGGTTTTTTCCTAAAAGGACATATATATGAAAAAGTGGGACTAGAATATTTAAACATTGAAAAAATGAATTTTCTCCCAAACGGAGCTAAAAACTGGGTTTAGAGCGCTCCGGTGAGTAAAAACCTTTTTTCAATGTTTAAACATTCTAGTCCCACTTTTTCATATATATCTCCTTTTAGGAAAAAGCCTCAGCTTTCGTTAAAAAAAAGAAAAAATCGTACCTTTCCCTCTCAAAAATTAAAATTTATTTTTAATTTTGATTTTTTTGGTCAAAATTTTTTTTTCAAAATGCTTATTTTCAATCGAAAGAGCATGAAAAAACCTTTTCCAAAATCCCACAGTAAGGCGTGGCGTATAACGCGAGCCTTTTGGACGTGATTTTGGAAAATTCTGTAGAGATTAAGAAAAAAATTTGTTTAACCGAACTGAAAAGGTCATAGGTTATCTCACGTGGAATTGCTCATATAGTATATTATTTAAGAAATTTTTGTTAGATAAGTACATACAAAATTTTGATTTTGCTCGCTTTTCTTAAGTTTTTAATTTCTTTAAAGCCAACTAACTAACTAACTAATTTACAGATAAAAGTGCAATTGATTTATTGAACGTTAAAGTTCAAATGAAGCAAGAGTGCCTCAAATTGGAGAAGGAAAAATTTCATGAAGATCAACAATATAAAACAGAGGTAGTGGAGACATTAAAGGATATTGCGTCGAGCATTAAAAATATTTCTAATTTTTTATATCAACAATTTAAATAGTTTATAAATTACAATTTAAATGTTTATGTTTTTTGTGTTAATGACCTAATTGGTTTCAAATTAATAAAATTAAATTTTACCAAAGATTACAAATTTTTATGACAATTTTTATATTGATAACAAAGTATGGGAGACATAAGAATTTTTCTCAAACCTTGGACAACGTAAAGTTTGCTTTTGCGTTTAATTAAAATTAAATAAAAAATGAAAAGCAATAGTTGCTTTTGAATAAGATACGTGTAAATAATTTATTGTTTTTTGAGTGAAAATTGTTTAATTAAAAATAACTTGATTTAAGTGCATTTTGCCAGAGGAATTTTCCTTTCAAAACAAGAACATTTTATTTAGTGATGTGCTATGACAATGCTTTGGTTAAAGGGATGTTTGGATTTGTAGTTATTAGTGCGTTCATATAATGAAGAGTTTTTTCCCCAATGAGCTTGTTATTCTCATTAATTATAATAAAGTCTAAAAAGTTATGCAATTATACTTTTAAATCTCGAAGATAAATATTTTTTTCTTCTTTCGTCTGCAATAACTATTAAAAATCCTTATCATTTCTACAATTTTGTCGATTGCTATGTGCATAATTGTGTCATCAACTTTATAAAAGAAAATTTGTTTTAAAGATAATTTTGCTAAATTCAAAATTTCAACGTCGTTCATGATGATATCATCGAATAGTCCAATTAAAAATTAATAAAAATAAATTAACTAATTCAAATAATTATAAAAAAACAACAGGTAAGAGCTTAACAACTTTTACATTCGATAATATTGTAATTGATTTTGCAAAATACAAATAAACTATATAAAGAATATATTGTTTATTAATAAATGATTCTTTCGAATGTGAAAATTTTTGATGTATTGATAATTTTATAAAATCTACCCTCTATTTATTGTTAATTACTTTCATAGTAAAAGTTTAACTTAATTATTATTAAAAGAAATTAAATAATTTCATTAAACATAGTTTATGCAACGGCTAAAATAATTTTATCTCCAAAGTCTTTTTAGCATATCTCCAAAAGGACTCTTATAAAAATATAATTTTTTATAATTTTTTTTAGTCTTAGAAAGTTTTTAAAATTAGTTTAAATTAATAAATATTAATTCTATTACGTGGACAGCAAACAATGAAAAATTGCTAGCTCAACCTAGGGACATAAAATTTCAATTTAAATGAAATGAGTTAAGTATATAGGAGACCAAGGCGTAATGAGTAATTGTAATTTATTTAAAAATTATAAATCGACATAATTTTGCTTTAAAGACAACTTATTGTACTTGATATACTGCAACTTTGTACAAAGTTTTATTAATATTCATTCACTATTGCATTGCAGGAAAAATAGTAGAAAAACTATTTTTGACATACAAAAGTAACTTTTCAAAATTTTCATTTTTCTTTGTGTTTTTAAAAAAATAGTTTTAAAAAGAAAACTAAAATTAGTTTTTGAAATTGAAACATTTGTTTTTAAGGCCCAATTAGTTTTTAATTTACACTTACTAAATTTATAAAAAATTACAAAATATTTGTCAAGTACCTCTCAAGCGTGATGGTGAATGCAACGCGCTATATATAAAGAGCAACCTTTTAGAGTAACTTTTCTAAGTTGTAAGATGTAAACAATTAATTAAAACAAAAATGTCCGAGCAAAACAACAAAGAGAGAAAAGTTAGTCATCACGTCGCGGACTCAACTACTCTGATTTTATATCCGCAGGTAAGACCAACAAGTTTAAGAATTAAAGTAAAAATTAATTAAGGTACCAATTTAAGTAAAAGGGAAAGTTGAGTAAAAATTAATTATGGTAAAAATTTAAGTGAAAGTGTAATGAAAATTAAATAAGGTGAAAATTTTAGTAAAAGTGAAAGTTGAGGGAAAATAAATTAAGGTAAAAATTCAAATGAAAGTAGAAGTGAAGTAAAAATTAATTAAGGTGGAAATTTAAGTGAAAGTGGAAGTGGAAACAGAAGTAGAGTGAAAATTAAGTAAAGTGGAAATTTAAGTGAAAGTGGAAGTGGAAACGGAAGTAGAGTGAAAATTAATTAAGGTGGAAATTTAAGTGAAAGTGGAAGTGGAAACGGAAGTAGAGTGAAAATTAATTAAAGTGGAAATTTAAGTGGAAGTGGAAACGGAAGTAGAGTGAAAATTAATTAAGGTGGAAATTTAAGTGAAAGTGGAAGTGGAAACGGAAATAGAGTGAAAATTAATTAAGGTGGAAATTTAAGTGAAAGTGGAAACGGAAGTAGAGTGAAAATTAATTATAGTGGAAATTTAAGTGAAAGTGGAAGTGGAAACAGAAGTAGAGTGAAAATTAATTATAGTGGAAATTTAAGTGAAAGTGGAAGTGGAAACGGAAGTAGAGTGAAAATTAATTAAAGTGAAAATTTAAGTGAAAGTGGAAGTGGAAACGGAAGTAGAGTGAAAATTAATTAAGGTGGAAATTTAAGTGAAAGTGGAAGTGGAAACGGAAGTAGAGTGAAAATTAATTAAGGTGGAAATTTAAGTGAAAGTGGAAGTGGAAACGGAAGTAGAGTGAAAATTAATTAAGGTGGAAATTTAAGTGAAAGTGGAAGTGGAAACGGAAGTAGAGTGAAAATTAATTAAAGTGGAAATTTAAGTGAAAGTGGAAGTGGAAACGGAAGTAGAGTGAAAATTAATTAAGGTGGAAATTTAAGTGAAAGTGGAAGTGGAAACGGAAGTAGAGTGAAAATTAATTTAGGTGGAAATTTAAGTGAAAGTGGAAGTGGAAACAGAAGTAGAGTGAAAATTAATTAAAGTGGAAATTTAAGTGAAAGTGGAAGTGGAAGTGGATGTCGAAGTGGATGTCGAAGTGAAGTGAAATTACATAATCGACCCCCTGGTGTGATGATAATCTCTTGTCTATCTTAATGGTGTTGAACGGTAGATGAAAAGGGGCCTTCCGTTTGTTGTCCTTAGTGGTTGGGTCTTAATCCTCTTGTTTACACTAATGAGATAGTGTATTGTATTGTGAAAATATCTGCTTTCTTCCAGACGGTTGTCGCCTCCTAAGCAAATTTCGATATTTCGAAATTTGGAATGTGATACTTCAATATTAGAGTTTGTAGATACTCAAAAGAATTTCCAAATTTATATTTTTCGAAATTGATATAAGTTATATTTCGAAAATCGATGAATGGAATGTTGATTTGAAACTGAATTCAAATTAATATTTGGAAAATAATTCACTTGTTATGAAATATGTTTAAATTAATACTTGGAATTTACTTTTAATAATGTCCAAAGGTATACTGGGAATTCACTTTTGAATAATGTTCAAAGGTATACTGGGTGACTGTTCACTTGTTGCCGATTAGATGAATACTGCTGATTTCCAAAAAATTACTCTCTATCTCTTGTACTGAACGATGTGTTCAGGTTGATTTCTAAAATGGTTACTCTCTGTTCTCTGCAGAATTTGTATCCCTTTTATATAAAACTGTCTTCATTAATGTAATGCTTTGGAATCATTCAAGTGTGGATTTTAAGTCACACGTGTTGATATTGGTCAGATTGTAAGTGGGGGTGTCGGGCGACGGCAATGCTGCTGCAATACGGGGGAATTGTTGATTCTTCTTCTTTAGCACGTGTTGATTTTGGTCAGATTTGAAGTGGGGGTGTCGGGCGACGGCAATGCTGCTGCAATACGGGGGAATTGTTGATTCTTCTTCTTTAGCACGTGTTGATTTTGGTCAGATTGTAAGTGGGGGTGTCGGGCGACGGCAATGCTGCTGCAAGACGGGGCGACTGTTGACTCTTCTTCTGTTTTTTTGTTAGGTTGAGGGGCGAGTCGCTCGTTGCCTTGTTTGTTTTCCTTCATGTGGCGAAGATTTTTGAAGGTCGTTTAACTGATGCACTATCGTTATTCTTTTTACATGATTTAAAATGTTACTCATCTTTCTTGAATTCATTATACTTACAAATTGTATAGATACATAGGAGATATATAAAATATGCTAATTATAATGCAATGATATGAAATACATAGAATAATAATGTAGCTTATAAGAAAAATACAATATATAAAAAAATGAAAATACATTCATAACTATCGGAGTTAAATTAGGTATATTAACAGGAAGTTACGGACGTAACACAATTGAAATTTAATAAAATTTTATTAAATAATTAAAATTTGGTAAAATGTTTGAAAAATAATAGAAATTTATAAAAATTTTTTAGATAATAAAAATTTGGTAAAATCTTTAAAAAATAATTGAAATTTGATAACAGCTTTGAAAAATAATTCACTTTTTAAAAATAAAAGTTTTTAAAAAATTTAAATTAACTTTATTCAAATGTAATTGAATCTTAAAAAATTATAATAAAACAATTCCAAGAATTTATTTTTTATAAACTTTGTAATGTAATTTTTCTAAAATAATTGAATTTCTAAAAAAGAATTTTTGTATAATTTAAATAACCAGTAATTAATTTTTTGAAGAATTGTTATTTAAAAATGTTGAACATGAATCAAAAATTTTGAAAAGAATTGAATTTCAAAAAATTAGAATGAAACAATTCTGAAAATTAATTTATTTAAAAATATGTTAACATTATTTTTATAACTTAATTTTCATTAATTTTATTTTTATAAAATGTACACTTCAAGATTTTTCATAAAAATTTTTGCGAATTTAATTATTTTCTTAATTTCCAATTAAAATTTTTTAATGATTGTAATAAAATAATTGAAAAAACGATTTATTTTTAATTCGAGAAAAGTCATAATATCCGATGACTGAAAGTATTTTCAAAAATACAATTTTCTAAAAGCAAAAATGAAATTTATTTATAAAAATTTTAAACTGAAACTCTTTATGGTTTGTTTTGAATTTTTATTAAGGTAAAAACATTCAAGGACAATCTAAAATCTTCAGTATTTTCAAAAGGACACCAAATACCATTTAATTTTTATGGTACTTCCAGTAAATTTACATTTCTGCACTAAACTAAACAGACTTTTGACACTGTAAAATATTATTAAATTATAAAAAATGGGTTTCTGATCAAAGCATGTGATTCCTGAATTTCATTAATCATTATTAAATATTAAATAATAATTGCAATTACTTGCACTCACCTAATAAAGTGACAATGAAAGAAAGCGGCAATGAAAGAAAGCGGCAATGAAAGAAGGCGGCAATGAAAGAAAGCGACAAATGCAGGAAAGCGGCAAACAGTGTGGCGAAAAAAATATTCAGGCAATCTATGGAAAAATAAAAGTTCTTATCAAATTTTTGAAAATTACGCAATTTTTTATTTTCAAATATAAATTTTTAAAATAATTTCATTATCAAAATTTAAAAAATTAACTTATAAAATACAAAATAAATTGTCACTGTTCATATTATTTAAAAATTCAATTATTCTAAAAATATTTTTTTTTAAAATTCTACATGAAAATCAAATTGCTTTCGATGCAATTTTTAAATATAATAGTCTAAAAAATTAAAAGAATTAAATTATTTTCAATTCATTTTTATTAAAATTTTTCTTCATAAGAATCAATTGCTGTTAAAAGTTTGAATCAAAACGATTAAAGAAACTCCATTAGTTTAAATGAAAGTCAAGAAAATTCTTCAAAAGAATTTAATTAGAACTTTTTAAAATTTTAATAAAATTCTATATGTAAGAATTCAGTTTTTTTCCTAAACAATACAATTCTTTGAAAGAATTTTATTATCAAATTTTTTGACAATAACATTTTTTGCAGCAATTCGATTAATTTCAATATATTAATTTTAAAATTGAAAATATTTAAAAAGAAAAATTATATAAAAGTTAAAAAACAAAACAATAAATAAACGAATATAATTGTTTGATTCTAAATTTTGTTGTTATGTTAGAAATACACACTAACCTCAAATTTTTTAGTGTTTCTAATAATTATTATTAATAATTATTATTATTATTAATAATTATTATTATTATTCTAATAATTATTATTATTATTAAATATATTAAAACCGTTTTATTGTTCAATATAAATTATAATAATAAAGCGCGAATGAAAAAAACCGCCAAACTAAAAACGTGGTTGTAACACATGTGGTGAGAAAAATTCTCGTGTAATCTATTGGAAAAAAATTTTTTTTTATCTAATTTAATAATTAAAATACTACACTATAAAAATCGTTTACAATTTGTAACAAATATATATATAAATGGTTTTTATATATTTATAGTAATAAATCATGTAAAAGTAATATGATAATTTTGAGGTTAGTTACGTTTATAAGCACAAAAACATTTATAAATGAAAAGACTTATTTTTATTTTTTATATTTTCTTAAAATAAAAAGAAATTTAACACAAAATCCTATTCAATTGGAAATATTATACATGTATATTAATTGTATAAATTTTATTCGTATTTGCCACTAACCTGTCGTTAACAATCCTTCCTCGACCAGCAGAAATGTAGAAAGATCAAAAAAGAAGATTTTGATCAGATTTAGACAAAATTTTGCCGCGACACCTATCATTGTAATTAAAACTACGCGATATTCGAATTACTACTTACCTATTTCATTATCATATGCAGTCGGTAATGTAGTTATTCTTCACATTTCACCACACTATTCACATTTAATTAAAAATTAAATAATTGTTAAAAAACTAGTGCTGTAATCAACAAAAATGAACTTATTTAATAGTTCTTTATTAATATTAAGTGTTTTCTTTGTTCATTTATATTTATTCACTTTAAAAATTGACGAACAAAAAAAAAGTGACACGCATAGCGTTACATTTTTATTATTGATATTTACTATTTATTACTTTATTTATTATAATTACTATACAAATCTACTCTACAACTATTTATTCAATCATATTTATGCATTTTTTGTACTTTTCTACCCAAATTATCATGTTTTTTATGAAAAAACCAAAAGTGCACCTAAAGTGCACCCAGCTGGGTTCACTTTCGGTTATTCAAATCTGACAGGGAAGTACAGTAAAGTTCGTTTATAGTGACTTCGCTTATAGTGACGGCCCGCTTAGTGTGACATAATTTTAATATAAGGTTTGGTTTCATTAAATGTTCAATGTATTCAAGTCTGCTTATAATGACATCGGTTAGTGTGACATACCGCTTATAATGACGTTAATATTGACATATTTTAGATGAATCACACCGTTTATAATGACAAATGTATTACTTATTTGTTTCCAAATTCATGTGGTCAACAAAATCCTTAATTCTGATTACATTGATAGTGACAAGTGTCGTTTCAAGACATTCAGTGACGATTTATTCAGTAAGTCTCAACGCAAGAAACTACAGTTAACACCATCGTGCAGGATGTAATCAATGAACAACAATGTGAGGAAGACGATGAAGAAATTGAAGAAAACACAGTCAGTGAAATTCCTAATGTAACTGAGGCATTAAAAGCTGCTGATTTGCTATCCCACTTTGTCCATAGTAGTTTAGACAGTGATAGTATTAAAAGCTCAATGTCTAAGGTTTATAATGCTATAAGAAATCATTTTTATTCCCATAAAGTGCAAAGGCAAACCAAAATGAGTGCATTTTTATAGTAAATGAAGAATAATATTTTAACTTAATACTTATTGTGATTTAAATGACAAGAGTTTGTAATAAAAGTACGAATTTAATTTGAAATATCTTAAGTGGTTATTTTATTTCATAACTTTATATTGCCCGTTTAGTATGACGACCGGTTAATATGACCAAATCGCCAGGTCCCTTGCATGTCATTATAAACGAACTTTACTGTATATAATTAAAGTAAATTACAAATTCGTAAATATTATTTATTTACGAATTTTTCAATTGTTTCCACATAGAATAAAACACTTTGCAGTTATATACCAAAATAATTTATTCTGAACATACATAAATATTTAATTATATTATTAATATATTACTTACCACTGAAAAATATACACTCTTTAATAAATATTTTTGTATACACATATATATTTCTTAAATTTATTTTTTTTAATTTATTAATAGTTATTATTAATAATATTCCTGAAACGCACAACAATCACAAACATTAAACATAACCTTCTCAACTTGTAGATTGTTATGATTTTCTTAGTCGTCTGGGTTAGTGAGAAAGGCAGAAACAAAGATATTACATGTGCGCATGCGCGAAAACCATAATTTTCGTTCTTACGTATAGTTTTAATGCGACAAATGGTTTCACTTCCACAGCATTAGTGCAGTCTCCTTAGTTTTACTCCCTGATATAAGCTTACCTCAAGCTTAACTTGTAAGCATACCTCAAGCTTTACATGTAAGCTTACCTTGACCTTTACATGTAACCTTACCTTGACCGTTACATGTAAGCTTACTATCAGGGCGGAACTTCTTAGTTCACCTTATGTCTACCACAAAAATACCGCGTAACCAAGAAGACTAGAGACAAGAGGAGTAAGTTAGCCTTATTCCTACAGAGAACGGTGAGTGACAATATGAGGGCAATGCAGGTGTCGTACTTGGCAAGTAGATGGTGCAGTAGACGAAAATTGGGTTTCTGCGCATATTCATTCCTTCATTGCTCTCAATTTCAACGTTATCCCCACCATTTCAGTTACTTCTCCTGTGTCTAGTCTGCTTAATTATAATCAATACTTGCGCAGTAAACCATTTTTGGTTACTGCACCAACTACTTACATATTACATTGCCCTCACATTCTACGTTACCCCCACCACTTGAGTTACTCCTCCTATCTCTAGTCTTCTTGCGCGTAACCTTACAAGCCTTACGTATAAGATACACCACAAACTTACAGCAAGATATTGTGCTATGTGGGACTATTAAACCAGAACTATTATACCCTTACCAATATTTCAGTAATTTCAGTTTTTTAAAATTTCCAACTTTTCTAGGGTTTACAAAAAACAGGAGTTTCTTTCTTTAGCTCTAGTTTTCATGACTGAATCTTTATAATGTGACTTATAGCGAAAAAATAAATTTCAATTCCGGTAATGTGTTAGATTCAACGACCGTGTCATTGTAATTGGATACATAATCTAATAATCAGCTTGAAATTTTATTAACTGGTAGATTCCACGACCGATTCCTAGAAATTTGACATATAACCTAATAATCAACTTCAAAATTGTGTTAAATGGTAGATTCCACGACCAAGTCTCTAGTGCAGTTTCAACGACCTAGTCTCTGAAATCTGACACATAACCTAATAATCAACTTCAAAATTGTGTTAAATGGTAGATTCCACGACCAATCCTCTAGTGCAGTTTCAACGACCGATTCCTAGAAATCTGACACATAACCTAATAATCAACTTCAAAATTGTGTTAAATGACAGATTCCACGACCAAGCCTCTAGTGCAGTTTCAACGACCGATTCCTAGAAATCTGACACATAACCTAATAATCAACTTTAAAATTGTGGTAAATGGCAGATTCCACGACCAAGCCTCTAGTGCAGTTTCAACGACCGATTCCTAGAAATCTGACACATAACCTAATAATCAACTTCAAAATTGTGTTAAATGGCAGATTCCACGACCAATCCTCTAGTGCAGTTTCAACGACCGATTCCTAGAAATCTGACACATAACCTAATAATCAACTTTAAAATTGTGTTAAATGGCAGATTCCACGACCAAGCCTCTAGTGCAGTTTCAACGACCGATTCCTAGAAATCTGACACATAACCTAATAATCAACTTTAAAATTGTGTTAAATGGCAGATTCCACGACCAAGCCTCTAGTGCAGTTTCAACGACCGATTCCTAGAAATCTGACACATAACCTAATAATCAACTTCAAAATTGTGTTAAATGGCAGATTCCACGACCAAGCCTCTAGTGCAGTTTCAACGACCGATTCCTAGAAATCTGACACATAACCTAATAATCAACTTTAAAATTGTGTTAAATGGTAGATTCCACGACCAAGCCTCTAGTGCAGTTTCAACGACCGAGTCTCTGAAATCTGACACCTAACCTAATAATCAACTTCAAAATTGTGTTAAATGGTTGATTCCACGACCACGTCTCTATAAAGGCGCTCGCACAGCTCTACTAATTGCCTCCTTTCAGGTCGTCATGGTAACACATAAGAGTAAGCGCCCTGGCGAATTTGGTTGACAAAAGTCTGAGCGACTTTGATCAGGTTTCGATCAAGGTTTAATGAGGAAACTAAATTCGCTAGAAATTGATGAAAAATGATAAGTAATGTAAAATTAGCCACTTTTCAGTTGATTTCTGCAAGAATTAAATAAAATAAACTTTATTTAATAAGCGATTAATGTGCATGTATCACTTATTAAATAAAATTTAATTTTATTAAATTCTTGAATAAATCAACTGAAAAGTGGCTAATTGTACATTATTTATCATTTTTTCATCATATTTTATCAATTTCTAGCGAAATTTGCCTCCTAATCAAATCTCGATCGAAACCTGATTAAAGTCACTCAGACTTTGATCCCTTAAATTTGCCAGGGTAAAGTCAGAAAATTCAAATTAAATGTTTTTTCTCCCATACCCTCATTGCGCCTGCCTGCGCAAGCAGGCAGGCAGTAAAGGTAATAAGGTTCCTTAATTTGAAATATAACCAAATAATCAAATTTAAATTTAGAAACCGTTGCAGGTTCCACGAACGACTTTCTTAATGACTTTCATAACAATAATTTCTTAATTGCGAAACGCAATACGTGTCAATACACATCTTGAATTCGAAATTGCAAATTGCACAACTTGACTTAGTCTATTTACTAATCGAATTGGCCTAATGAAAATTTCATGTTTTGACTTTTAATATGGTCATCACGCAGAATAAATGATATAACGCATTACATAGTGACTAGTAAGTCTAACATTTATTTTCAAATTGGCTGATTTTATTTTAAACCCGTAGTCTAGTTGGGCAAGTCAAAATACCGATTTTCGAACAAATTCATTGAAGTGGTTCAAATCAAATTAGTCTTTGAAATAAAAAATTTGAGAACTATATTGCAAGAAATAAAAATAAGGATACCTTGTAAAACAAGTTGTGAATTAAGATGTTCATTACATGAACATTTTGCTTCCTCTTTACGATAAGCAAAAAATTTGCTTTAAAGTGAATTTTTTCATTTTATTTAATTCTATTAATGCTAATAAAATATATTCTTTTTATACATCAATCGATTCGTCTTGATGAAATGAAGATTTTTAGTTTGTTTTTAAGTCCAGATTAACATTTTATTATAAAGCAACATAATTTTTAAGAAGGAATAAATTTCTAATAAAAGTGCGAATTTTTGGTTTTAATTATGTTTAATTCTATAAATTCAAATAAAATATATACTTTATATATACCAATCGATCCGTTTTAATGCAACGGATAAGATTATTGAAAAAAATGAGTAAAATCTTATTGTACTGGAATATAATTTTGATGAAAGAACTAAATTTTTGATAAAAAAAGGTAATTTTTTTGCTTTAATTGTCATTACCTCTATAAACTCTCATACAATTTATACTTTATATATACCAATCGATTCGTCTTGATGCAAAGAAGAAGATTTTATTGTATATTGACTGTAATATTGAATTAAAAAAAAATTTTTGAAAAAAAAATTTTTTTTTGAAAAAAGTAAAAAAAAAATTTTTTTAAAAAGATTTTTTAATGTCCATCAATCCATTTCGAGATATTTTTATGATAAATATTCCTAGCAATTTTCAGCCGAATTCGTTGAAACCTCTTCGAGTTATCGTGTTCACAAAAAACGGGATCCACACACACACACATACACACACACATACACACACACATACATACATCCGGACAATTGTTCAGGGTCTTATATAACATAGTCCCATATAGAAGAAAATTTGTTAAAAGGATTTTCAAAAATTTTGTAAATTAAACGACTACAAATCTTCCTCACGAGGAAGCAAAAAGTATTGGGAGGTACGGGTTTCCGTATTGCGAGAAATTTAAACTTGTGTTTGTTACGATACTGTACCTTAGCAACCATTTCTAGGCAATACTGGCTCTTAACAATCGATGCTATACTGGCCCTTGGCAACCGTTGCAAGGCAACACAACTGACCCTTAGCAACGGTTGCTAAGGGTCAATATCGCTTATCAACCGTTGTTAGGCAACCATAAAAAGCGTTACGCATGATGTGTGTATGACCTTTTTATTATAGGAAAAGCTATAGAATAAGGTCAAAAATAATTTGTTTAAACATTTTTATTATTCTATTATTCTATAAGAGTCAATAATAGTATTTTCTAAAAGTCCTAGTCATTGGAGGTATCCCAAAAATAACGCATTTACCCTATCCCCGATTCGAATATTTTATTGTCAAGTCTATTAATGTTCCGTTTGACTCAATTAAATACACATCTCTAATACAGATGCTTCATAAACAATTTTATTAAACTAAAGGAACTTGAAGCTTTCATTGTGTTCTTTTCAGTAGTACTATAGTACTGATTACAGTATTACAGTGTTTGTTTCCCTGAACGAAACTCTAAAGGCGCTTGCATACCTACACGATTTTGAGTATATTCTATCTAATTGCGATTGGCTGTTCCCATAGAGAATTTCTACAACTTCCAATTCTTTGGAGATTCTCTATGAGCATAGCCAATCAAAATTAGAGAAACCTCTGGAATTGTCTGAATATACTCAGAAACGTAGAGGTTAACATTTATCCGAAATTCAAAGATTTTCTTCATGAGTTATAAGTATTGTTTAAGTTAGTACAAAAATCTAGAAAATATTGCAATTTGAACATGGATTGACCGATCCCGGATGTGGCTCGGGCTCGGCTCGGCCGGCTTTTCGAGCTTTTTGCACAGCTCTAGTAATTTTCATTCAGGCTGCTTCTACAACAACTTTTTTTTCATTGATACGAACAAAATGCACTGTTAAAACCATGCAAAATAGTTGCGCGCGCAACGTTTTCTCGCTCATTTCGATGAAAAAATAGTTATTGTAGAAGCAACTTCAGAATAGGGTTAGAAACGCGTTGGTATGTATTGTATATGGAGATCACGTGACCAACGCGCTTCTAAACCTATTCTCCACTCTCCTTTATAACAACAATTTCATAATTGCGAAAATCAATACGTACCAATACACACCTAGAATTGACTAAAGGTCTAAGCACAACTGCTTCGCGAATGTCGTTCGCGAACGCAAAGCATGAGTTAGAAAAGGATAAAATTATATCTCTGTCACTTTCTAACCCATGCATTGCGTTCGCGAACGACTTTCGCGAACCAATTGTGCTTTGGTCTTAAGTCATGTTCTACCTTAGACTTTTTGAAATGTAAAACATAAATATTGGAGGTGTGCAAAATTCGATTCGAACTTTCCAATTCGAAAACTGAAGTTTTGAATTTCACAACTTAAGTAATTAAAATATTTTAATTTAAATGTGCTTCTTTACGTACATTTCTTTTAAGTAAGATCAAAAACAATTTTTAATTATTATATTACAGTGGAACCTCGATTATCCGAACTCACCTAGGCAAGGCCTGATTCGGATAATCGAAAATTCGAATAATAGAGGTTTCAATGTTTTTCATAATTAAAGTAAAAAAATTGGACAGTTGAACTATATGTATTTAATTTAATACATTTTTTAAAGATTTATAAGTATATATATGTAAATATATATTAATTTATAATAATATATTAATAAAACACCGAATAGCCAAAAAAAAGTTTGGATAATAGAAATTCGGATAAAATGATTTTCGGTTCGGATAATCGAGGTTCCACTGTATTTTATAATAGTCCATTCCGTGAGTGCATAAAGTGCAATCTAAAATCTGTAGTTGCAAGGCCCCACATAAGAGCCCCATTCAAAGTTCGAAAAACATGGTTTTTCGACGATTGGTTGAATTCCGGTTAAATTTTAGAGGAAAAAGTTGAGTAAGTTAATTTAAATAAAAAATACACATAATTAAATTCATTACATATAAAATCAACAATAAAAAACTTTAATATATATAAACTGTTTTGTACAGCAATTTGCTAGAAGAAGAACATATGTGACAGTTGTTTAGTGGTACATAGAACCAAAAGATGGCGTCAAAGGGAAAACATGTCAAATTTTAATTATTTTTAACTTTATATTAACAAAAACAAAATATAATTACTTTTTTGTGACTGGAAATTCATTAGCGATGAAAAATACACAATGTGAGACATTTATTTTGTTCAAATTGTTAAAGAAAAATTATTGTCAGTAAATTAACTATCATGTGCCACCAAACAGCTGTCACTTCCACACTTTACAAAAATTTTTTTATTGATTTTTCAATAACAAATGAGTCTCATCCTTTGTATATTCCTACAAAATTAAATTTCCCAAATGGAAAAATGATTATATTTTGTTGTTTTCGAGAAAAGGTCGTTGCAGTTTGATCTGTATTCAAAGGCCTGTCCGTTTGAAACTGTTCATATTTAACTTTTTAAAAATATAGTTTTTTAAATAATTACAAGAAACAAAATATTCATCCTGTGTATTTATGTTAAAAAATGAATTACCTGAATTTATAATGTCATAATATCTTATATTTTCCAAGAAATGGTCGTTGCAGATTTTTAACCATTTTAGATCTGCATTGTCGGTAAGTGGGATCCCCTTAAAAATAGGTAGGGACACGGTGACACGGGACTTCACCTTAAGGGGGTGTCAAAGTCGATTGGCTTTTTGCATTGAGCTTCAATGGGAAAATCGCATCGACTTTGACATCCCCTTAAGGGGGTCTCATAGTCGATTGGATTTTTACATTGAGCTTTAATGGGAAAATCGTATCGACTTTGACACCCCCTTAAAGTCACAGTCGCATCGATTGCGTATCAAATTGCCAATCCCTGAGGAGTACTAGTCAGGCTGCGGTCACACCTCTGCAGGCAGCCTGCCTGCCTGCAGGTTGTCATGGTAACGTACAAGAGTAAGAGAGTCAGTGAATTCAAACTTCTCCCTTAGGCTGGAGTCCCATAGCAGCGTTTTGCGTTGCATTTTGTAACTAGGCCATGAGTGTGAGAGAGATACAGATATATGTTTACTCTGTTTGCACTCATAGCCTAGTTACAAAACGCAACGCTAAAGGTTGCCATGGGACTCCAGCCTTAAGCTGCGGTTACACCTCTGCAGGCTGCCTGCCTGCGCAGGCAGGAGCAACGGGAGTAAGGGAGAAGTTTGAAGTCACTGACTCTCTTACTCTTGTACGTTACCATGACAACCTGCAGGCAGGCAGGAGCAACGAGGGTAAGGGAGAAATTTGAAGTCACTGACTCTCTTACTCTTGTACGTTACCATGACAACCTGCAGGCAGGCAGGCTGCCTGCAGAGGTGTAGCCACAGCCTTACTCTCGTTGCTCCTGACTGCGCAGGCAAGCAGTCTGCAGAGGTGTGACCGCAGCTTCATTTCTTAAATCATTGTGCGACGTCCCCAAAGGTTGCAAATTCATGACGACGAAATATGTTCATACCTTAAAGTGCATTAACCTTTGAGAAGAAGAACAGTGAGCGTCGATCGACATTTTTATTCCTGTTTATTTCTAATGGCATTTTAACCTTGTGACTTTGTAAAATGTTTGCAGCGACCAGTTTAAAAAGTTTCCAGCTTTGAGATAGTGTCAATTATGAAATAATTAAAAGTAAGTTAAATGAAATTATTGATATTTTAAAATTGTTTAGATATTTAGTTACAATCAACACGTTCAAAATTTAATTTTGTAAACACATTTAAATTAAAACTTAATTCAATTAAAAAAGTTTCTTTGTGTACCGAATTTCTCATGCTAAGTAATAAATATTGTGAGGTACATTTTAACGCACAAAACAAAAGACATTTAATATTCATGAAAAGTGTTTACTATTATTATTTTCCAATTTCTTTCAAAATTTTTATAATAGGTTCATTTCCTCAAATGTTGACTACTTTTAGGTCAGTAAAAAAAGACCTTATATGATTTGTTCAACATGAAAATTTGGAAAAAGACATTTATTTTAAATAATCTAAATTTTTAAGAATTTTCATACAATTGTTTATAAATTAATTATTAAACAATTTTGGTTAAAACTTCAAAACATTGTTAAATTAAAAAATTTTTCGTTTGCAATGTTAATAAATTATTAAATTTAAAAGGTTTTAAAATATATTCTTGAGAAATTTTCTTGAAGCGAGAGAATATTAACTCAACAGTGTCAATGTCTGTTGGTATAATTCTATATATACATCCTCTCCTACAATAGAATTTTGCTATTACATTATTTATTCAGGAGAAAAAAATTTGTCTTGAGGTCTATATTCTTTGATGTAAAATACCGAAATTCGATGTCTCCAAAGTCCGTTTTGCAAAACATTGTCTTCGCCGCTAACTTCAGAAACCTAAAAATTGATATTCCAGTGAATTTCGCGTTAAAATATTGGTGCCTTGAACTACTTTATATGTGAAACTCGTTTAACTGTGCTAAGTGAAAAGTTTCGCTAATATCTTGACTAGCTCAATATCAAATCATATATGACAGCGTGGATACAAAATGTGCCGCTACGTGCGGTTTGCAAGAGATAGTACGAATTAAGTAGCAGTGAGGGCATCTGAGTATTTAACTGCTACGTGACTGGTTTTATAAGGTACAACCTCGCGTAGCGGCACATTGTGTTTTAAGACGGTTTTAGAAAAACAGCACATAACCGATTAAGATGATTTTTTTGCAAAATACTCCTAATATAAAGTAATTTTAAGAAAAAAATAAAATGAAAGAAAATTTGTTTTCTATAAAAAATTCCATTTTTCGAGCCTTTCTTAAAATTTTTGTTATTAAACATTTTTGAAAAAATTGTAAAATATAGGTATTTTTGTTATATTTATTAATTATGAAATTTTATCAAAAAACTTGTTAAAAAATTAATAATAATTAAATTAAAATTGTTTGAACAATAAATAAATATAATAAATAACTTTTTTTATCATCAGTACAAATATTACAAATAAAAACTTTCACAATTTGAGAATTTTTTCTTAGATAACAATAATTAATTGTTCAAAGAATGTTAAATTGATTAATTTTAATTTTTAACAGGTTTTTGATTAATTAAAAAAATTTTAATAATAAAAATTCAAAAAAGGCTGCAGAAATCGAAAGAGAATTTAATAACGAAGGTTTCACAAAAAATGGGTTTTGGTAAACTACCTATAGGGTAGTTTTAAACAAAACTTGCGCCGCAATAAGCGAATACTGCACAAGTCCTGTCACGCCGCACTGATCATTTTTTTCTCGTAAGATTATTGGCAATTCAAACAGTTCAAGCAGCGCCACTGTTGGAACTAATATAAGCAGGACAGCTGGTCTATGTTCTGTTTGTTTACTCAAACTTTATTATTATTTTAATAAATAAACTGTATATTATACAATTAAATAAATTATTTTATTAAAATCATTACAAAGTTTAAGTAATCAAACAAAAACATAGACCAGCTGTCCTGCTTATATTAGTTCCAACAGTGGCGCTGCTTGAACTGTTTGAATCGCCAATTGCTGCCCCATAATTAAATTTACAAGACGTATTCTCTACATTATTGACAATGTCTACAAAAAATTTTTGAAATCAAAAATAATTTTCCTATATAATCTGAATTCAAAAAATTTTTTGAAATTATTTTTTTCTTGAAAGTTTATTGAAAGTTTATATTATGAGTATTTTGCAAAAAATCATCTCAATCGATCAATAGGAAAAAAGTTATGTGCCTCTACGCGAGGTTGTAAGGGATAATACTAGTCAGGTAGCAGTGAACGACTCAGAATACCTCACTGCTACTTGATTCGTACTATCTCTTGCAAACCGCACGTAGCGGCACATTTTGTATCCACGCTCTCAATTTTAATCTCAAATTGTGTATGTCGTACGTGAAACTGCATATATGATTTGATATTGAGCTGGTCAACAAATTAGCGAAACTTTTCACTTAGCGCACTTAAACGAGTTTCACACTTATAGTAGTTCAAGGCACCAATATTTTTACGTAAAATTCACGGGTTTATCAATTTATAGGTTTCTGAAGTTAGCGACGAAAACAATATGTTTTGCAAAACGGAAGAGTAAATTTTAAAAAAAATTGTAGTTAAAAAATCCCTTGAACTTTTTTTACTTTCGAAGGGAAGGATAGAAGTTGAAATAATTACATTTTCATCATTGATTAAAAAAAAGTTTTCGATGCTAAGGCTTGGCGCTAACTTTGAAGACATCGAATTTCGGTATTTCACATCAAACAATATAGAACTTAAGACAACATTTTTTTCCTCAATAAATAATGTAATGGCAAAATTGTCATTGTCATTATGGAGAGGATGCAGATACAGAATTAAAATTCTTTTTGAAATCAAAGAATAATCAATATATTGTTTAGGGCAATAAACTGGTCATTGGTCACAAATTTGGACAGGATTTTTCTTTCAATCTAAAAATTTGAGTCTTAAAATGGCCAGGTAAATTATAAAACTCACACAAAAAAACACTAATTAAAAATTTCCGCGGGTCACAATACAAACGTCACAACGAAGGTAATTTTTACTGGAGATCTCAGCGTGGGCCCCATGTTGGGCGCCAATTTGTAACGGGGAAACTACAGTTTAAATTTGAAATCAAAAACTATTGCATCGTTTACCCGAAATTGTTACTCTTAGTCACAAATTAAAATATCAACTTACAATTATTTTCAACAATTAATTTAAAATAAATAAGGTCTCTAAAGGGGGGAACTGCTGAGAATTAAATCGACGATGCATCGATCTCCAGTAATATCAAAATTCAAACCTTGTCGTAGAACTCGCCAACAACCAACGGCGTCCTCAAACGAAACTGAAACTCCTCACCACGTAGAATTAAATAAATAAAATAAAAGGATTACTCAATTAAACACAAACTTGATTTAAATAATTATTTTAATTAAAAACAATAAAGAAAATATAAATCTAGATTTAATAAAAATAGGTAATTTCAATAATTAATTATAACAATATTTCACTCTTCCTTGCTGTCTCAAACGCGACCGAAACAAGGGAATGATTAGCATTTAATGATCGTAAATTGGTTCCAACGTTTCCTAGAAGCCTGCATCAGAAAATTTGGAGAACTTCTACCTTCTCAACTCCTTGATTTTTCCATACATCCTTCCTTGTTCAATCAATCAGTTACCTGTAAGAAAAAGGGGAAAGGGCTGCGACTAAACATGTGACTTCATACGTCAAATTAGTCATGCGCGTTATCATTCACATCAAGACTTGACGAACGATGATCACTAGGCTCGGGCACTAACTATAGCAAAAATGGAAAAAGGGCGACAGAGCTATAGGAAACGACGGAGACAAAACTCTCTCACACTATAGCTTATAAGAGGAACAATTCGCGGATTCCAAAAATTATAAGTAACGATTCACTTAGTTACACTTGGTACAAACTTACAGTATGACAAGTACATTATTTTGATCAAAAACCGAAATTACTCTGATTGACCACTTTTGAATAACATCAAGTAATCTATTACGCCCTGGTCTTATCTAATTAAATTATAGGTTTAATTTTTTTCTCGTGCAGTTTTGCTGCAGTTGCAAATTTGACATTTTCGAGGTAAGACGTCACTTGAATTTATCTGTAGGAAAATCAGCTTTTTAAAATATAGTTAATAATATCCCATTCGAAAGGTAATTGAATTACCTTTCAATCCATAGGTCATATAAGAAAATTGATGGAAACACTTTAAAAAAAAAAAAAATTTGGTCTTTCTCCCCCAAAAATTGAAATTTATTTTTAATTTTGATTTTTTTGGGTAAAAAATTTTTTTTTTTCAAAATGCTTATTTCGAATCGAAAGAGCATGAAAAAACCTTTCCAAAATGTACTTTGCCAAATTCGTATGTTTAATTGTTTAAGAGTAAAAAATTATTGAAATAAACATTGCACCAAAAGACCCCTTGATCACTTGACGCGGAATCCCCCATATATATATATATATATATATATATATAATTGAAAATAAAACTCTCAATTCCCGAAAGCAACAAAGTGAATATACACAACTTTGTTGCGGGAGGAACTAAGTCAAACTCAATCGTTAAATCTATCAAAATCACGGATCACACCCGGAAAATTCATAAAGACGCTAATAGTGGGGAGGCTGTTGCACACAGCTCATTGAACTTATTTGTTGCCAGGCAAGCTTTTCGCAAGCTTGCACATTCCAGAATTGGCTAATGCGAGTTCAATAATCTTAATCCACTATACTTTTTAATGTGTATGTTTCTTTACTGAGAATTTTAACCAACACATTTAGAGTCTTTTCATTGAAGATAACTCTTTCAAAATTAATAAATTTCATTTTGCAATTTATGCTTTGTCCATGTCTTTCGTAATAAACCTTTTAAAATTTACATATCCAAATAATAATCAAACCAAAGAAATTTAATTAGTTACTAATTTAGTAGATCTATCTATGCTGAGTTGTTTGGTCTGTCCTTTAGTGTTTGTTTTTGTGTGAGTACTTAACCTAATTACATAATTCCCAATTTGAATGTGTCTATATAAAAAAATTAATTTTTAATTAAAAAATTAAAAATCGTTACGATTTCATACGTAACAATAAATATAACATATATAAATAACTATTATTTATTATTATGAATGGTGATATTATACGTATATGTTTTTGCCAGTCTGGGCCTCGGCGCGTGGAACGCCATTTGGAACGCCCTGCCAGTGAAGTGGTTAAATAACTAGCTGTAAGAAATGCATTATTTGTATTAAATAATATAGTAAACTTGAAGTCATATAATGAATTAATTGCACCAAAGATATTGATTGGAATCAAAGATCAAATTAATTAATTGAAGCAAAATAATTAATTGGATCAAATAATTGTTTTTCAGTGCAAACCCGCAACAATTTGCTTGCTAAAGCACGCGGCTGACTTCTTACATGGTTGTTTAAATAAAACAAGCATAGGACACGCGCGCTAAAGCGAGCGTTCACATTCTATTTCATTTGTTAAAAGAACACAATTATGATCACGTATTAAAATTACTATTTATATTTTCATTCATTTTTATTATTAAATAAAAATTTTAAAAAAGTAATTAATTGTACCAAAACAATTATTATCGTAGTGTTTCTATTTTTTACAAATAAAATCAGACTAATGTCAGCACGCAGTACTCTCTAAATTTGAATTAGTAAAAATGTTTACTAATTGGAATTAGTGACTGACTTTTTGCTTTTGAATTAGTAAATTTTACTAATAAATTAGTAGAAATTACTATTTAATAGTGAAGTTTACTAATTCAGATTTAGAGAGTACGAACATATAGCTCAACAAACATTATGATTATTAAATGGATATTATGATAATTTTTAGTAACATTTTATAAATAATAAAATTGTTTTAAGAATCTATTTAACCAACTTTCAATATTTTCTAATTTTTAATGAATTCAGTCACCAATATCACTTTTTGCTTTCTTTATGTGAATTTCATTCATAATATAAACTGTTTAACTACACTACCGGCAGAAATTGTCGGTACGAACGACGGGCGAGCTACGAAAAGTTGCTGCCGAAATTAAAATAACATATTTTATTATTGAAAGCCAATTAAATTCTGCGTCGTTTGATATATAAATGAAAATTATTTTATATTTTTAAGAGATTTTATCACCTAAAAGATTTTGGAAAAAATTGATTAATTTTTCTATTTTTGTGCACCATGTTTGTGTGGCTGCATAATCTAGAAAAATTTAGAGAAAAATTTTAAACTCTAGCAACATAATCTTTAAAGTCTCAGCTTTTATTTGAGCCTTGAAAATTGAAAATCCGTTGAGTAGTTTTTGAAATATCTAAAAAAATGTCCAAGCATTTTGTTTATAATTTAGGCGGTGATACACACTTATTGCACTCTTGCTAATCACCTGGTTCGTTGCGGCAAGGCCGAATAAGCGGAATATAGAGTGGGGGTCATATTTGGCGCCCTTTTTAAGTTTTTTGTCATTTTAGATTTAATATTCATTAAAAATTTAATAATTTTTAAAGTTAATTATTATATATATAAATAAGTTAACATTTTACAAACTTTCATGATCAAATAGTCGTTTATTTCTACGTACAAATTTTCACTTTTCAAACTTTTTTTCCCAAAATAAACGCCTATTCGATCATTAGAGTTTGTAAAATGATAACTTATTTATATATATAATAATTAACTTTAAAAATTATTAAATTTTTAATGAATATTAAATCTAAAATGACAAAAAACTTAAAAAGGGCGCCAAATATGACCCCCACTCTATATTTCGCTTATTCGGCCTTGCCGCAACGAACCAGGTGATCAGCGAGAGTGCAATAAGTGTGTATCACCGCCTAAATTATAAAACAACATGCTTGGACATTTTTTTAGATATTTCAAAAACTACTCAACGGATTTTCAATTTTCAAGGCTCAAATAAAAGCTGAGACTTTAAAGATTATGTTGCTAGAGTTTAAAATTTTTCTCTAAATTTTTCTAGATTATGCAGCCACACAAACATGGTGCACAAAAATAGAAACAAGTTGTTCATTTCATGATCATTTAGCTTCCTCTATTTATTTCAAATTTTTTAAAATATTTTTTAAATCTATGTTTAACATAGATAAATATAATTATAATTATTTAATTATTTATAATAAATAAAATTATAATTTAATAATAATTCATTCAAATAAATTAATTTAAATATATTCAATTTAAATAAATTTACTTTTTTAGAGTTGACGGAATCGGATGAAGAATTTTTAAGTATTATTGAGCAGTGGGAGAAAGAAAATAATAAAAAATTATAAACTTTCAATAATTAGAATAAAGAAATTTAAATAAATAAACATATATAAATTTAATTTTAAAACATATTTTATTTCTAAATTTGTGTCTTTTCATATCTTTATTATAATTTTTAAAAAATTTTCATTTCATGATCATTTAACTCTTTAAATAAAATATATACTAATTGCTTAAATTCTTATTATAGAATAATTATTTTAGAGTATTAAGGAAAAATTACGAAATTTGAATTTTTTGTTAGAAATAAAAATATCGATTATTTTTTTAAATATTGATAAAATATATACTTTATATACATGAATCGATTCGTTTTCATGCTAGGAATATAATTCTGAGAAAAATTAATAAAAATTTTAATAAATAAAGAAGTTATTTCAAAAAATAAAAAAATTCATTTTTTTCGAAAATTAAAAAATTGCTAAAAAATTTTTATTTTTAGATATTTTTGAAAATTCTTCTGTCTGATTTAAGATATTCGTGACCGTAATACACCTACAAAATTTTATCAAAATCCGTCAAAACGTGTAAGAGAAAATTTGTTCACAAGAATCGGGTGACATACATACACACACACACACACATACACACACACATCCATCCGGACATTTGTTCCTCTCGACGAAATATATATACTACACTTGGAAATATGTAAAAATAATTAATTCTAAGAAAGTCGAAAATCGAGATCACTATAAGGCTTCCTTTAAGAGGAAGCAAAATTAATCAATTTTTTCCAAACTCTTTTAGGTGATAAAATCTCTTAAAAATATAAAATAATTTTCATTTATATATCAAACGACGCAGAATTTAATTGGCTTTCAATAATAAAATATGTTATTTTAATTTCGGCAGCAACTTTTCGTAGCTCGCCCGTCGTTCGTACCGACAATTTCTGCCGGTAGTGTATATAATGATAATTAACTGTTTTTTTATCAAAAAATATCGGAAGTTTTTGTATGAAATGATAATTTAATTTTTTTTAAAAGAATTTAGAGTTTAGTCACTTATTTAATATCTTACCACATTGTCAAGATTCATTTAAAGATAAATTTTCAATAAAAAAGTGATTTTCCAAAAAATTGACTTATGCGGTTTCTGCACAAAACGCTTCAATTATAAATTTAAAGAAAGTAGAATTTAAAAAGTTTTTAATTTAAATTTTTGTTTTCATAAATATAAAATGTTTAAATATAAAATTCTGGTTGTTTTAACTAGAATATTGTGTAAAAACATTTTTAAAGAATTGAATTCTGGAGAAGTTACAATTATTTTCAAAAGTAAAAAAAAATTTTTAATAATGAAAATAAGTTTAACGAAGTTACAGATACAATATTCTTAATCTAAAATAATGATAATACTTTTATAAGCTATTAAATTTCAAACAGGTTTGAATTTGAAATTTTTTAAAAACTTAATTCCTTTGAAAATAGTAATAATTAAAAATTTATTATAAATAAAGTTATATTATCGAATAATTTTTAAATTAAAGAAATTTTTAACAAATATATAACAAATACAAATACATTGTAAAAAATTTAGGGAGTTAACTGACTTGTGAGTGAAATTTTTCGAGTTAAAAATCAACTCCAAAAGATAGTTAATAAACTAACTCCTTTTATGAACACCCGCGCGAGTTATTTTTTACATGGGGAGTTAGTATTTGGGTGTAAAGTTTTATCTTTATTTATTTAACTCCCCAGGCATTAACTCCATAATGGGTGCGACTTTTATTAAATTCCCTGGGAAGTTAAAATTTAACTCCCTTTTTTACAGTGTATGGAAAAACGGGAGCATGTCATGCTTTTTCTAAAGGAAAAGAATGAGATTGTGAACTATATTGTTATTGAGAAATAAAAATTATGCCCACAATGAACATATTTCTTATTTCTAAATCGTACACTGAGAGAAATGGATAGTAAAGTTTTGATCACATCACAGATGTTCACGCAAGAACTAACTTTAAAAAAGTGGACAAACAGAATCAGAAAAAAAACGAAGATCATTATGCTAATTAATTACGTTTATTAAATATTAATTTTCTTATAATAGTCTTGAAAGTAATACTTCTCTGAGAAGTATTATTTTCAAATTTCGCGCCACATTTTTCGAGCAAGCCGAGGAAAAAGAAAAAGAGGCTCACCAACGAAAGCAGAAAGCGGACGTATGAATGTGTGTGTGCTCATATGGAACTGCGAGAGTGGGGATCGTTTGTGTGTGCCGACTGGCATCGCTGTTACTCGGAAAGTCCTTTCTCTTTTCGTTCGTTCTCAAGGTGAACCGAGCTTTGACGAACGTTCATGAGCTCGGACCCAATAGACACACACACATGTTCGCAGAGAGAACGGGCGACGCTGAGTGAATTGCGTAGGAAATCTACTTCGCGTACGTTCGGCGGAGCTTGGCTCACCGAGACGAAATGGTAAGGATGGCAAAATTTTTTTTGTTAACAAGTGGGGTCTCATAAAAGAGGGTTGTAAAAAAATTACAACTCTAAAACTACCTATAATTTTTACAAATTTTTTTCTTTTTCATGTCATTTTAACGCATAAACGAAGGATTCTAAAAGGGTTAGGGCGGCAAAACTTTTATTACATTCTAGTGGGGCCTATAAAAGTAAATTGTGAGAAAAACTTACAACTCTAAAACCATTTGTCGATTTCGTCAATTTTGTATCGTTTTTTCGCTCATTTGGGGAAGAACAAATCCACGCAAAAGAATCATAAGAATTTTGGATGATTTCAGCAATATTAAAAATACTTTCCAAATGTGTTCCTTTATATACATAGAAAAAAATTGTAAAAGTCTTTTCAAAAATTTTTAAGTTACCTCAAACACAAAATTTTAGTCGGTTTTAAAAAAAGACACATAACATTTTTTATTTACCGATTAAAATGTTTTTTCTTGCAAAATACTCATTAATAGAAATACTTATATAAAAAAAAAGAAAAAAAAAATTTTTTGAACGAAAATAATTTTAAATATATATAATTATCATTATTATTTAGGGGTGAGTTTTGAGGGTGCGAGCGAGCATTCTAACCTTTTGGAAAATGCTTTGTATATTTTTAGGGAATTTTTAAAAATATTTTTACATCAATCGCCGAACGTATTCTCTTGATTTTAGACTTTTATGTTTTAAATTTATATTAATTTAAATTAGGGGTGCTTTTTGGGGGTGCGAGCGAGCATTCTAACCTTTTGGAAATTGCTTGGTATATGTTCAATTCTGAGTGAATTGAATTGTGGTGAAAATGGTGTTGTGCGCAAAGATTTGAATTTGTACAAAAAGCTACCGCTCGAGGGCGCTATTATCGTCACCGCGTGGTCGTGTCTCGTCTCTAAAATCCTAAAAGAAAGGAATTCTCGAGCGATTTGAAACGTGTTTCTCACTTTATCAATCCTCCTCAAGGTTATTCCTCATTTTCTAAATTAATATCAAAACCAAAAAATACAGGATTAATTCGACAAGGTGCTCTCTCAATTTTAGTCTAATTTTTCATAGTGTTAAATTCGCGAATTGAATTTAATCTTTCGTGTAAAGTGTGCCGCCGGTCGGCGTGGCCATTTGTGAAAAACTAATAAGACTTTAATAACAAACCCTTCAAGGCAATTCCTCATTTATTTTGTATACAATTATTTATTCTGGTCGACTCGAAAATAAAAGTTATTTTGTGTGTAAAAATTTCCAAAACTTATTCCACCTGCATTTTTTCGAATAGAATTATTCTCACACCAGCAAAGTAAACCTCACTCCCTCTCACATTAAAAATATTTTCACATCAATCGACGAACGCATTCTCTTGATTTTGCATTTTTATATATTCTTTTTAAGTATTTTAAAATAGGGGTGGGTTTTGGGGGTGCGAGCGAGCATTCTAACCTTTTGGAAAAAGCTTTGTATATTTTTAGGGAATTTTTAAAAATATTTTCACATCAATCGCCGAACGCATTCTCTCGATTTTGCATTTTTATATTTTATTTTTAAGTATTTTAAATTAGGGGTGGGTTTTGGGAGTGCGAGCGAGCATTATAACCTTTTGGAAAATGCTTTGTATATTTTTAGGGAATTTTTAAAAATATTTTCACATCAATCGCCGAACGCATTCTCTCGATTTTAGACTTTTATGTTTTAAATTTATATTAATTTAAATTAGGGGTGGATTTTGGGGGTGCGAGCGAGCATTCTAACCTTATGGAAAATGCTTTGTATATTTTTAGGGAATTTTTAAAAATATTTTCACATCAATCGCCGAACGCATTCTCTCAATTTTGCATTTTTATATATTATTTTTAAGTATTTTAAATTAGCGGTGAGTTTTGGGGGTGCGAGCTATTGAAACGTTAAACGAAAGGTAAAAGAAAATGTAAATGATATCAAGGTATGACAATGAGGTTTATTTAGAGACGCCAACTGTTCGACGATAGACGAACGACTAACTACTTTATACATGTAAAGGTAATAGATGGCAGCACGTAGTTACAGCTTGTTACAGATTCAAATTATTTCCAATACTCCCCCTCAAGCGTAAATTATGCAACCCTATAAAACATAACCAATATTAATGAATCATATTTAAAAACCCCTTTTTTTGAATTGTCCATTTTATGTTTGATTGTTTCTTTTTATTTTATTTTATTATAATTTTTTATTTTATTTTTTTTGCACTATAACACATTCCGAATTGAGTTAAACACTTTAGATGTTTAGGCCCCGTTAGACCTTTCGTGAAGACGTCTGCCATCATCTCCGTTGAGGATACATAGTCCAAAGAAATCCAGCTCTCCTGCAACGCCTGCCTGACGAAGTGATGACGTATGTCTATGTGTTTACTTCTGGAGTGTAACACCGGATTTTGAGCCAATTTTTGAGCACCTACCGTACCGTCCGAAATTGTCAGTCCACCAATTTTTAAAGGAATGAAAAAAATTGTTTAACATTAATTTTATGAAAACTAAAATATCATTCGGTTTATATTTTGAAAGACGATAAAATTTTGAAAAGAATAAGACCTTACAGAAGTCATTTGACAAATATTTTTTCAAGATATTCCTAAAAATCGTCATTTTTAATGTTTTACAAAAATTTGAATAACTTCTAAAATAATGAACTCTTTTTAATAATCTTAGACTTATTTTAAAGGTCATTTTCTATGGAATAAGAATTACTTATAGTCAGTAACCTGCAATTTTTTTCTTGGAATAAGCATGACGTCAAAGTTGGACAAAAAAATTTGAAAAATTTGAAATAATATTATTAAAAGAAAAAGAATTTGTAAAATTTAAATTAATTTTTTTATTAAATTTTCTTGAAAAATCTACATCATATCATGTTTTATATATGTTTTAGAATAGTTTTTAGTACAAAAAATGATTTCAAATTTTTCCAATTTTTTTGTCCAATTTTGACGTCATGCTTATTCCAAGAAAAAAATTGCAGGTTAATGACTATAAGTAATTCTTATTTCGTAGAAAATTACCTTTAAAATAAGCCTAAGATTATTAAAAAGCGTATATTATTTTAAAAGTTATTCAAATTTTTGTAAAACATTGAAAATGGCGATTTTTTAAGAATATCTTGAAAAAATATTTGTCAAATGACTTCTGTGAGGTCTTATTCTTTTTAAAATTTTATCGTCTTTCAAAACATAAACCGAAAAAAATTTCAATTTTCATAAATTTTATTTTAAAAAAATTTTATTATTCTTTTAAAAATGGGTGGACTGACAATTTTGGCCAGCACTGTAGATTGTCGTTGAAAATCGGGATTATTCCTTGCTTTTTAATTCCAATTTCGTTCAAAAATCCTCGAAGATGAGCAGCCTCTTTGGCAGCTTCTGTTAAGCCCATGTACTCTGCCTCAGTACTAGACAAAGCCACAGTTCGTTGTTTTTTAGCTTGCCAGCTAATGGCACTTCCTGCAAGGATAAAGATGAATCCTGTGTAAGATCTTCGGTCATCCAGGCATCCCCCCCCAATCGGCGTCAACGAATCCTTCCATGAGTTTCGAAGTTTTTTGATTTTTCAATCCTAAGTTCGAAGTCCCACAGAGGTAACGAAGGATTCTTTTAGCTGCCACCCAGTGTTCTGCTCCATATGAGTTGTTGAATTAACTGAGATGATTTACAGCATACATTAAATAAGGCCTTGTAGCGACAGCCAGATACATGAGGCTTCCTATAAGCTCTCTAAAAGAATACTTTTTCTCCTCTTTTGATGAATTCTCAAGTTTTCTTAGTTTTGTACCAGGATCTAAAGGTATTGTCACTGGATTACAATTCTCCATTCCATATTTTTTTAAGAGTTCTTGAACATATCCACTTTGTGACATTTCCAAATGGTCACTTCCTTGATGAAATTCGATTCCTAAGCAGTGATTTACGGCTCCAAGGTCCTTGATGACGAGTAATTTCCCTAAATTTGTCTTAAAATTTGTAAGCCACTCTAGATTGTTTGACAACAACAATATGTCATCAACGTAGATGGCAGTAATTAATACGTCGTTTTCTTGTCTTGCAACATATATGCACTGATCAGCATTCAGTGGTTCGAGTCCAAGTAGTTTGAGATTTTTCTCTAATTTCAGATGCCATTGTCGCCCAGCTTGCTTCAGGCCATACATTGCCTTTTTCATTAAACACACTTTGTTGCCACTTTGTATGACCTTCAACATCTGTGATGCATTATTCGAATTGTTCTTGATTTCCTCCATTGTCGACATTTCAGGAAGCATTTATTCAAAGAACTCGGGGATTTCCATGAAAATTTGTTCGTTAATGTCTGCATTTAAAAATGCAGTGGTGACGTCGAGTTGGTAAACACGTAGATTCATTTCCACAGCAAGAGCCATTAAAAGTCTGATGGATTCGAGGCGAACTACCGGAGCAAATGTCTCCTTGAAATCGACTCCAGAGAGCTGAGAATAACCCTTGCCAACCACTCTTGCTTTTCTCTTTATCAAGATTCCTTCTTCATTTAATTTATTTTTGAGTATGAGCCTGCTTCCAATTACATTTTTGCCATCACCAGACTCTGTACCCTTTGCTTTCATCTGAGTAACCCAAAAACAAACACTGACGCGCACGAGGATCAAATTTCCCTTTTCCAGGTTACTTATTTAACGAGAGACCTTTGCATCCAAATGTTTTTAAATATGACAGATGAGGGTGAACACTAGTCCATTTTTTGAATGGAGTCAGTCCATTTAAATTTCTCGAAGGACATCTATTTCGTAAGTGATTCGCGGTTGATATGGCTTCGGCCCAAAATGACGATGGTAAATTTGAACTGATCATGAGACATCTCGCCATTTCCACCAATGTGCGGTTTTTTCGCTCCGCCACACCATTTTGTTCGGGAGTATGCGGTATTGTTAATCTTCTTTTGATTCCACAGTTTTCAAGGTGTTTGTCCAGTTCCGTGTTCTTATACTCCTTCCCGTTGTCCGTTTGTAGGCACTTCACTTTTAATCCAGTTTGTGTTTCGACCATGTTTTGATAACTTTTAAAAGCATCTGTCAAATCACTCTTCTTTTTCAAAAACTTAACTACACACCAACGTGTTGCATCGTCAATAAATGTTGCAAAATATTTTGCACCACTGAGTGATTCTTGACGCATTGGTCCGCACAAATCCGAATGCACTAATTCCAATGGTTTTGTTTTCCGAGACGATTTTTAGGGGACGATTTTTGCGTAAATTTTCCTAAAACACAGATTTCACAAATCTCGAAGGTTTTGTTTTGTTGATATTTTATTCCCTGAGTTTTTAACACGCGTTTCACGTCCGCTTCATTAAGAGGCCCAAGACGTCGATGCCACAGCTCCAGTTTATTAGGATGATCACTTTCAGAAACAAGGTGAACCGATTCTGACACTTCTTTTACATAATATAAACCATCAACCCTTTTCGCAGATAATTTTTCATTTCCACTCGCGTCGTGTATCACTGCTGAATCACTTTTGAACGTCACTGTATATCCATTATCATAGATTTTTCCAACTGACATCAGATGGGTTCTCAATTCGGGAACGTATAGGGTATTGTAAAGTTTCACAGATTTTGTTTGGTCATGATTATTAATTAGAATGTTCACGGTACCTTTTGATTTAATTTGAGTTGTTGCATTGCTCGCCAAACATAATTTATCATTATCACATTTTTCGTTCGAAATAAACTTTTCTTGATTGTTGCACATATGTGATGTGCAACCACTGTCCAGACACCATTTATTTTCAGGTAGATCACTTTCAGTTTTTAACGCAGATTTTTCAAAAACTGTTGTAAGAAATCCCATCTCTTCTATATTTGCAGTTTTCTCGAATGATTTACTCGATTTGGATCGACAATCGGCGGCCTTGTGTCCAATTTTTCTGCACTTATGACACTTGTATGGGAAGTGATTTTCTGTCTGCTTGTTTATTCCGGTTCCTTGTTTACTGCCTTTCTTATCACATTTCCTAAAGTGACCGCCTTTGGCGCTGTTCGCCAACATGGCTTCCAAGTGTTCTTGCTGCTTGGAATTTCGCGCGTCACTTTCTTCTATGATTTTGATTTTCAGGTCTTCGGCAGTTGGTAAGGTGTCTCGTGTTTCGATGGCGCATCGAAAATTTTCGAAGCTATACGGTAGACTGTATAGTAACATTATGGTTAGCTGATCTTGATTTATAGTTACATCCATTTCATGCAGCTTATTTACTGCATTAAAGAATTCTCAGATGTGATCTCGGATGTCGTTGCCTTCAGCCATCTTGTGTAATGTCAATTTCTTTAGGAGTGCTGCTTTTCGAGCCGGTCCTTTCGACTGGTAAATGGAATGAAGTTTCACCCACACAGCATTTGCGGTCTTACAGCCTTTTATTTGTTTTAATTCAGATGTGTGAATGGCTAAAACTAAATCTGAGTGTGCTTATCTATCAGCGATGTCCCATTGGTTTCTTGCGAGAATGGAAGCACCTGCTTCTTCTCCTTCCACGAGTTCAGGTTTTGTTTTCTCACCATTCACAAATTCCCAGGCATCATTTTTCACAAGTAATGCCTTGACTTGTAGTTTCCACGTATCAAAGTTATCCTTCGATAGTGGTTCGATTCGCACAGAATGCGTGGAACTCATCTCGACTATTTTTCAGGTTCGCACGCTTCACTACGAATATTTTACTAAGTTTATTTCGAGCACTATTTGTTAACTATTTCTGAAACGTTAAACGAAAGGTAAAAGAAAATGTAAATGATATCAAGGTATGACAATGAGGTTTATTTAGAGACGCCAACTGGTCGACGATAGACGAACGACTAACTACTTTATACATGTAAAGGTAATAGATGGCAGCACATAGTTACAGCTTGTTACAAATTCAAATTATTTCCAATACGAGCGAGCATTCCAACCTTTTGGAAAATGCTTTGTATATTTTTAGGGAATTTTTAAAAATATTTTCACATCAATCGACGAACGCATTCTCTTGATTTTGCATTTTTAAATATTATTTTTAAGTATTTTAAATCAGGGGTGAGTTTTGGGGGTGCGAGCGAGCATTCCAACCTTTTGGAAAATGCTTTGTATATTTTTAGGGAATTTTTAAAAATATTTTCACATCAATCGACGAACGCATTCTCTTGATTTTGCATTTTTATATATTATTTTGAAGTATTTTAAATTAGGGGTGTGTTTTGGGGCTGCGAGCGAGCATTCTAACCTTTTGGAAAATGCTTTGTATATTTTTAGGGAATTTTTAAAAATATTTTCACATCAATCGCCGAACGCATTCTCTCGATTTTGCATTTTTATATATTATTTTTAAGTATTTTAAATTAGGGGTGGGTTTTGGGGGTGCGAGCGAGCATTCTAACCTTTCGGATATTGCTTGGTATATTTTTCTAGAATTTTTAAATATATTTCCAGGAAAAAAACCGAACGCATAATAATAATATTGTGTACTTTATTATTATGCATATACGACAGTAGTTTTTTTCAAATCAGAACAAAAACTAATGGTGATGTTTTAATTATGATGCTAATTTTCAGTTTATAAACCAAAAATAAAGAAATGTATGCTTCCTTTAAAAAATTATTCTTCTTTCTCTTGTAGAAATTGTAGAACAAAAAAAATAGTTTTTTGAGCCAAATCCGGTCAAAAATTATTTGTATTTTAAAGATTAAAAATTTAGGAACCCATTTTCTTAATTTTTTTTCACTTTTATTTCTTAAAATACAGTCTATTTAAAATAATTTTTAACATTTTTGAAAAAAAAATTAAATTCAGAGTCGTAGCGCCAAGTTTATTGAGACTCCTTTAGAAAAAATCGTTTTTGTGGTGGACATGATATTGTCTGACTGTTTCATCTAAAATAAAAAACCGAAATATTTTCTGTTAGTGGGTGAGTATAGCTGGTGATTGAACGAAGGATTTGAAAAAAATTTAAATTTTTAGCAGTGGTTTTTGACAAAAGATATGGTTTTAGGACCATTTAGACCATGTAAAATCTGTTCTAATCATAAAAAAATCCTTCGTTTAATCACTATCTATAATAACACAAGGGCAGAAAATATTTTGGATTTTGATTTTAGATGAAGCAGTCAGACAATATCATGTCCACCGCAACAAAGATTTTTTCTAAAGGAGTCTCAATAAACATAGTGCTACCACCTGAGTTTGAATATTTTCTCTCAAAAATGTTCAAAATTATTTTAAACAGACTGTATTTTAAGAAATTAATGGATTACATACCTTTTCGACCACAAAAAAGAGTGATTTTCATAATTATTTGTAGAGTTCTCGTTAAAACTCTATTGAAATAATGTACATTGTACTTGATAGTACATGTTGTTATGAAATTTTAGCAACTTAACTGAAAAAATATTAACTTTTGTGGAAACTATAGCTGTTTTACCAAAACACTTTTTTAAGGTGGCTTGCGGTGTGCACGATAGAACGGGAACAACTAAACTTAAATCGAAAGGAAAAGAAAATTTGTTAGTTTACTATGTTATCTGATTTTGAGAACAACAAATTTTTTTAAAAATAGCTAATGATTTTCACCAAAATTCGAATTTTTAGGTTTTTAAAAACAAGTTTTTTGACCGAAAAAACATAAATTTTGATAAAAATTAAAATTCCTTTGTTCAAGAACTAGTTATTATATTTATAAAGAAACCCTGTAAATTTCAAGTTAATTGTTTTAGCGGTTTTGAAGAAATCATGCACACCGTAACAGATGTTTTAAAAAAATATGATTCATAGATAGCAGCGTTTAAAGTTCAGCTCTGACTTCTGAAGAGTACCGCGCTCTAAAAATATCACTAACTTCGGTTCTAATTCACCGTTTTCAATTGAAGTTCGGGAAAACATTCTCAAAAATATATACTTTTAAAATAAGCAATAAAATTTTTTCGATTTTTTGAGTCCTAAAAATGTATGTAACCCCTTAAGGTAAAGAAATAAAGAAAATTATTTAATATAAGACGAAAAAAAATTATAAAAAAGCATACTTTTTCTGACAGTTCAGACTCATGTAAATGAAAATCTCGTATTAAGTCGATTTCTTTTAAACTGAATTTTTTCTTTAATTTAATAAAAACTGTAAAAAAAAGATTTAAGGTGAGAAAACGTAGTGCACAACTCGTGTACAACACTAGTTGTACAATGTACTATTTTTTATTTTTTTAATAAAAATGAAAAAAAAAATTTTGTTTTCGTTTTCTAAAAGTCAAAAGAGAACTAAAACTTTCGTTCTTTGACAACTTTTTTCTAAACTCAATATTTTCGGACTTATAAGCTAGGGTAAGATAGCCTAAGAGTACGCACTACCTAAGAGTACGCACAATCAAATATTTTAGATTATTACGTTTAGATCTAATTTTTGCAACCAATTTATGGCCCTAAAAGAATCTATTAAATATTGTCAATTAAATTCTATGACAATTTCTGGTTCTAGAGTTTTTTAAAATTTTAAATTAATTAATTTTTAAAATGACCGCTGTTGAGTGTGAGGCACTGTAATTTTTTACTTCAGGAAAATAAGAGATTTATGACTATATTCGCGTTATAAACAAATGTCAATCGTCTAAACAACAAAATTGATTCCTTGCTTATAAAATTAATTAAACTTGAACTTGATTTTTTATAGGTAAGCTTATTTCATAATTATTAATTTTTTCTCTCCTTACCACCCAAGAGTACGCAGTACAAACTGCTAAAAAGTACGCACTGTTGACGAAAGATTTTATGGACTGACTAAAAAAGATTGCCAAATGCTAGCTTTTAAATATGCTGAAGCAAATAACATTGATCACCCTTTCGATAAGGAAAAAAAATCGCTGGTGACAAATGGATTAATAATTTTTTCGCCAGACAAAAATTGTCACTTCGTCAGCCAGAGAAATGTTCAATGCGTCGAGTGATGGGTTTTAATAAAGAACAAATGAAACGGTTTTTCACAAATCTTAAAACTTTGTATGAAGAGTATCAATTTCCACCTGACAGGATTTTTATTATGGACGAAACAGGATTGAGCACAGTACCTAATAAAATGCCCAATGTTATCTCGCAGAAAGGTAAACGACTAGTTGGAAGAGTATCGAGTGCTGAACGCGGTCAACTTGTTACAGGTATTTGCTGTATGAGTGCAAGTGGATTGTTCATTCCACCAGGTCTCATTTTTCCAAGGAAACGAATGCGAGAAGATTTATTTAATGAAGCTCCTGCAGAAACTTTAAAAATGGTATCTGAGTCTGGTTTTATTAATAATGATCTTTTCTTCTTGTGGATACAACACTTCAAAAAATATACTCGACCATCTGACAGCAGTCCAGTTTTACTCATTTTTGACAATCATACTTCGCATAGAACTTTAAATGTTGTAGAGTATTGCCAACAAAACTTCATCCATCTTATCTCAATTCCTCCACACTCCAGCCATAAAGTACAACCCCTGGATAAAGGCTTTTATGGTCCGCTAAAGATTGCGTATGGTCAATTTTGTGACATGTGGCTTGTAAGTCATCCTGGAAAGGTTATTACACAAACAGAAGTAGCTTTCTTGTTCAAACAATCGTATCAAAAAGTGGCTAGTATTGATAAAGCCGTCAAGTCTTTTGAATCGACAGGAATTTTTCCTTTTAATTCAGAAATATTTACAGATGAAGACTTTGCACCAAGTCTTGTAAGTGATAGACCTCTTGTTGACAACTCTGTTGTAGAAAATGGTAATAATGAACAAGGTAATGACATTAAAATAGAAGTCGTTGAAATTGTTAACGAGTTAACTGCTCAAGATATTGAAAATGCGGAAATAATAATCGAAGGAATACATTGTACCGAGGAATTAATCACTATAAACGAAACTAGTAATACATCTCCTGTGGTTATTGATGATAAAGATAAACAAGAACCATCTTTAGAAAAAAGAGCTACAGAACTAGAAGTGCAACCTATTCAGGAACATATTCACGTTACTCCTGCCGATCTTCGACCACTTCCTCGATTAAAAACGACGAAAAAATAGTCAGAAATCAGAAATTTTGACAAGTAGCGAATTTAAAAATCAGTTAGATCAAATCAACATGCAAAAAGAAGAAAAGTTAAGACAACAAAATGAAAGGAAGCGAAAGCGTGAAGAAAAAAAAGCTCAAAAAGAAAAGAAAATTATGGAGAAAAAGGCTAAAATGACTGTTTCGAGAAAATCTAAGCGTTTGAATAATAAAAAATAATATATTTAATGAATAAATATGTAAGAGGTTAAAACTATTATTATAAAAATATATTTTTTTGATTTTACATCCACATAGAGTTGTTTCTTAGGTTTGCTTAGTTTGCGTACTCTTAGGAATGATCTGCCTAAAAGTACGCAAATGACTTTTTTTCAAAATTATTAATTTTACAAAAGCATATTACTATTATCGTATTTTTAACATAATATGTGCGTTCTACAAATATGGTACTATAAGTTTATCGTTTTATTTGATAGTTTTTATATTCAGGTTAAATATAATGATTCAGAGAAAATTAAGTGCGTACTCTTAGGACACTTCACCCTACTAAATATAGGTCTACGATTAAAAGTGTAAAATTTCGAAAATTTATTACTCAAAAATTTTGACAATTAAACAAAAATAAAAAAATACGTATCTGTTTTTTTTCGATACAGAATAGAAAAAAAATATTTTTGACTGATTTTAAGAGGTCGACTAAAATCTCACGTGGAATTGCCCATATATATTCTACGACCGTATGAAAATGGCGGCCGCTTTCTCTCTAGGGCAAAAAAAACAGCTGTCCTCATGCGTTATTCTTGACCATGGGACAAAACGGCCTGCCATTTTCATACAAGTCGAAAAAGTGAATGATTTTTACACCCTGTCATCTGTTATCTGAAATCGCACTTTTGTGTATTACAAATTAAAAATTGCGTAAGTTACACAGGAATAAAGGCAGTCCAATTTCGTTACGATGATTTTTTGACACAAGTGACTCGTGTCACAAAAATCACCATAACAAAATGGCTGCTTTTATTTCCTTGATGCTTAATATACTAAAATCCTGAAAGTTTCAACCCTCCATATGCTTTCCTTCAAAAGTTATAGTGGGGGATAGAAAAATTAGAAAACTAATTTCTTTTGGAAAGTACTTGACTGATTTAAATAAAAATTAAAACCGCTGCCAAGTTACATATTTTTGTTATAATTTTGGTGCTCATTTCATTCGTTTTCGTAAATCTCGTTGTACTCATCATGAACACTTTGTTTCCTCATAGAGATGTTAATAATAATAATAATAATAAAGTACAAATTTTGAACAATTATTCTCAATTGCTGTAATATTTTTTTCTCTTTATTTGATTAAAAATTCAGTTTCGATACATTTCAGTTTCGATTTTGATTTTTATGGTATATAAGGCTATTCAAGTTGGGTGGGGGAAAATTCAAGATTGCCGTTTACTGGTGCACAAACTTGTATACAAAATGTATGGGATAGAGTCTAATTTTTTAAATATCTCGCTTAAACGAATTTTTTAACCATAAGTTTATTAGGATTTTATGTTTTATTTTTAATGAACTATTTTTTGCAATTATAAAATCGAATAATTTAAAAAATCGATTTTTATTATTGCCAAAAATAGTTCATTAAAAATAAAACATAAAATCCTAATAAACTTATGGTTAAAAATTTCGTTTAAGCGAGATATTTAAAAAATTAGACTCTATCCCATACATTTTGTATACAAGTTTGTGCACCAGTAAACGGCCATCTTGAATTTTCCCCCACCCAACTTGAATAGCCTTATTATGACTTTAATAATTTTTTTTTAATTTTAAAAACGATTTAAAAAATGATAGTTTTCAACTTTTTGTAGTTACTTACAAAATACATTTTTTTTAAATTTCCATCACAATTTCTATTTTTTAAAATATAAATAACTTCTTTATTTCGAATCGAATTATCTTCAACAACAAGTCAATCGAAGCGTTTTTTAATGCTCTACAAGATGATAATGATAGTTTTAAAGTTATTTTTACATTTTTCAACAAAATTTTATAAAAAGTCTTATTTGGAAAATTTTTTATTTTTAAGTTCAATATCTTTGGTTAATATAAACGAAAAATGTTCATTGAGGGCTGAAAAGATGCGTCTAAAAAACTCTACAAAATTAGAGAAAAAAATTTATAGGTATCCTTACATTTTTGTAAAGTCATGGACAAAAAAAAGTTTTTTTGAAAAATTAAAAATCGGAATTTTCAGAATTCCGACAGAATTCATATAAGAATTCTAATCAAAATTTTGATTTCTGTCGGAATTCCGATTCCATTGAAACTTCTTCATATCAATGCAATACCTATGCCTTTTTAAACTTTTTTTTATATAATTTGGCAGCGATTTTTTTTAAAGTATTGAAAAATGAAAAGTAGTTAGTTTTACTTAAAATATTTGGGTAATTGCCCAAATATTTAAAATTTAAGTTTAAGTTTTACTTTAAATATTTGGGTAATTACTAGAGGTGTGCAAAAAGCCCGAAAAGCCGGGTCGGGTCCCGAATAATAGGCGAACTTTTTTTCCGTGTAAAAAAAAACTAAAAAATTGAATGCGGTTAGTACTTGGATAAGTGATACTTCTGTGGGGCGCTCCAGCCTCTGGTGTTTTTCGCTGATCAATATATATCAGACGGGAGATTTGACGCAGAGGCTTTTTTAAAATTTTAGTTACCCAATCATTACTATTAGCAACTTCCCAATGGATGTAATTATAAGAAAATTACCTTATCCTTTTTCTTCGTAACGTTTACTTTTTCTTGAGAAAAAGTGTACATTAAAACCTTCTCCGTTGACACTTTTAGACGTTTGTTAAATCTTCTACCCTTCGAAATTTGCTCTTCAACATCGTCTTCACTATCTGCATGAATTAAATATATATGTATTTGCAAGTATATCTTTTACCTCGAGTAAAAATATTATTTTCAAATAAAAAAATTCTGATTTTCCACGATTTAAGATTGGGGGACTTGGTAATAGATTTTTAAGGGATTGTAAAAATTATAAAAAAGAAATTTTTTTAAACGTCTATTAATAATAATTAAATACTGAATATTAGAATGGTCGTTCATTTGCGAAATTTTGAATTTTTTCTACACTGAAAAAAAACATTACTTGCGTTCGCACACGAAAGAGGTGTGTGTGTGTGATTCTAACATACAGATATTTGAATTATGGAAACCTATTACAAATTATAGGTTAAGCATGTTTATTTTTAAATTTCTCATTTATTGAGGTACAATCAACATTTGGTTTCTCAGAACTTAACAGAAATTCTTAAACGTAACCAAATGTAAAAAAATGAACTGTTCACAAGGAATAAGTATACAGTTGATTCAATCACCGTTAATAGGCTGCAGAATCAGTGACTATTCGATGCTTCTTTAGTGTACATACACTGTAAACAATTTAGAGAGTTAACGGACTCGGGAGTGAAATTTTTCGAGTAAAAAATCAACTCCAAAGGAGAGTTATTTTACAACACCCGCACGAGTTATTTATTCCATGAGGAGTTAGCATTTGGGTGTGAAGTTTTTACTCTCTTTATTTAACTCACCTGGCATTAACTCCCCAATGGGTGCGACTTTTATAGTTTCCCCTAGGTAGTTCAAATTTAACTCCCTTTTTTTACAGTGTATGCTGATTGAATCAGGGGCATACTTATAGCAACCCAATAAGCGATTTTCCTCCTAATTGATTCAATCAGAGTACATAGGCTGAAAAATCAGTGACTATATGAAGCTGAAATTGGCACCCAGTTGTCAGCACTCATTTACTTTCACATGTTCAATTTTAAAGTTAAATATTTTTTTGTTTTTTACAGAAAAATTAGCACTTTGTAAGAAACATTTTAGAACTAGGTAATTAATCTTTTCATCCTTTCGAAAAAGAAAATTAAAATTTGAAAATATTTTGCACATTTTCTGCTTCTCAATGACAATTTATATACAAATTACAAGTTTCAAGTAGAAAAAAAGTGTTAAAAAATATATTATCGAAATAATAATAAAAAATTGATAAATGAAACAAATTTTATTTTATAAAACAGTTTTTGGATACCACAATGTTTTAATAATATTTTCAGTTATTTTCAAATAATTTAAATATGTTACGATTATTCTTATTCAGACTTTTCGGCAAAAAAATTTTAATTCCATTATTTGTTTTGCTTGAGAAATATATTAAACACTTGATGAGGGTTGTCACGTGTTTGTTAATTTAAAAGTTCTTCTTTTTATCAGTTTAAAAAATGGAAATTTTCCAGGTTTTTAAAATAACATTTAGTTTTTACCACAATAATAATACGAAATAATTTATTTCGTTTGACGATTTTTAATAACATTTTTAAGAAGAAAGAAATTTATCAAAAATTTGTAAATAATTGAATTTTATTTATAATTCATTTTAAAAGAATTTCATTGAGTTTTTGCAATCATTTATAATTTTTTTATAATTAAAGTTTTTCATAAACCTAAATTATCTTTAAAATTCCTAACGAAATTCATTAAAAATTTAAGTTTTATAAAATTCCAATATTTATCTATTTATGAAAATTGTACACGATACTCTTTGAAAGTTCAATTAATTTTAAACTCCATATAATTAATAATGAATAAATCAATACTTTATCGGTGAAACAAAACATACATCAAAATTCAGAATTTCCTTATGAATTCTCGAAATTGAATATTTTTCCAGTACTTTTAATGAAATTCCCAGACTTTTCCAGGTTTCTAAGTTATTGCGTGGCAACTTTCTTGATTGAAGTACTTGTGAACGAAAACTGAAGTTATAAGTGTAAAAAATTGAAATTTATGTTCATTAGCAGGAGTTTTTTGTAAAGCTAACCAAGCATTGATAAATTTTGTAAATTTCGATTTTTAACAAAATTTATTTTTCTTACGCAAACGAAAAAATTGGCATACGTGTTGGTACCCGCTTTTATTGTTAATAGGCATTATTGCTAATTATTTATCTATGGACACTATCAGGAGAAACTGCACGCGCGGTTTAACGCGCATTTTTTTAGTTCTTAAATATAATTATTATCAACTTGCGTTAATATGAGAAATCTTTTGCGTTTTAAAAGATGACATTTTTGAGAGTTAAAACTTTTTAAAAAGTTTTCAAAGAATTTTTTACAGAAATATAGTGTAGATAATCGAATTTTTTGAGTAATTTAACTAAAATTCTAATTGAAGTTTGAATAAATTAAATTTTATAGAGAAATGATTGAAACCATATTGAAAATAATTGAATCTCATGCAAAAAGTTTTATCAATTTTAAAAATCAATATTTGTGAAAAAATTTATTGAAGTTAAATTTTTTAAATTTTAAATCCACAAATAGAAAAGGTTTGAAATAAATAAAATTTTGTAAATGATGAAAAATATAAAATTCAGAATTTTCATATGAATTTTCGAAATTAAATATATTGTTTCTATACTTTTGACAAAATTTTTTGACTTTTCCCCGACTTTTCTGAATATATTTAGAAAAATAGTGATTTTCAGTAGCATTCTTCTGAATAATTGAATTTTCCAATGTTAATGAAACAAGAAACTTCAGGCCCGCGTTATTTTAGATAGTATTTAATGTTAAAATTTAATTGCCAAAATAAGTTGTTTTGGTTAAAGTGGCTTTCTTGGTTAATTACATCACAAAAAAGTGTTTACTTTGGGTTTCTTTTTAGACATCAAAGCACAAATGAAGAAAATAAGACATCGCCTATCAAAATGGAACTGAAAATGTAGAAGATATAAGCACTTAAATTAAAATAAAGAAAATAATTTAATTTCTAAAATAAGCGGGGGCAGATAACTGGGTGCTAGTTTCAGCTTCATAGTGACTGTCATTCGCTGTTTCATTAGTGAATATAGGTACGCTGATTGAATCAGCTGCATACTTTTAGGTATACCCAATCTGTGACTTTCCGCTGATTCAAATTTGGAGATTAACGAAATTAGTTAATTAGTAGTCCTGTTTTATTAAAAGTTAGAAGCAGATTAACCTAAATTCATTTCATAAATAAGATATATGTTTAATAATTAGTAAAATTCATCTGGAAAATTAGTGGAAATTAACTGTTAATTAGTAATATTTTGCTAATCAAAAAGGCAAGACTGATTCCATAAATACTACTAACAAATCGTCTGGCTAGCGTAATATCATACTTATTCAGCAAAGAAAGCAAGAACATACTTAATCAGAAAAGAGGTAAAAAGATCCTTATTCAGAATATAAAGTAAAAACATATGAATTCTAAAATTAACCTTTTTCTTTTAGATTTTAAATTATCAAGAAAATTATATTTTTTTATCAAAAATACTTTTCATATTAGTAAAACAAAATGTTAAAAAAGGTATTTTCAATGAAACGAAATAAAAGTAATTATTCATAAAACATTTAAATAAACGTACAATTTGAAATTTGACCCAGAAAAGGTTAATTTTCTAATTCATATTTTTTTCATTATATTCTGAATTAAAATTAAATAATTAAAATTACGAAGTGGCTATTTCGATCGACAACGGGCGAAATAAGAGAAATATTTTATTTCGCCCGTCAAAGAAAATGCATAGCAATGAAAAACGGGCGAAATAAGAGAAATAGTTTATTTTGCCCGTCAGTGAAAATAGGTATATGATTTACTAATTAAAACTATTTTTAAATTTTTTATTTTTTTTATTTGAAGGAGGAAGGAGTCATCCACCTTGATTTTTTGAGAATTAAATATCACTTACTAATAAAAAACATATTTCCAACCCAAGGTAGATGACTCCTTCCCTCTCCAAATAAGAAAGAAAAGAAAAATTTACAAATATTTTTAATTAGTAAATAATAAATTTTCTTTCCTTTTTAGGGTTCCGAACACCTTCGATGTACTGACGGAACCCTATTGGTGAGACTCTTGTGTCCGTAGCCAAATCGTGTCCCCCCCCTAGCGGCTAAACTATTTGACCTAGAGAGCTCAAATTTGGTACAGATACGTATTTTCACAAGTAGATTACAGGAAAAATATATAGAATGAGATTGGAGGTGATGGCCATAACGTTGTCAAGGAAATAACAATATTTTTGACCAAAAATGCATAAAAAGTGACCATTCCCCCCCTTAACGTCTAAACTATTCAAGGTGGAGGGCTAAAATTTGGCATAATGGTGTATTTCAACGCGAATATTACAGAAAAAATATAGAGAACTTGCTATGTCATAATGGCCATAGCGTTGTCAAGGAAAAACTAAAAAAATAAAAATTTTTTTTTTCTAATTTCCACAATTATTGACCTAATGAGCTGAAAATTGGTTTATTAGTATATTTTTACAGTCTAATCACAAAAAATATATTAAAAAATCTAAAAAAATAAAATTAAAAAAAAATTTATTCTTTCTAATTTCCACATTTTTTGACCTAATGAGCTGACAATTAGTTTATTAGTATATTTTTACAGTCTGACCACAAAAAATATATTAACAAAAAAAATTAAAAAATGTTTTTTTCTAATTTCTACATTATTTGATCTAAATTAACTAAAAATGGGTTTATTAGTATATTTTTACAGTCTGATCACAAAAAATATATTAACAAATCTAAAAAAAATTAAAAAAGGTTTTTTTTTAAATTAAAAATTGTTTTTTTTCTAATTTCTACATTATTTGATCTAAGTAACTAAAAAAGGGTTTATTAGTAAATTTTTACAGTCTGATCACAAAAAATATATTAAAAAATCTAAAAAAAAATTTTTAATAAAATTAAAAAAAACTGGACAAGTGCGAGTTGCGCTCGCACTGATTTGACGGGTTCCGTACAAAAATATAAAAATAATAATTGTGATATTGTAACAACAATTGGTAGGATTTTTTTCTCTTTTGTATTATTTTGGTAAGTTGAATTCTCGACACTTTTTTCCCATGCATTTTCACTGACGGGCGAAATAAAATATTTCTCTTATTTCGCCCGTTTTTCATTGCTATGCATTTTCTTTGACGGACGAAATAAACTATTTTTCTTATTTCGCCCGTTGTCGGGCGAAATAGCCACTTCGTTAACATTAAATTATTCTAACAAATAAAAAGTCTAGTTATGAATACCTTTACCTACAAAGGAATTAAATTTATGTAATAAATTTTCCTAAATGATTATAGGGTCAAACTCAGAATCTATAATTACAAAACCAGTGTATGGGTCATTCTCACAATCGGAACAAATGACCCGTACATAAGATTTTTTTAAATAAATAATAATAATTTTTAAAAACTTTTACCTCCTAATAATAGCATTCATCATGATTTAATGGATCCTATGAAAAATAAATAAAAAATTTGAAATATTTAAAGATACACATGTTTATATAGTATAAAAACTCCCCTCCGTTACTGTTCATAAAGAAAGTTTCATTTTTAAAAGAGGTATTATATTAATTATGCAATATTAAAAAAATTTTTGCGGGGGTTTTCGGGGTCGCTGATTACGAATCCGATGTCAGTTTTTGAAAATCCAAAATGGCGGGTCCAATATGGCGGACACTTTTTTGAAAAATTCATCGGATTTGCTTGAAACTCGTTACTCGGAGGTTTTCGGGGTCGCTGATTACGAATCCGATATCAGTTTTTTAAAATCCAAAATGGCGGATTCAATATGGCGGACACTTTTTTGAAAAATTCATCGTATTTGCTTGAAACTCGTTACTCGGGGGTTTTCGGTGTCGCTAATTACGAATCCGATATCAGTTTTCCAAAATCCAAAATGGCGGATCCAATCTGGTGGACACATTTTTGAAACATTCATCGGATTCGGTTAAAACTTGTTTCTCTGAGTTTTTCGGGGTCGCTGATTACGAATCCGATATCAGTTTTTAAAAATCCAAAATGGCGGATTCATCAAGAATAAAGTAAAATATTTGAGAGGTATTTTTTCCTAGAATTGAATTAGTTTTGTCCACCGCACCAAATTCCCCACCATCACGGGATACAAACATAATAAAATTTATTTTTGAAATTAGCAACCCTAAAAATACACGAGTATCTACTTTAAAATTATCCCAATTATTTCTTAAAAGTGTCCACCATATTGGATCCGACATTTTGAATTTTGGAAAACTGATATCGGATTCGTAATTAGCGACACCGAAAACCCCTGAGTAACGAGTTTCAAGCATATACGATGAATATTTCAAAAAAGTGTCCGCCATATTGAATCCGCCATTTTGGATTTTTAAAAACTGATATCGGATTCGTAATTAGCGACACCGAAAACCCCCAAGTAACGAGTTTCAAGCAAATCCGATGAATTTTTCAAAAAAGTGTCCGCCATATTGAATGCGCCATTTTGGATTTTTAAAAACTGATATCGGATTCGTAATCAACGACCACGAAAACCCCCGAGTAACGAATTTTATGTAATTTCCATCAATTTTTAAAATATTTTAGTTGCGATAAATTTTCAACAAAAATTCTGAATAAAAAACATTAATTTTTAATAATAATGTTAATAAAGATTGTAACCACGTATTTTATAGGTTTATTAAGATCCCCCTTTTGCCACAGGATTAATAATAAAAGTGATTTTTTAACTTTTTTTTATAAAATTTCAATTTTGAATTTGTCCCTTTCTAGAGATTGACCCGTATATAAATAATCAAGTATTAAAAAAGTAGATATTTAAGCTCTAGTTTCAAGATTTTTCTGTTAAAATAAAAATAAAATACACCCTTTTAAATGAATGTTCTGTTTCAAGAAAAGATAACTTTTAAAAGTAAAAATGCTTTTGAATATTAATTTTTTTATTTTTATAGATATTAAAATTGCTTTTTTTGAAAATGAATCTGTATGATCTCTGGTGAACGAAATGGAAAGAATTACCTTAAAATATTTATTACTTTTCCTAAAATATGAGTGTAAAAAGGATAAGGTACGGAAAAATGACACTTCAATAAAAAAAATAAAAATATAAAAAACACGAAAATTGTTTGAATATAAAGAAGGAGAATGCTGTAAAAGGTACTGAGAATATGAAAGTAAAATTTTTTGTATTTTAAAAGTTCTAAAAAAAAGGAAACTGTGTGAGGAAACCAACTATGGTCCCTCTTACACTCGAACGTCACAAATTTTCTGTAATAAATAAAAATTTTTAAATCACACTTACATCCAACATAATGAATCACAGCTTCATGTAGAGACCATTTTTCCTCTTCTTCGTTGAACCATTCAACAAGATAAGCGGCTTTTCCCGCATCACGAAAATCTTCTTTCTTTGCACAATCGAAATTCCTTATTCTGTCCACATTAACTATTTCTCTTGAGTTGTCACTTCCACTGGTATATGTCACGAATGCGTGAGAAATAATCTCATTATCTACAACGTTTTGAATCTTCTGATTTAACGACATTGCGAAAAAATAACAACACCAAACTGCAGCAACGATTTAAGAGGATTATAACGCCGGTCTAAAACGTGGGTAGAAAATGTGGAAACTGTAACTGCACGTCGCTTTTTTGAAATGATAAGGGTATGGTCACAGAAACAATGCCACTGATAGGTAAAGGTGATTCTTCAATACTGATTTTCACGAGACGCATGAAGCTGCGGTTACACCTCTGCAGGCAGTCTGCCTGCCTGCAGGTTGTCATGGAACGTACAAGAGTAAGAGAGTCAGTGAATTCAAACTTATTCCTTACTCTCGTTGCTCCCGCCTGTGCGGGCAGGCAGCCTGCAGAGGTATAACCGCAGCTTAACCCTCCATCCGTCGCATCTCTTTTTTTGTAACGCGATCCGTCGTAGGTGAGGAAACTTCTCACCCATCGTAAATTAATCGAAAACTGTTATAAAATGCTAATTTTTTTTAATGTTTATTATAATTTCCAAACAACCTATTGCAAATAAAATTAACTTTCATTTTCTGTTAATTATTTAAATAAAAAATTAATGACAGATGAAATCGAGTATACGCGGTCAGTCGCATGGTGAGAAGTTTCCTCACTTTGCGTAAAAAATTCTTGACATTTGCTGCTTAAAAATTCAATTACAAAAAAATTAAAATAAATAAAATCACAAAAATTGTTTTAAAATAAAGAAGATGAGTTTTGTGAAAGGTACTGAGAATATGAAATTATAATTTTTTGTATTTCAAAAGTTGTAAATAAAAAAAGAAACTGGGTGAGGAAACTTCTCACCATGTGACAGATGGAGGGTTAAGGACACCACGCAAACGCGACGCGTCCCCATTTGATAGCATTGGGGCGCGTCGTGTCTTTTTCGTGTCGCGTGACATAAGGCCAACGCAGAATAGAATTTTTAACCGGAACCGCAATCGTAACCGTAACCGTAAGAATGAGTTGAAGAAGGATAGGTATATTGTTTATCCTTCTTTAACTCATCCTTACGGTTACGCTTACGATTGCGGTTCAGGTTAAAGATTCTATTCTGCGTTATAAAGCGTTTACACCTTCTGTAAAAATTGTCCAGAAAGGAATATTTGTATTGGAGTAAGAGAGTGAGATACACAGTCTGTCTCTCTTTACTCCAATGAAAAATTTTCCGTTCTGGAAATTTTTACCAAAGGTGTAAATGGTCCCTTAGGCTTTAGTATCAACGCGTTGATACCGACGTCGACTCTATTCTGGACTCTACTTGAAGTTACTTCTACAATAACTTTTTTCTCTTCGACATGTGCGAGAAAACGTTGCGCGCGCAACTATTTTGCATGGTTTTAACAATGCATTTTGTTCGTGTCGTTGAATAAAAAGTTGTTGTAGAAGCAGCCTGAGGGGTTTTCTACAACAACGTTTTTTCATCGACATGAACATGATGCACTGTTAAAACCATGCAAAATGATTGCGCGCGCATCGTTTTTACGTTTGTTTATATGAAAAAGATGTTGTAGAAAGGCCCTGAATGGAATGAAATTGTACTGAGAGTGCAGTGAAGGTTTAGTGAAAATTTGCTACATTTCAGCACTGAAATGGAACTTAGAAAAATTATTTGACAAAAGGTCGATTTAAGTGATACTTATGGCCTGACCATCATTTAGTTTAAGGACGAATATTTCTTTAATAATGTTAGAAATAATTTTTATATTATATTTAAAAAAAAATTTTTATGAACTCTGACAAGTAATTATTTTGTATGTTCAATATGCATGTCAATCTAAATTGAAAAATATTTTACTTTTTTACGTAGCAATTACGGTTTGCGAGATAGTTCATAACTTTTGTAAATACAAAATTTTTTGAATGAATTTTAGATATTTGTAATCATAGAACATCACAGATTAAAACTTTTTGTTTTGAAAATTGAATTATTCAAGTTGTAAACCTTTTAAGCCATAAAACTATAATCTCGTACAACAATAGGCTTTTGGATCTATTGTTAAAAGCAGGGGTTGCAATAATATATGTGACGCTCCACGAAAGAAGGGACCTATCCCCGAAAGAACATTAGGCTCAATTTTCCGTACACAATGCATGAAAACTGAGCCTAATGTTATTTCGGGGATAGGTCTCTTCTTTCGTGGAGCGTCACATATGTTTAAAATTTAACGGGGCTTTCGTTGAAAATTTTTTTTAACCTTTTTTATTATTACTTCTAGACTATTAACAATGGTTTGTTGACATTACCTACATTTAAAACTGTTGTTAAAGGACTTTAAAAATGTCTACCGAAATATTAAAAAATGGACTGAAATTGTACTGAGGCCAGTCAATTTCAGTACATACTTTTCAGTCTATTTTTCCGCCAGGGTTATGGCTTGCGCAAAGTAACTGATTGTCGACCGGGGTCAAGGATGCGGACAGAAAAGATTCCACTGACGTCACACAAGCGGGGCAATAGTGACACAATAGGTGATTTTGCCGAAGGCGAGATTAGGAAAACCAAGGGGACCCTAAGCACCGAGGCGCTCGTGCTGCGAACAACATTTGTTGTCCTGCTGCATGGAAAGTGTATTATAGGGTGCACACACATTTGAATGTGTTGTTTCTTTGTTCTATATTGTTAAGTTGCGGTTACACCTCTGCAGGCAGTCTGCCTGTCTGCAGGTTGTCATGGTAACGTACAAGAGTAAGGGAGTCAGTGAATTCAAACTTCTTCCTTACTCATGTTGCTCCTGCCTGCGCAGGCAGGCAGCCTGCAGAGGTGTAACCGCACCTTTAACATTAACTAAAGGTACCGTCCCATGACGGCGTAAAAACGTCGGCGTAAAGCAGAAACCATGCGATAGAAAGAGATGAACAGATATCACGTTCTCACTCACTCACATGGTTTCTGCTTTACGCCGACGCTTTTACGATTCATTACTTTTGTTTATCTTCTCGAAATGTCATTAATTTTATTTTAAGGCCTGTTAAATTCTTATTATATTATTTAATTATTGTATTATTGAATTTCAAATGTAAAATTACCACATTATGTATCTAAATCTTTTAATTTAAATAATTTTGTTGTATGTTTATCGTTAATATTTACAAAAAGACGGGCAGAAGCGAAGTGGCGCCGTCCGGTGGTAGAAATTAGAACTAGTCAAATAGTGGTCATTTATTTTATTTTTTTTTTCTTCTTAAATGACTTGAAGCTAGTCCAACTGTCAGAACATACACACTTATATACCAACTAGATTTACGTTTCTACAGAACGACTTTTGAGGTTAGGAGTACTCGCATTTGCCTGGACCACCCGTCAATGGGTTTTCTCGCCAGAGAAGAGGGAAACTGTAGAAAACCTCTCCTGAGTACAAATGGTATATCGACAGCCGAGTTTTAACGGTGTGTACTGGACAATAATCGACAGTGCACATCATTATACCTCGACGTCAAACCTCCCGCTCAGATTATCTCACATGCCGGAAAAATCCCAGGCGCGAACCAAGTACCCTTAACCCCTTCACAGTGTTTGACGTCTATAGAGGCAAAAATAATTCGTGCCCCCAGTGTGTATGACCGCTATAGCAGCAACGAAAAAACTGATATTTAAAAGTTAACGAATCTTGCTAAAAATGCCTACTCGGGGGTTTTCGGGGTCGCTGAATCCAAATCCGTTATTGAAAATTCAAAATTCAAAATGGCGGTTCCAAAATGGCGACCAAAAAAATGTAAAAGTTTACGGATTTCACTAAAAATGCTTACTTGGGGGTTTTTGGGGTTGCTGAATTCAAATTTTTAGCCAAAAATTCAAAATGGCGGCTCCAAAATGGCGACCGAAAAATTTTAATGTTTACGGATTTGACCAAAAGTCTTCACTTGAGGGTTTTTGGGGTCGCTAAATTCGAATCCGTTATTAAAAATTCTAAATTCAAAATGGCGGCTTCAAAATGGTGACCAAAAATTTTTTAAGTTTACGAATTTGCCTGAAAATTCTCATTGGGGGGTTTTTGAGGTCTCGAAATCCAAATATTTAGTCAAAAATTCAGAATGGCGGCTTCAAAACGTCGACCAGAAAATTTAAAGTTCTGAAATTAGTTCTTAAAACTGAAAGTAGAGAAATTCATATGTCTTAAGTTTTAAAACATTGTGAAATATTCAAAATAAATGTATATTAAAAAATTTGATAATAGTAATTAAATAAAATAATAATACATAAAAAATATTAATTAATTACTGATAAATTTAAATATATAATAAATTAAATAATAGATCATGAAAATGAAATAATTAGAAAAAAATCAATGAAATGAAAAATAAAACTAATAAAGAAAATTAATTAATAAAAATTAAATAATAAATTAAATAATAATTAATAATAAAAAAAATTATAATATTTTTATTACATAACATTTAAATAAATTTGTGAAGATTTCGCTATTTTTAAAAACTCGCGCGTCTCATGTTATAGTTCCTCTTTTGTCCACAAGGTGGTGAAGTCATAGCTGAGATAGATTCTCTCGCTAACGACTCGCGTTGCCTTGGCTATAAATATAGAAAAGTTTCGAGTTTCAAGTTTTATATATTATTTCGCGCAGGTAAGTGAAAATTTTTAATTTAAAAAATTTTTTTGGTCGCCATTTTGGAACCGCCATTTTGAATTTTGAATTTTCAATAACTGATTTGGATTCAGCGACCCTGAAAACCTCCGAGTAGGCATTTTTAGCAAGATTCGTTAACTTTTAAATTTTTTTGGTCGCCATTTTGGAGCCGCCATTTTGAGTTTTTAAATTTTGATCAAATATTCGGATTCAGCGACCCCGAAAAACATAAAATAGAATCATATGAAGTAATTTAAAAAACAAAATTTTTTTGCACATTTGTGGCACGAAAAGCTAATTTTGACTACACTGCTAAGGGGTTAATCCAGCATCTTTTTAACATATTTTATATCAAAAACTCAGAAAAAGCGTTTAACATTTTATTTATAATGACAATTGTCCAACAATTCATGGCGGGAAATTTAAATTAATAAAATTATAATTATTTTTTATTAATTTTATTATTGCTATTGACAATTATTTAATAATATTTCACAGTAGGGTAGAGTGGGGTAAAAAAGCCACTTTTTTACTTTTCGTACAAAAAAATCGAAATTTGAATTTTTTTTTTAAATTTCAAATTGTTACTGAAAGTTTAGTTATTAAGCTTCAAAATCCTAGTAGAACTTTTTTTTGTATTCCGTGAAAAGACAAAGTTATAAGAGTTTTACGAAAATTCTGCATATGGCTTTTTTGCACCACTTGGTGGGGTGAAAAAGCCATTTGGTGATTTTGTCAAAATATTTTGTTATCAAATTTTGTAATATTTGATAATATTTCAATTCACAGTCATCGAAACAAATCGAAACAAGCAGTTAAAAAATACAAATTACAATAACAACTATAATATTATCGATACGATAGCCAAACTAGAATCAAAAGTTAAGTTTTACTTAATTAAACTTATATTTTAAACGGCTGGTAAAATAGTTTAATAGTTTCAAAATAAAAGCCAAATGGCTTTTTTGCACCATTGGCTTTTTTACCCCACTCTACCCTATAAATAAAAATTTGTTTGATATAATTGCTAAAAACATCGAATCGTCAAATGGTCGAATGTTGAAAACGTCGAATCGTCAAATGGTCGAATACTAAGAACATCGAATAGTCAATTCGTCGAATGCTTTAAGCTGCGGTTACACCTCTGCAGGCTGCCTGCCTGCGCAGGCAGGAGCAACGAGAGTATGGGAGAAGTTTGAAGTCACTGACTCTCTTACTCTTGTACGTTACCATGACAACCTGTAGGCAGGCAGGCTGCCTGCAAAGGTGTAACCGCAGCCTAAAACGTCGAATTAGCAAAAAGTGGTAAAATTTGCTTGGTTTAAGTTAATGTTAACTTATATCAAACAAATTTTTCGACTTTTTGCCGATTCGACCATTTGACGATTCGATGTTCTTAGCATTTGACCGTTTGACGATTCGACGATTTAGTATTCGACCCCCTTTCGATTAAGGGGAAATTATGCGTCTCAAACCGGAAAGACATACTTGAACTTGAAATATGTAGTGAAGCAGCAGCCTAATGGCACGGTCACACCTCGGCTGCCTGCCTGCGCAGGCAGCCGTCACGAGAGTAGGAGAAAAGATACGAATAATTTAAATTGTGTGACTCTCTTACTCTTATGTATTGCCATAACGACCTGCAGGCAGGCAGGCAGCCGAGCTGTGACCGTTCCATAAAGCAGAGTCTACAATGAGGGAAGGTGCGCATCGATGTTGAGATGTATCTACATGTACCAAATAGAATTACACGAATGACTATTACGTCGAATCCACAACCTCAGAATCTGTATTGTTAGAAAATAAAAAAAATAAAAAAGTCGAAAAATTTGCTTGGTTTAAGTTAATGTTAACTTAAACCAAGCAAATTTTTCGACTTTTTGCCGATTCGGCGTTTTGAGCATTCGACCATTTGAGAATTCGACGTTTTGAACATTCGACCAAAACTAATTCCAATAAAATGCCTTTACTCTATATTACATTTCAGTTCCATCTTCTTTACAAACTTTAAGAATTCTAACATTTAAAATTAGGTTATGTTAAAATTCAGACAAACAGAAATTATGATAATTTATAATTACAGCACATGTCGATTCGATCATAAATTATTCTCTCATATTCATTTTCGGTAAAATGTTAATTCTAGAAAATAAAATTTCCTTACATTGAAACTAATTTTACATGTCATCAATTATATGCAAAGTTTAACCAACTATCAAACCAACTTTCTGTTAAAACGACTATAAAAATTGAAACAAAAACATTAGTATTACAAAATAGACTTTAGATTTCAAAACTAAAAGTAGCTATCTACTTTTTTCATTTTGAAACCTTTAAGAAAGCATTTACAAATTATGTCATGTTTTTTGGGGTAGTGCAGAGTCTCTACAAATCGCACACGATTCTGAACGTCTGAGAGTTAACAAGTGTTATACTGCAATAAGCATGCACAACGTCCGTTATTTGGCTAATGCCATATCGACATCTACTGTTTTTATTTTGTGTTTCTCTAATGATGCACTTAAAATGAATCTCCTTTTAAAAAAACTCGAAAATCTACCGAAAAAAATAAAACAATTTAATGTTATATTTTCATTTCTTTTTTTATAGGACTCACGAAATAAACAATTTTAATACAAATTGCGTTTCACAAATTGCAAAAACATTTTGCAACGCAATTCATGCGTTTCTATTATAGCTCAATTTCATAAGTGTCAAAGTATAGGTACAATCAATATGATTACTATTTTAAGCAAATAATAATAATAGTTCTTACCCAGTGGGCACAAAAACATAAAACGTTCTTTAAACGTCTGTAGAACGTTTAATGTCTGCCAATTTACGTTCTACAGAAATTCAAAGAACGTTTTTTGTCTTTGTGCCCGCTGGGTAATGACTTAACAAGACAAGAATAACCTCAAGTGAACTAAATAATACCGCAAGCTGTCCTAGCGTCGGTCTCGGGAGGGAATTTGTCATTTTGGGAAATTAACTTATTTTCTTTCTATTCTATTTTAGTTAGTTTAGTCATTTTTGAATTGTTATTAGTTAGATTAGGTTTTGATTGATTTCTTTTATATTATTTTTGCATTATATCGAGTTATTTATTTTTATTATGTATTACTAATTTTCTTTTGGTTATTTTTAAATTCATCTCCGGTGAACAAATCCTTTGGCTATAAAATTAAGATCATTACAAGCAACTACTCAATTTTTATCTAAGATGATCTCAAATCGGTTAATTTTAAGAAGGACCTTGGTCTTATGCTCAATATCTGTGCCAGCTAATAGATAAACATCTTAGATGTTCAAACTCAATATCCACAGATATTGGAAAAGACATGTTCACACATAACCTTAAATTTGTAGATTATATCAGTTAGCATCTGAGATATTAAACCATAACATCTAGATATTATGAAATACCATCTTTTCTTAATATATTGTATATTAAGATTTTGAATATCCAATTTTCTGTGATCAATTATCTAAATTGAATATCTTGCAATGGAATTGACGAGATGTCTTTAAGAAGTCAGCTGAAATTATTAAGATTGATCGACTTACCTGATAAGGAAGATCAATCGAAATTATTCGAACTTGTCTTCCGAAAATAATTACACTCGGTAGTATTCCCTTATCCATACCCAATAGTACAAGTTTACAGCCTTAGAGGTAGCAAATTTGGAAAAATACCCCTCTCTAATTCTCGTCGGTCGGTGTCCTGTGAGCTACCTCACTTCGTTGTTTGGTTTTGTTTTTCAGATCACTAGGGGTATAATGATGGGAGGGTTGGGGTTGTAATTATTTTCGGAAGACAAGTTCAAATAATTTCGATTGATCTTCCTTATCAGGTAAGTCGATCAATCTTAATAATTATTCTTCACTTGTCTTCCTCAATAATTACACTCGGTAGATGTTCAAAGACAATAACTTAGTGATCTGAAATAATTATTTATTTCGAATAATTTGTAATATTACAACTTTTGAACGCAGAACATTTTAAACATAGAACTTAATTTTAACACTTTTTTTTAACATAGGTAATATTCTGTTAACGTAGCACGTATAAATAAACGAATTAACAATCTTTTCGTTGTATAATTAATATAGAATAAATAAGTAAATTATTATTTTTAATTTAAGTTTAATACGGCTCTGGCAAATGTATCTGAACTAAGAGTTAAGGGTCTGTTATAAAAATTATTAAATGTTTCCGAAGCATGTGTCCACCCCGCAGTCTTACGTATTGTTTCAATGTTGATACCTTTTCTGAAGGCCGCGGATGTGGACGCATGTCTCGTACTATGCCCTGAAAAAACGTGGGTATTTATACCACTTTCTTGCAAAGTTCTTTTTAACCATCTGCTAATTGATTGGCTTGTCGCTTTGTGGTAAGGTTTTTTGTATGTCAAAAATAAGTGTTGCTCATTTTCCGGACGCAATGCTTTTGTTTTCTCGATGTAAAATTGGAGAGTTGATGCTACACAAAGTTCAGGACATTCCGTGAAGAATGGTAAGATGATTAAGGGCTGATATTTATTTTTTTCCGAAGTTTTAATTTTTTCTGAAATTCTAATTTCTATTTTATCTTGTGATATTAATATATTATTTAACTGAATTGCAGATAACGTTTGGACTCTATGTCTTGTTGTGAGCGCGAGCAAAATGGATAATTTTTGAGTGATTTGTGAAAGATTTAAAACTGTGAGTGGATATAATTTTCTTATAAGAGTCAGTACTGGGGTGGGGTCCCAGGTTGAGTCATATTTTGGAGTGGGTGGTTTTTTATTGTAAACTCCTTTAAGCATTCTTTTAGAATTTTTTCGTCCTTTAAATTAATAGAGAAAACAAAAGCAAGTGCAGATTTATGTGTATTAACGCATGAAAATGACAAATCTTTTTCCGTTATCTCAATTAAGTAATTTGAAATATTTTCAAGGTTATAATCGAAAGGGTTTTGTTCATGTTTTTTTGAGAATTCCCACCATTTTTTAAAAACACTATCGTATTGTTTTAGTGTGTTTTCCGAAATTGAAAGAAGCATAATAGGGATTGCTTTTTCTGGCGTGTTATTTTTCAACCAATTCCTCCTGACAAACTCCCTGCAACCAGGGTAAGCGTTTGGTGTAGCGGGTGTGGTTGTCTGAAAGGAGAAAGAATTAAGTCTATTTGAGGTGCAAAATATAGTGCTTTACTGATTAGCAGTTTATGAAAAAGTGGGTACCACGGTTGAGTGGGCCAATTGGGTACTATTAGTTGTTACAAACCGGTAAATTAATTTTGAATCGGGCTTTTGAGATGGCCCTTAATTAGTCGATTTGGGGAGGCTCCAAGCTGCAAGAGTTGAACTCTGTTTATTACTGCGGGATCGTTATCCTACTGTTTTAAAAGTTACCGTTCTGCTTTGTTTATTATTTAATTTCAGAAAACAAGGATGTAATTTAGACAGGTAAGTAAGAAAATTTGGATGTAGTTTAATTAAATTTTATGTTTATTTCCCCAATTTAATACCCATACGGAAATAGAAAGTGTGGAAAAGTGTAGTTTAGTGTTAATGTAGATTACATATAATTGAAACGATACAATTTACTTACAGCTACCGGCGGGGGTTGCTCCTTTTGGTATCACAAAATTGAACCACCGTCGGGCAAGATTTACGTTGTCTTACAGTCTTTAATATTCTTTTAATTAATAGAAAATTATTGACGTTGAATTACGAGCAAAGGATTTGCTTTCTTTATTCGCGAGATTGCACTTGTGGTTGAACGGTCGCAGGCAATATCTATGCAACCGGCCGTTCCTTCTTTGTATAAACTCACTTGCGAATCTATTCCTAGGAAAACTGGTGCGGACAATATCTATGCAACCGACAGTTTTATAAGAAATTCGATCACACTTGTGGATCTCTTCTCTATCAATCTGATGCGGACAATATCAATGCAACCGATAGATAGATAGGGAATTTGATCTCACTTGTGGGCCACTGAAGTTTGAACGGACGCGGGCAATATCTATGCAACCGGCCGGTTATAAACAAGAAGATTTCAGAATTATGATTTATATTAATAATTCTGGAATCTCTCCAAAATCAGTCCGCACTGGACTCCACCGGCTCAGAGAATTTGAAAATTTTAACGTCTGCCCTGAATCATGCAATTCGGGTTCCGGGTCGCGGACGGGCTTTTTGTTCGCGAAATTTCTCTGTCCCAAAACACTTGCCAGGTTAGACCCAGGAGAGGTGTCTTCGAGAAGAAGCGAGAATTCGTACTGCTAAGATTGATAATTCGCGACAAGCCTCCAACCCTTACCTTTAGTGCAAAAAGTGGGGAAGACGGAAAATTTTAGGTAGTAGGAGTAAGGAGTAGGAGAAAATTGTGGGCCCATTGGTCTATGTATTTTTGCTGACGTTTTGGATCTCACGGTAGGTCTGTGAGAACGGAAATAGTCTGTTAATATGATACTTTTCTAGACATTATTTTTTGAAATAACTTAGAATTTAAATAATAATTATATTATATTGTTTAATTAATAAAATTATTATTTATCTTAGTTATTATAGTGCATATAATTTATTTATTGTAATTATATTGTTCCTACTTTTTATAGTTTGTTTGTATATGTAGTTTCATATTGAGTAATGCGTATGCACATATACACACAACCTAATGTCCTCCGGCATTTTGTTGTAACAAGAATGTTTACAACAAAATGTTTAACTATTGTCAATTTGTTGTTTGCGCATCTAGCTTGATGCCTAAGATTAAATAGCATAGGTTTAAATAGCACAAGGCATGCAAGCATTGTGCCATTGAGTCAGCTGAAACGCACGTGCGTTTGTTTTGATGCTGTATTCCACAGCTTATGGGCCCTGAGGGGAAAGGAAAGTTCTACGCACAAGGTAGCAATTAGAGGCAAGCATAGCGCGCATGTGTTAGTGCCCGTAGCATGGAGCCAGCGAGTGTGTTGGTGCCCATAATCAGCGGTTGCGCAGCTGTGAGTATTATCTATACGTAATAAGATTATACAATTTTTATAGTTTTTCGAAAAAGATTTCAACCCATACAAAGCGGCTCGTAATTCTAATTGGTTAATATGTAATTCCTTCTCATTAATTGACCAGAAACCTTTTGTCTCGATTCCGTTTGCATGCGCTCCCCACCCTCTTCGCTATGCGTCAGGGTATATTTCAATGTCGAATTCTGTCGGGGATTTTATGTTTTGATATGAAGAGTTTAATTTGTTTAACCACCATTGTAATTCCTGGCGTGTATAAGAGGGAATTTCAATTTTTTTATTATAATTATTAGGCTCATTTTTTAATGCCTGGAATTTGGCTCTTTCAAGATTCTTTATATGTACCCAGCCATATTTAACAGCTGGGCATGCGGCAACTAGTTTTCCGATTAATCTTGCAAAGTCTCGTATTGAGCAGAATTTTTTGTTTTGTAAATTATTTAACATTTTCTCTATTTTTAGCTTTTTATCATCGGGCAATCTTAAAGTCATGTCTGCGGTATTATACACGAACCCTAGGAATTTTATTTCTTGTGAGGGTGATAGATAACTTTTTTTATAATTTATTAAAAAGCCGAGGGTTGTTAGTAATTCGAGTGTAAGTTTTATTGCTGCTGAGCATTCTATTTCTGTTTTGCCTATGAAATTCAAAAATTTTATTTTTGTAGCGAAATCTTAAGTATTTCTTATGAGATTCATGAATTGGTAGGAGGTAATAGGCATCTTTCATGTCAATGGTGGCTAAGAAACAATTTTTTGTTATTAATTTACAGGCAGTTCTATAGTATTCTAATTTGAAGTGCTTTGTTTGGATAAAAACATTAAGTTTCTTTAAGTTTAAGATGAACCTGTACTTGCCATTAGGTCTTAAAGTTAAGAAATATGAAGAAAAAAATTCATTTTGTTTTGACTTTTTCTCAACAATTGCTCCTATATTTTTAAGGTCTTTTATTGCAGAATTGTACGTTAATTTATCATTAGGGTTAATAATAATATTTCGTTCTGTGTTTTGTCGTGGTGAGTCAATAAAAGGAATTTTTATCCCCTGTATCCACTGCAGGATAGATTCACTACGGGTGATTAGTAACCATTTATTGTGAAAATATTTTAAACGACCAGCGTAAAAACTCACCTCAATTATTTCCTGGTATGATTCTTTTGGTGTTCCTGATCTCTGTGGGAGGATGGATGTTTCTTCCTCGGAGTCGGATGATGGCGCTGGTAGTTTAACTGTTCTCGATGTTTTTTGACGCTTTTTGAATTTTTTCCGGAGAATTGTGTGTGTTGTTTGGACGTAGAAAGTGGGTTGTCGTAAGTTTTTTTGACAATTTTTAACTCTTTGAACAGCTTCCTTTGTTTTCACGTCCTCGGCAAACTTTGACCCCAAGAGAAATTCATCCCTACTGCTATTTTCTACCAGTTTTCTCGAGTTGTAGTTTAAACATGGTAAGATTTGAAATTTTCGACTTGACGATATGGCATGATGAATATTACATAGTATTTGCCCTATATCTGCTAATGTGGAACATGTATTTTTTGTATTTTCCTCGTCTGATTTTAGAAATGCATTTAATTCAGCGCCAGTTGCTGATAAAGGATGGGCTATTTGGAGTTGTAATTTTTCTAAAAACTGGTCATGTCTTAGTCCTTTATTATCCATACATTGTTGGATTTCTGGGTTTAATTTTGGTGGTAACAAAAGCGGACAATTATTGAAAATTGGATATTTTTTTGTTATTTCCTCCTTTTGTTCATTAATAAGACCCTGTTTTAAATAGATGTTCCAACGAAGGCATATTTCCTCATGCAAAGGTTCTATTTGTTTGTTTTTGTCGTCAGGATTTGACCCAAGCAAGGCGATGAGACTACCTGTGTTGTCCTTTGTCATTGTATCTGTAGTCTTATCTTTCTCATTGTTCTTATCCTTTTCATTATTGTTGTCGTCTGTGTGTGGACTTGAAGAGTCTCGCATTCTTTCAGTGTCGCCTATAATAAATTAATTTTCTTAGATATGTAAAAAATATATGTACAAAAAATTTTTTTATTTTGCAGGACTTTAGTGAGTCCTTATAATTTTTGTTTTTGCGAAGCTTTTGCAAAAAATTTGAATATTTATATTGCATTGTTGATAGACTTATAGCGAAGTCTCTCTTTTTTTTTTTGATTTTATAGCGAAAATCAATTAAAGTTTAAATGTGGCGTAGCGGCCTTATTATTTATTTATTTTCTTAAATATTTCAGTAATTTAGTAACTTTTAGCGAAGTTATTTTTTGTTTAGTTTTATATTGAAAACGAAATTTTTACTTACTGTCCGTTGACGAAGAATCGCTTCCACTTTCACTGTCGGAACTACTGGAAATGTTTTGTTGTATCTGTTCTAAAATTTCCTTTAATCTTCTTTTTTTGTTGGCACGTTTAGAACTTTTTGTTCGTTTCATTGCTGTATGATCTTGTCTCGACGGGTACAAATAACGAAGTGGGGTAGCTCACAGGACACCGACCGACGAGAATTAGAGAGGGGGATTTTTCCAAATTTGCTACCTCTAAGGCTGTAAACTTGTACTATTGGGTATGGATAAGGGAATACTACCGAGTGTAATTATTGAGGAAGACAAGTGAAGAATAATTCAATATCCCTATAAATTCGACGTCCTTCTTCTTTTCAAAACCTTTTTAAAACCCGATAAATGACTTAATTAAAATTTTTTAAAATAATTTAATATTGTTTGAAGCAATAGAACAATAAATAAGGGTGTCGGTGTCATCCTTACCATTAGCAAAAACTTAATATTTTCAACAATTTTCACACACGAAAATGAACCTTCGATACTTTCTGTATGAATTAACTCTTCTTTGGGTGGGTTTTCAATAGTTTTTTTATTTATAAAGAACCTGGTTAACAAACACTTCTTAATTATTGGAAACATTTCTTACATTTAATCAAAAATTCTAGCTTCAACTTCGTTTTTGTCAAAGGTAATTTTAATTGTAATAGTAACCTTTAAAGAGGTTCTTATGTTTGTTATAACGCGCGTAACTTATATTAAGGACTGGCTGACTGTATAGCAATGAAATTATTTGATTGATTCGACCCAAATTTGGTTGTTTCGATTAAATTTTTTTCTGAGTGTAGTCAAAGTATAGGCCAGAATAAAGTCTTTCAAAAACCGATTTTTTCAACCTCTGATTGTCCCATGTTCATTATATAACGAAACGATAGAAAAACTCCACTCTCTTCCTTCTACGGTATTTTCCGAGAAATTTTCAAATAATTTTGATAATAACCCTTTCCTTTATCAGAAAAATCAATAATAATTAAATCTTGTAAAACTAAAATCTCTCCAAGCCTTCGTGATATAAATTTTAATATTGTTCATCACTTTCTAAAAGTTTGTTAAATTGCAGTTTTTAAAAAGTTGTTGTTTTATTAAATATCTTGGTATACACTTTTAGCAATCTTTCTCCTCTGATATTAATTTTAATTATTTGTGTGATTAAAATAGAAAAATTTTAAATGTACTAACAGTACTTCACTGTACTTGGTGGGAAGCAAATTTTCAACCCTATTAATTATGGTTTTTACAAAACATTAATTTTCAATCTTATAAAAAAATTTCGTGATCACAAAATATTCAAAATCTTTACAAGATCTGTTACTAGCCATAAGCTACAGACAGAGCACTCAATGAACGTTATGCTTTCAGAATGTTGTAAACACCCTTTAATATTTGTTCATAATTTTATTTTTTTGTGTATTTATTTAATATTTTTGTGGTCAATTTCGTTTGTGAGAAAATGATTCATAAAAATGAATTAAATGTAACGATTTCGATTTCAGTGTCTCGCAGAGTGTAGACTAATTTCTATATGCTATATGTGGACGTCCACATGAAAAGGGCCCGTTTTAGCACTATTTAACTTATCTATATGGGTGAATTCCTTGCAAAATTACGAAAATTTTGAGTGGTCATACAACTTTTTTGGTCAAAAATTCGATGAGTTACAGAATTTCAAAGTTTATAGTGACAAATACCTCATTTCGAGAAAAACGGAATTGAAGATTGTGATACCTATTAATTGTGATATCTCTGGTTCTTCTGGGAAGTTATTCAGATAATACACTGGGGTCAAAAAGTTTCAGTACATTTGTACTGATTACACTGAAAAAACCTAGTCTCAAAATGAGTATCATACGCTACTCATTTTGAGTTGCAACAAAAATGAGACTCTTAGGTGGCGCCACGTTCTATGGCGTTTAACATAGTCTCATTTTGAGATGCAACAAAAATGAGACTTGGTTTTTTGTGTGTACTGTTAAGTGCTCGCTTCCCTTAAAATTCAAATATTTTTGTAAAAATGGATGTTAGAGCTATCAAACTAGGATTACTTTAAAGTTCAATAAATTTAGAGTCAAATAGTCAAAAATATAACCAATTTAATAGTGTAAATATTGAAAATATAATTCTTTAAAGTTAGAGATTTTTTGTGAAAATTGCGATTTTGAAATCTGGAATTCAAGCGCACGCCAATTGAAGAAATTTTTTTTTAAGTTTTGATAGTTGCACAATATAAAGTACAAATTTCATTCTTTAATTATAGACCAAAATCATTCACATATATTAAGTATTTTCTTCAAATTCTATACAAATAATATCTTTTGCTCTAAATTTTTCGAAGAATAGAAATTGCAAATTCGTCGTTTTCATTCACTTGTTCTATCAAATAACCACACTTTTGAAAAATATAGAACCTCTTCATATTAGGAAATTTAAGGTATGTGCATGAAATTTATCCCTCTTCTTATAATTTTACAAATTTTAACTTTATCATTATTCCTTATTTTTATTCTAGGTGTCTATTTTTTTATTTTTCAATAAAAAAGGTGCATATTTTTCAAAAGTGTGGTTAATTGAAAAAACAAGTGAACGAAAACGGCGAATTTGCAATAAATATTCTTTGAAAAATTTCAAGAGCAAGGGAAGTTATTTTTATAGAATTTGAAGAAAATACTTAATATATGTGAATTATTTTGGTCTAGAATTAAAAAATGGAATTTGTACTTGATATTGTGCAACTATCAAATCTTTTAAAAAAATTTCTTCAATTGGCGTGCGCTTGAATTCTAGATTTCAAAATCGAATTTTTCACGAAAAATCTCTAACTTTAAAGAATTATATTTTCAATATTTACACTATTAAATTGGTTATATCTTTGACTATTTGAATCTAAATTTATTGAACTTTAAAATGATCCTAGTTTGATAGCTCTAACATCTATTTTTACAGAAATATTTGAATTTGAAGTGAAGCGAGCATTCAAAAGTAATCAGTACAAATTTACTGAAACTTTTTGACCCCAGTGTAATTTTTTATAGTCCAGGGCACCTTAAAGATAAAAAACCAATAGGTTTTAAATTTTTTAAACCACACCCCCTCCCTTTCTGTTTGAAAATACCAAAAACCGCTAAAATGGGCCCTTTCCTAAAAAGGCGATTTTCTTATTAATAAATCATTTTTGTACAAGATTAATGATTGGGAACAATTTTATTGTGTCATTTGAAGGTAAAGAATAGAATTTAAACTTATTAAAAAAATTTTAACAGATTTTATTATGAAATTTTGACGAAATATCGACATTTTTTACTTCTACGACTACGTAATCAATGACCCGCTAACATTAATATCTCTGGATCTCCTCAATAGTTATTCAGATAATAATTGTTTTGAGTTCAGGGTACTTTATAAATGACAAATCAAGAGGTTTTAATTTTTTTTGACCCTTCATTTAAAAAATACGGAATATTTTTGCAAAGGACCGACAAAATGGGCCCCTTTCTTTTTCTAAAGAACCAATAAAGTTAAACACTTAAATTAACGATAAATTAATGAAAACGTCATGATTTGACTTGTCAAAACATGTAGATTGATAATAAAAAATTTAAAAAATTAAGGTTTTTCTCAAAAAAGTATTAAATTGCAAATAACTCGAAAACTAGAACCGACAAAATGGGCCCTTTTCATGTGGACGTCCACATATATTCTATACTAATTTCTATATATTATAAATTGAAACATATTGGTTTACGGAAACGTAGACGGAGTGCTACTACTGGTTCTCCAGTTGGGTTGCCGTGCACACCATGGTTGGTCAGCCGGCGTTCGCGCAAACGAATTTCATTCTGTCTACAGACTTTTACTAATCAGTAGATCATGGCCGTTTATACGCAACACAACACTCGTATAAGTGCCAATGCTAAACATTGATGTTACACTGATATACGTAAGTTGATTGGTCCTATGTATCTTGCGTATTTATTGAGCATGCGCATCAATTGATGAACTTACAAGACAATATTAATTCAGATATTAACAAACCCTTTTTATTTTATAGATTTATTTCAACATTAAAAACATAGGGTTCATATAGAAGAATGTTCTATAATTGAGCGTGTCGCTGCAATAATCGGTCGTGAACGTGATCGCAAGCGCTAATATACAGAAAAAAACCCAACTCATTTGGAAGTCGGTCTCGAAATGAGTAATCGACAACTTTAAGTGACTCGAAATGAATAATCGGCAACTTCAAGTGACTCAAAATGAGTAAAATAACAATATTCTAGTTACTTTCTTTTGTGTTTCGCATGTTTCGTGTTCTATGGTTGCCCATCCCTGTCTGTCAATTGACAAATGTCTAACTTAAAAATTTTTTTCTATTTCTCATTAAAACAATAAATCGACTACAAATATTAATGTTTTGACAAGTGCAACGTGTTTATTAGTTATAAACAATTATTTTAATTCATATTTGTATAAATTATTCTTAGTTTTTCCAATGAGATTGTAATTTTATCGTAAAGAAAAAATGATACCCCTTAAGACTTATTTTGAGTCTTTTCCCTAGAAACTCAGAATGAGTTGAAGGGGTATCATTTTTGTTGCAGTTCAAAATGAGTCTCATATGTGACTCATTTTGAGTCTGGTTTTTTTCTGTGTACCAGTCGGATGGCAGTGAGCGCATGTGAGCATCTCACTCAAGAAGACTATATAAAGGAGAGCGAACTATAGGTTTATGGTAAGGACATTTTACGAGAACATGGTCGGCGTGGAGTGAATTGCGCCAGAAATGAATTTGGGTTCTGCGCACAATAACATATATACATTTCTAATGTATTTGAGCATATGAAATTGCCAAACACGTGTTTTTGTTTTGTTCTTTATACCATTTTCTAAAATTGTGCGATTTTTTAACTCTGAATTCAGAGAAACTAATAATTATGATTAAAAAACCTGTCTCTATTCTTAAAAACATTATTTTACTTATATCATCAGGGTTTCATCGATATTTCTTGGGACACTATTTTCAAAAAGACATGCAATCAAAATTTATTTTCATAAACAATACCAGTCAAATTTTTCGAAATTAACACAGTTTTTCAATTAGATACTTATGTTATATAATTTTTATAGTGTTTCCCTGTAGTAACTAATAACTGAAAAATCCTAAGTTTTCTTTAATTTCGAAACTCTAACATAAAAATCATGAAGGAGGATAAGAAGATGATACGGCCTATATTTATTGGCCCTCAAATGGGGGGCTAGAGAAGTGGAGTTTTTTCCCCTACTGTCTTTAGCGCTACATTAGGTAAATGTAGAATTATAATTTATCGTCTGCAACATGTTTGTTTATGACATTTATGAGATGACAGCTGAATGAATCGGGTTATATTTAAATTTTGAACAAGTTTTATGACTGGAATTGGAAATATAAATGAAATGAGTAAATAATATTATTTTAAAAAAAAATTCATTCTTGCTATCATTTCATTTCAAAAACATTAAGGTTATATTTATGTTTTTCTCATTAGATCACGTGACCAAATAGTTGAAAAAAATTACAACTGTGAGCGCTGTAACCAGTATAGGGAGACAAAAATCGCACTACTCTGACCCCCCCCATTTTGGTGTCAACTTTTTTCGCTATATACTATAGGCATTTCATCTCCTTATCCTCCTTCATGCTAAAAATACCTGTCAAATATTCCGCAAGCAACACTAGTTTTATTGTGCGCAGAACACAAAATAATTTCTGGCGCATCTCACTCCACGCCATCCTTGTTCCCGCTTACAGCCCCACTCCTCACCATACATTTAGAACGAAGTTCGCTCTCCTGTATGTAGTCTTCTTGATCTCACTGCTACCCGACTGGTATTATGGGGAATCCACACTTATCTAAGATGCATATAACCGGGACCCTTCTATGTACACTCAGATGCATTAATGCTGTCCTTCCGGTTTGACGGTATTTTGCAAAGTCGTATGATTTCTATCAAAATGTTTTTAGTTCATGACATATAAAAACATTCGTATGTCACGAACTAAGAATATTTGATTGAAATGACACGACTTTTCAAAATTCCTTTAAACCGGAAGGACAGCATTAATGCATCTGAGTGTATATAGATATAGAAAATCATAGAAAGCGCCACGAAAAAACGTCCCGCTTTTATGCTTAAATCGAAGTGTGGATTCCCCATTAGAGCTTACGTTCAAGCGTACGACTGATTATTGCAGCGACACGCTCAATTATAATAAAAAAATTATCGGAATCATTTAATAATGAATATTCTTTTTCCAAAACTGAATCAAATTATCAATTACAATTTAGAACCATCATTTTTACATATTTGTTCAATATTTTTGTTAATAACAAACCAATTAATACGAAATCTTTTTAAAAAAACTGACTTACTTGAAAATCGAACCAACACGACTTCCTCCTATTAATGTTATAAAAATTTAGTATTGGTGTTTTTACATGCGCATTAATTGAAAAAGACACTTTCATTAAATTTTAATAAATGAAATTTCATTGTTAAAATAGTTGAAATTAAACGACCGCGACATTTCAGTGAAATTTTTACTTAATTTCAGCAGTCTATCACTGAAAATCAGCAACATATACGACAGGTATGTGAATTTGCACAAGAACTTGATACTATTTGATTACTCTAATGCACTCGTGTACTTGAAATTATTCAAGTTTTTAACACAGCTCAGTTCGACTCGAAAATACTCGATTAAACTTTGGAGCTTTTACAGCTCTATTTTTGTAGATATAAATGAGATTAACTAGTTATTAGACAATGTAAAATTACAATAAAAATCAGAATTGTAATAATTTAGCAATCTCCTTTACATATTGTGGATCTTAAAAAAAAAAAAAATTATTAGAGAAAATAAAAATTTTTTTTTCTTACTAGAGAAAAAAAAATTTTTTTTTCTTACTAGAGAAAAAATTTTTTTTTCATAACGCGGTGCAAAAAAGGGCACTTTTTATATGTAAGGAAATATACTATTTCCTTACAAGAAAAAAATTTTTTTTTTACTAGAAAATTTTTTTTTTAGAGTCGATATCGTTTAGACACAAAAAATAATAATAATAATGAAAAAAAAATTCTGTTTTCTCTATATTTAAAAAAAAAATTCTAGTAAGAAAAAAAAAATTTTTTCTAGTAAGAAAAAAATTTTTTTTTCTCTAGTAAGAAAAAAAAATTTTTATTTTCTCTAATAATTTTTTTTTTTTTTAAGATCCACAATATGTAAAGGAGATTGCTAAATTATTACAATTCTGATTTTTATTGTAATTTTACATTGTCTAATAACTAGTTAATCTCATTTATATCTACAAAAATAGAGCTGTAAAAGCTCCAAAGTTTAATCGAGTATTTTCGAGTCGAACTGAGCTGTGTTAAAAACTTGAATAATTTCAAGTACACGAGTGCATTAGAGTAATCAAATAGTATCAAGTTCTTGTGCAAATTCACATACCTGTCGTATATGTTGCTGATTTTCAGTGATAGACTGCTGAAATTAAGTAAAAATTTCACTGAAATGTCGCGGTCGTTTAATTTCAACTATTTTAACAATGAAATTTCATTTATTAAAATTTAATGAAAGTGTCTTTTTCAATTAATGCGCATGTAAAAACACCAATACTAAATTTTTATAACATTAATAGGAGGAAGTCGTGTTGGTTCGATTTTCAAGTAAGTCAGTTTTTTTAAAAAGATTTCGTATTAATTGGTTTGTTATTAACAAAAATATTGAACAAATATGTAAAAATGATGGTTCTAAATTGTAATTGATAATTTGATTCAGTTTTGGAAAAAGAATATTCATTATTAAATGATTCCGATAATTTTTTTATTATAATTGAGCGTGTCGCTGCAATAATCAGTCGTACGCTTGAACGTAAGCTCTAATGGGGAATCCACACTTCGATTTAAGCATAAAAGCGGGACGTTTTTTCGTGGCGCTTTCTATGATTTTCTATATCTATATACACTCAGATGCATTAATGCTGTCCTTCCGGTTTAAAGGAATTTTGAAAAGTCGTGTCATTTCAATCAAATATTCTTAGTTCGTGACATACGAATGTTTTTATATGTCATGAACTAAAAACATTTTGATAGAAATCATACGACTTTGCAAAATACCGTCAAACCGGAAGGACAGCATTAATGCATCTGAGTGTACATAGAAGGGTCCCGGTTATATGCATCTTAGATAAGTGTGGATTCCCCATAATACCAGTCGGGTAGCAGTGAGATCAAGAAGACTACATACAGGAGAGCGAACTTCGTTCTAAATGTATGGTGAGGAGTGGGGCTGTAAGCGGGAACAAGGATGGCGTGGAATGAGATGCGCCAGAAATTATTTTGTGTTCTGCGCACAATAAAACTAGTGTTGCTTGCGGAATATTTGACAGGTATTTTTAGCATGAAGAAGGATAAGGAGATGAAATGCCTATAGTATATAGCGGAAAAAGTTGACACCAAAATGGGGGGGTCAGAGTAGTGCGATTTTTGTCTCCCTATACTGGTTACAGCGCTCACAGTGGTACTTTTTTTCAACTATTTGGTCACGTGATCTAATGAGAAAAACATAAATATAACCTTAATGTTTTTGAAATGAAATTATAGCAAGAATGAATTTTTTTTAAAAATAATATTATTTACTCATTTCATTTATATTTCCAATTACAGTCATAAAACTTGTTCAAAATTTAAATATAACCCGATTCATTCAGCTGTCATCTCATAAATGTCATAAACAAACATGTTGTAGACGATAAATTATAATTCTACATTTTACCTAATGTAGCGCTAAAGACAGTAGGGGAAAAAACTCCACTTCTCTAACCCTCCATTTGAGGGCCAATAAATATAGGCCGTATCATCTTCTTATCCTCCTTCATGATTTTTAGGTTAGAGTTTCGAAATTGAAGAAAACTTAGGATTTTTCAGTTATTAGTTACTACAGGGAAACACTATAAAAATTATATAACATAATTATCTAATTGAAAAACTGTGTTAATTTCGAAAAATTTGACTGGTATTGTTTATGAAAATAAATTTTGATTGCATGTCTTTTTGAAAATAGTGTCCCAAGAAATATCGATGAAACCCTGATGATATTAGTAAAATAATGTTTCATATGCTCAAATACGTTAGAAATGTATATATGTTATTGTGCGCAGAACCCAAATTCATTTCTAGCGCAATTCACTCCACGCCGACCATGTTCTCGTAAAATGTCCTTACCATAAACCTATAGTTCGCTCTCCTTTATATAGTCTTCTTAAGTGAGATGCTCACATGCGCTCACTGCCATCCGACTGGTACACAGAAAAAAATCAGACTTAAAATGAGTCACATATGAGACTCATTTTGAACTGCAACAAAAATGATACCCCTTCGACTCATTCTGAGTTTCTTGGGAAAAGACTTAAAATGTGTCTTAAAGGGTATCATTTTTTCTTTACGATAAAATTACAGTCACATTGGAAAAGCTAAGAATAATTTATAAAAATATGAATTAAAATAATTGTTTATAACTATTAAACACGTTGCACTTGTCAAAACATTAATATTTGTAGTCGATTTATTGTGTTTATGAGAAATGGAAGAATTTTTTTAGGTTAGACATTTGTCAATTGACAGACAGGGATGGGCAACCATAGAACACATAACACAAAAGAAAGTAACTAGAATATTGTTATTTTACTCATTTTGAGTCACTTGAAGTTGCCGATTACTCATTTCGAGTCACTTCAAGTTGTGGATTACTCATTTCGAGATAGACTTCCAAATGAGTTGCAACAAAAATAAGTCGGGTTTTTTTCTGTGAAATGTTGTCTTAAATCATACGTCTTTCCCTGAAATATCATAAATATATTTTGTATAACTGACCCTCCATAATCTAATTCTCTGTTCGCAAAACTAATAACTACATTTCTTTCTACGTCTCTTTTGTTTGCTGGTTCTCCAATAATCATTCCATCATTTAGATTTTCTAATCTTATTTCTTCGTCCACAATTACTTTCTGTAATAAAATTACAGAAAAGAAATAAATTTTAAATGTATTTACATTATTAATAGTAAAAAATGTATAATATCGAAATTGATTATTCAACTATCATTTTTAAATTAAAGATCAAAAGAGTTAAACAATTTTATTCTGATTGTGAGATATTATAAACATTGGAGCATTGTTTTTGATAAATGCATTAATTTGAACAAATAGTAAAAATGACAATTCGCAACGTCAAAAAACAATAAAAATCTTAATTATCTGATATAAAAAGCAGAAATATATTATTGCAGTAAAATAAAATTAAATATAGGGGAGAGGGCCCTAAGGTGGTCACCCATCTTTTGAACGATTGTAGATTTCAAATGGAATTATATATAAAGGCCAATAATACGGCGTTTGAAACTTTATCTTATTACCTAACTTCCTATCATAAAGTTTTTTCATTTCATTAATAAAAAAAAAGTTATGGCACTTTTTAAAAAAAGTTGAAAATTCGACATTTAAAAAAGTGGCCCCAAGGTGGTCACCATACAAAAATTCACTAAAAAAGTTTTAAAAAAATGTAAAAAACGTATTATTAAGTTGCTTATTTAATATTAATTGTTTTTCAGGATCACAGAAACATATAACATATTTTTTTTTCACTTTGTCCTTTCGTCAAAAATAATACTTTTTGTGTATGTATTAGACAGGTAAAATTTTGAAAATAATTCTTTTTCATTATTATTCATCATAAAACTTAAAAATTGATAAAATTCACATTCACAGCGATAAATGTTGATAAATATAGCATATAAAAACATTTTTATAAAAAATCAAAAGTGACCACCTTGGGGCCAAGACACAATTTTTTAAACGTTAATGAAAAAATTTTTTAAAGCACAATATTAATTATATTCATTTGGAATATTATTGTACGATATATAAAGATAATTATAACGATTTTTACTAATTTAAAATAGTTAATTTCGATGATTTTAACACCCAGAGAAAAAAATTTCTCGATAATTTAAAAACAGAAATTTTACGACGTTCACGTTACAAAGAGCCTCATACGACTATTTACCTTAAAACTTTACTAAAATCTTTGTCTTCTTAAATAATAACAATAACAAAAAACATTCGAAGATACTAACTAATATACAAAAATTTTCTTAGGGTGACCACCGTAGGACCCTGACCACCTTGGGGCCCTCTCCCCTAGTATTAAGAAAATCCAAAAAAAGTCCGACCGTCATTGCAATGAAATGGATAAAAATTTGTTAATGACATATCTGGTAGCTATATAGAACTGAATTTAAAAAATGAATCACAAGTCGGCTACGTCTTTAATGAACATCAAGATGATTACGAGGAAACTGTAAACTTTTTTGTCAGGACAATATGCAATTAAATAGAAACCATAAATATTATTTACTATAACCTTATTATTCATTTTTCTTTTTTTATTGCCTTTGGTAAAAAAATTAATATTTTTAAAAAGTGATAAAATCGAAAAACATATTATTCATGTTAAGTGTGCGTTGTTTGTTAGTTAAAACATATCATAAATTTACCATTGTTTTATTTATAAATGTTATGTGCGAATATAAGTATAAAAAACATAATACTAATATTTGAATATACCTACCAACAAATTTCCAAACAGGAGGATGACAACCACCCAATCTATTTGTCAATCTGCTATTTAATGACTCACATAAATTGTTTGTCCTGTGAGGAAGGTTGCCGACGCATAAATTGTCTTTCTTTCTCCCCCAATACTTTTGCAAGTACCTTAAAAATCTTAACAATTTTCTTTCCAAACGAATATCGTGATTGCTTATCTTTTCATAAAGTATTTCGATTCCCTCGTTAAATCGATCTGATGGCGCTAATGCCAAACAGCAAGCAAAATCGATAATTTCACTTGTCACGTTTTTTAAACCAAGCTTATTCCACTTTTTTCGTTTAGCCTTAGAAATTACATTAAACAATTACATCTTCAAGGTCAAATAATCAATATACTAAATTTAAGAAAAGAATTAAAACTCTTAAAGGTTGATTTAAACTGAATTAAAAGTTAATCAATGCTTAAGGCCAGTTTAACGGATTGTGATTGGAGGATTGATGATTTAATCATTAATTAACTTTTAATCGTCATTAGTAAAATTAGTTTCAAATATAGTCCACACAAAGAAAAATATAAAGTACGGTAAACAAAAAAAACTACTTCAATGTATTTTTGTACGCTAATCACGAATCTGATGAAACATTCGAAATTTTTGGACTATTAAATTAGATTAGAACTAGTTGAAAATAAAATTTAAAATTATAATACAAATTAAAATTTTTTAATTTCTATTCATGCTAATAGATATATTGAAAACATACAGAAACTAATATTTGCATATGCCACAGGGCATTAAGATATAATTATACATAAATAATTCCGATTTTTTTCGAAAAATTAAAAAAAAAAAATTTTTTATATATTTTTAACCTCTTTACATTTCTAACTGTAAAATAGCATTAAAATTCTATATAGATCCCGAGTTACAAAATATCATTTATAACAAATTATATGTTTTTAAAGTAAAAAATGGTTTTTCGCAAAAGTGCAGTTCAATAAAATGACATTTTGGAAAAAAGATATCTGGAAAATAATCATGCGTCCTATTGTAGGCGTTAATTGAAAAACCGTTTTAGAGACGCAAGGTTCCAGGATAGGATCGAAGAACAGTTAATTTCGCGAAGACCATTGTCTTCGCGAAGTTAACTGTTCTTTGTCCTAGTGAACCAGCAATTGACTTTTTGTGCTGCCTGCACGGAAAGTGTGTTATTTCTTGCACATAAGGCGGACGCAAAGTAAGTGATTCTCGCTCAGAGGTAAGGTGAGCCGACACAAAATACATTCCCGCCCGCTGTCTTTATAGAAGCGGTTGCAGTTCTTTCATCGCTTATTTGTCCTTAACTTTAAGAAAATGCCATCACAAGTTATTTTTAACAATGTTGTCGAGTTTAATTAACGTTACGATCATTTAAATGTATTTTAAAATGATCGATTCATCATACTTATATTTTGACGACAAAAGGCGATAAGAGTACAAAAGGGACATAGGGGTATTCCCCACCAAATTAAGGAAAAGCGGTAGGAACCGCGCAAAATTCTATATGAAATCCAGTGTTTGTTCGACGGCAAAGAAAGTACGACGCGCTTTTAATTTACACCAAAGACTCAAATATATATATATATATATATATATATATATATATATTATTGCAAATAGTTTAAAATTAATTAAAGAGTTCAATTATTTCAAAGAGTGAAAAATACTCTTTAAACCTGTTCACGAAACATCACAAATGTAGAACAAAAAACAATTTATTCAAATGCACACATGTGCACTTAATAACACACTTTCCATGCAGCAGAAAATAAAATGTTGTTCGCAGCACGGGTGCAAAATGTAGCTAACGGTTCAATGAAAAAAAAGATTGGCAGAGAGGACATTGTACGTAATAAGTAATAAATTTAATACAATCTTAATTTGTAATGCATCACGTACGCTGTCAGATCAACATAGACTTAAGGGTTATTAACCGTTTATCAAATAATAATAATAAATGTGGATAAACAGTGAGATATTTTCTGGTCACAAAACCGATAAAGTTCAGGAGTATGTTTCGGCTAGGCCAAGGAGAGTTGTGACGTTGATTTTAAATATTCAAGTTATAAAAACCGAATTAAGTTATCGCAAAAACTCATTCACTTTATTTAGACCAGCCATCCCTTTCACGCGCCTTTCTTCTAGCGCGAAAGTATGAACGGTCCTCTATTGCTCTCAGCGAGTACTATTTTCGTTTTCTGCATATTAAACTATCATATTAGTAGAATATCTTGATTCAATGACTCAATCTGATCTTAAAGTCTTGTTTAGCATACTAAAATACATATACAATCAACTCTATCTGTAGTGCCGCATAATTGCACAACGTTTATTCTAAATATTATTAATATCTAATGTAAAAAATAAACACAAATGTATTTACTTAATAAGCAAAAACTGTTGTTACCTTTTTGGTATGAAACCAACAAAAATATGTTTTACCATTAGGGAACAATTTGAGTATACTGCTATGAAGAGCAGTCTCAGCATCAGCCATTACATTCTTCAAACCTAACTTCAAAGATGTACAGAGTCTTTGAAGTCTACGGAAAATTGCATTATACAGTTTGATAGTGCGCCTTGTCATTAGAATGAAGACAGCTCCGACACTCTACAATATTTACCATTAAGGGCATGTCCAAATTGTGAAATGTAAACAAACAAACAGTAAATCAAAATTTTGTTACAACTTTTTCTCCCATAAAAATTAATATTTACACACTTTCTTTATAAAAATCATGAGTTAGAGTATCGAAGTTTAGAAAGAAGTCATATTTGTCTATTTAAAAAAATAAGTAAAATAACGAATTAAAATGAGCTGTACAGCAGCACTTTTGACGCGTCACTATCAGATGCCCAGACAATGTGAATAACCAAAATAGAGATTGGACGTTCAAAAATAGAAAGGGTAAATTTAACCCTTTCCCAAATTTTCTTGCAAACTTTGACACTCTAATTTATGATACTAATTTTCTAAAAAATGTGTAAAAATGTTAATTTTAATAAGAGAAAAGGCTGTAACACAATAGTGTTTTTAGTGCATAGTTTGTTTACGTATTTTTTTGTTTAAATTTCATAACTCGGACATGCCAATAATCAATTAAATGTTTATTGGGTAATAACTAAGGAAGAAAAATCGTAAGTTGGCACTCTTAGTAAAGTTTGTCCCGCTGCATTTCTAAAAGATAATGTACTAGTGAATCTATAACTTCGTGGTATGACATTTGATAAACAATGACATAATTGTAATTTAAAATTCATCTAAGTATCATTAAAATAATTTGTAAAGTAATTAATTTTAAAAAGAATTGAATATTTTATACATCACTGCTCTTCCTCATCATATTTTATACTGCTGAACAGAATCTAAACAAAAATAGTTCAATAATGCGTATTTATTTTCTTAAATTTATAACGTTTTTGCTTATTCGAAAAGAATATGCTGAAAACCACCATTTTTTGGAATTCTATATGAAAAAAAATAAATACCTGTTTTTTATTTGATTAAAATTATTTAAGTTAAGATTTTTATAGATTTAACATCTTCAGAAGCAAAAGACATTTAAAGCACCTTTTTCTCTGTTATACCATAAGATAAGAAAATTGAATTGAATTTTTCGAATAGCCCGTGTGGAAAAATGTTGTGGCAGTCTAGAGTCCAATGATTTCCAAATTATCAATCATCAAGTCCGTCTCATTCTAGACGGTCCATCAAGTCCCAAATCAGTGATTTAACCTTATTAGAAAAAATCTAAGTTAAATATGTCCGTCTAGTACGCTGTTATTAAAACCGTATAGAATTGATCTAGGATGTTATATGTGCATGTGTCGATGTATGCCCAGCTGTTAAGAAACATGGCGCCTAATAGCGTAGCGTCGTTTGATCAGTTAGCGTATGGTACATTTTCTTTGTGATTTTTAGTATTCGTTGTGGTTTCTGTTTTATGTGAATAATAATGTGCTATTTCGTTGTTTCAATCAGCCCAAAGTATGCAGCTGAGAATCAGCGACTACTCGCTGAATCGATCAGTGATTTATTTTTTTCCACTTATACAATCAGTGATTTTCTTATTCTATTTATTTAATAAGCAATTTCTGAAGAGTTGGTATTTCTATTGATTGAATAAATAGTCTTTCACTCTACTGACGGTTAAATAAATTTTGTAAAAATATTTACAAATTGGCGAAAAAGTGTGACAAAGAGATTTTTTTTGAATAAAAAATACTAAACTTAAAAAAAATTTTGTGACATTTAGTAAAGTTGTATTAGAATTTAATTAATATCCTTGATATTAATTATACTAAATTTCAAATAAGTTTTTTTAAAGTTTTGGATTTTTTATATTAAAATTTCGTTTTGTTGCATTTTTATTCCTAATTAATCACAACGCTAACCGAACATTTCTCATCTACAGAATGCAATGGCAGATTGCGCATATTCTGACGCACTGTGTACGCGCAGACGCGATAAGTCACTGATGATTCAGTGAACGTCACTGACTTTTCAGTGAAAATTTAAGTCACTGAGAGAATCAGTGAAATTTTCGTTGATTCAAATTTAGAGAGTACTATCTCCAAGGCCAAAGAATGGTAGGGGCACAAAGCCTTACGCTTAAAGAAAGTTAAAGTAAAAGATACAGAAAGTTAAAATATTTTTTATACTTTTAATGTAAATAAAGTCATTAAAATTATTTCAAATATAATAAAGTCGTATTACCATTCTAAAAATAGTTGTCAAAACATATAATGAGAAATTTTGAATAGACGTACAGTCGAACCTGGTTAAGCGAGAGTTCAAGAAACCAGCAATTTTCTCCCGCTTATTGAGGTTTCTCACTTATCCACTTTTAAATACAAGAGTACTGTATTGACGGGACCAGCAAATAACTTTCGCTTATAGAGGTTTCTCGCTTATCCAGTTCTATCTTATCCAGGTTCGACTGTATATTAGAATTAACTAGCACTGCTGATCAGACCAGAAACGCTGATCTGTTCTAGACGATAGCGTAGAAGTTTCGATTCAATTCTTAACAGCCGCTCGACAATACCGTCTGCCCTTCGTCTAGAAAGACGTTAGGTGGTCTCTTAAGCGCTTTGAAAGTGCCCTAAAATTTTTCCACATGGGATGTAATAAAAATAACGTTAATAAAACAAAAACACTAAATAAATTAAAATAATTTATCTCAAAACCAAAGTGATCGATTTTTAATTCTTTCTTTCATTATAACCACTGACAAATGCCGATATTTATTCATTTTACAAAAATGTGGTGTCGAATATAATTATTTAGTGCTTTCTTTGTTTTATTAACGTTATTTTTTATACATACTTGAGTAATTCAAGAAAAAACAAATCATTTTCATATATTACATCATTTTTAATCTTTTGGTATAACATAAGAAAGGTACTTCAAAAGTCCTCTGTTTATGGAGACGTTCTTCAAAAAATCGTATATTAAAAAATTTTGATCAAATGAAAAAAATAGGTACACTGAACTCTTGCTGTAATGGACTCGAATGTACTGTGGTCCATTACAGAAAGAGTACCCTTGAAGCAAGGTCATCAAATCATTCAGGATCGTTTGAAGATTTAAAACATAGATTCTAAATTATTTTTTCTAATGCATAAATTTTTAACTAAAAGCAAGTAATTAAGGAATGGAAACATAGTTTTGGAAAATATTCTTTTTAAAAATGACTAAACAGCTCATAAAATTTACACACAAAACACAAACAAATTTTATGTAAAGAGACTATGCACCCGCAAAATTTAGAAAATAATGCTTTGTTGGTGGCGCTAGTCGACGATTTTAGCGTCCCCGCACACCACTTCATCTACAAACTATTCCATTACAGCAACTTCCATTACAGCAAGATTTTAGTGTACTTATTTTTCATATAGAATTAAAAAAATTGTAAGTGGAAATTTCACGAAGAATACCCCACATATTGTATTCATAATGTAAATAGCATTCTATATACACTCAAATGCATTAATGCTGTCCTTCCGGTTTAAAGGAATTTTTAAAAGACGTGTCATTTCTATCAAATATTCTTAGTTCGTGACTACGAATGTTCTCATATGTCATGAACTAAAAACATTTTGATGGAAATCATACGACTTTGCAAAATACTGTCAAACCGGAAGGACAGCATTAATGCATCTGAGTGTATATAGGACTTAGTAATACGACGTTATAGAAAAGCTACCACTAAACACAATTAACAACGTGTTTAAATATAATTTCCTCAATACCAAATGACTAAGAGAGACAACTTAAGACTACACTCCCCTTAATGACCAACTTTAAGCTGATTTAAATTAGTAAAATATCTATATTAAATATTCATTGGAATACCTTGTTCATTATTCGCATCACAATTATGTATAACTGCATGATATTTGCAATCCTTGGAGTGACCTTTCAATCAAATGTAATAAACAATACACAATTATGAAATTAAAAAATGACCAGTGATATCAAAAAACTACGCGTGTATGTATTCTATAGAATTAATTTGATAAAAAGTTACATCAAATGTGCCATCCATATACAATTCGGTTTGATTGTTTAAAGCATCTAACAATTGACGACTTGTAAATAGGATTGCATAGTCATTTCCAACTTCGACTGATTCTACAATCATGTTGTTAAACATTTCCTGTCTGTTTATCAATCTTGATAAATGATTTAAATCTCTCGGTTGATAAAATCCATTTCTTTTTCTAATTCTCAGCATTACTTGCTTCATTGGATTCCAAGCCAATGTTACTCGTTTACCCTTCTCCCTGAATCTAACATAATTTATAAGATTGAAATGCAATAATAGTAATATAAAATAAATTATTACTATTAAAAATGCTGATAAAAGGAGAAGAATCTAAGTTTGGATATGGATTATTATGAAACAGATAAAAAGAATAACTTTAAAATAGTTAAGGTTATTTTTTTCAAAATAATAATAATAATTTAATAGTTTTAAATTATACAAATCAAGTAGGAGATGAAAAATAATTAAAAAAGAGCTGAAAATAAAGAAATAAGAGAAAAATTGACAAGATAGGAAAACAAAAATTTTATAAAAGCAGGGAAGAAGACAAACGAAAAAGATATTTAAAAAATATATGAGAAAAAAACAGAATTCTAAAGTCACATCTTCCCGTGTAGAAATTGCCCTAATACGGCCGTATTAGGGATGAAACACACGGCCCGACCTGGGCCAGATAGGGGCGACACTCAAATGTGGATTTCCTGATCAGGGCCACAGCGAAATTTCTACACGGGTTTCTTTTGCGAAAAAGCAATTAGAGAGAAAATGAGAAGTTGGTTTAGATTATATGGAACAGACAGTCAGTAAGAGGACGTTGATTAAACTAAATTAAAATATTTACATACAATTTCAAAAATGACATGTGTTCAGAAGTCACGAAAACCTTGCTCTTAACGGTGAGCTTCAGTGTCGTGTACTCATCATTAATTACATTTGTAATAATAACCTTTTTGTTGTATTTTCGAATATTTCACGTTCTTTTCTACTGCCCGATCCTATTGATCTTAAAAGAAATTAAAATGTGGAACTTCAAAAATTACATAAGTTTGGCATTGAAATGATTTACAATTTCGCGATATTTAATATATATTTTAACCTATTTCAATCAACCTCTTTTTACCGGGTAATATGTCAAAAAGAGGACATAAATATATTTAATATACTTACTCACGACAAACATTTTTATAAATTTGATTAAGGGTAAGTTCAAGATTTCAACACCGCTTTTTCATAACACGTTTAGCACTTTCATTAATAGGGTTATAAAAATTTGGAATGCAGACGTGTGCCTTTATAACCCTATATCTTCTGTTAATTTTTTTTAAAGTTCCTTTGCACATTAAATATCTATTTGTGCGAAAGCAACATCTACATAAAAAATTATTAAATGTATGATTAAAAATAATATACTTAAAAGAATAAATCTTTAATTACATTTTATTAATTACATCACAGCAAATTAATTATGTGTTGAAGTTAACGATCACTCTGAGTCAAGCCAATGAAAAACAATTTCTTTCACGTTATCAACAGAAAGGATGCCCTTTTCAGATAAATTATAAGTACATATTTGAAAACGAAAGAAAAGAGGAAACGTCCTCATCTCAACGCAAACGATTAGACACTAATTCACATTATAAGTTTTCAGAAGATACAAACGTGTATCGATAAAGATGAGGTGAATAACCTATCAGTAAACAAAAAATGAAACAAAAATATCAAAAAAGAAAAGTGTCCTATTTCCTGTTTTTATATTTAGCCTTTATGATTATTTTATGGCTCATTTTATTATTGTTTTAGGAGTTGTTAAAATATTGAAGTTTTTAAAAAAGCTAATGTCCTCTCATATAATCTAGGTACATAGGGACGAACACTCTGGGGAACACTCTATATAAATTACCACTTTTTAGATTAAAAGAATTTTGTTGTATAGAACAAATGAGATATTTTAAATATGTATTTATAGATTCAAAAGGATAATTATTCTTTTTAAACGTTTCTAAAAATGCTTTTTTCTTTTGTAACAAATTTTTATTTTTGAAATGAAATTTTTTATGAGAGAGTTTAAACTTAACGTAACTTCAATACATAATTAATTTTAAACCCCAGTGTTAGAATCCTTATTATATTAATAAATTATAGTAAAGTTGTTAAATATGAACCTGTACACAATACTTCTTGTGCATCTTAAGTCCTTTTTATAACGATAACCACCACAGAATATGAAACCCATATTTCAATGATGAAACAAATGAAAAATCTATAAAAATATTACCAAAAAGATATTTAAATATTAGAAGGTCTAAAAGTAATATTAAATTTTAAATAAACAAGTAATGGTTTTTTATGAAATTACGTTTTTTATAAAGTTAAAGAGTGTATTTATTGAATTAAAAAAGAGATATGAGTACTTTAAGCTAATCTAGCTAAAAGAAATTGATACTGTATAGATAACTTAGAAATTCAAAAAATTCTAGTTATCTTTGTCAAAAAATGATATTTTTATGTTAATGGAAATTGATTTAGGTATTATTAAAGGCTTTAAACTCTTATATATCCGGTACCTTTTAATAGTGCAGGCGTTTAGAATAAATTAATAGTTTTGACATAATTTTATAAAATTAGGGAAGGGTGGGAAGCGCAGTATTTTTAAAGTGCAAGGTAATAAGTATTGAGATATAAATTAAAAAAGTTAATATGCAAAATAGAGTAAGTGTTAATAAAGAATACAGGAAGTGTAGAAAACCTGGATGGGAGAAAAGGAATGTATAATATGTATATCGAATGGAAAAGTTAGAAAAATGTATAATACAGAAAAAAGAAGGGGAGAGGAAAATAAAGGATATAATAAGAATAAGAAATGATGTGGATAAAATTCTAAAAATATGGATAGCAGAATTGACAAGTGAAAAGTAGAAAGAAAAAGTGATGAGGAAGTTTGTAAAGATTAAATAAGGATAGAACGTGGAGAGAAAAGAATCAGATGGATGTTAGGACAGAAGGCATAAAATAAAAAATATTTTTTCTTCATGTTTGTTGAAATCTGCACGAAAAAATAAATAAAAATGTATAACGCCAGTCCACTAGATTATGAATTGAGAGAACTAGCATATGTATAATTATTATGAAAAATTGAAAAAAAATTAGGTTTTCGCTCAAAACGTAAGGAAGATCAATTCTAATCATTTCCACTATATTTTCCCTGTAATCTACATGACAAAATACAAAAGTGTTTTAATTTTCAGCTTTCTAGGTAAAAAAAACTATGGGCGCCAGAGTCAAATACACGCTTTTTGACGAAATTTTTAAAAACTTTGAGTTTTTCGCTGAAAAAAATATAAAGATCAAATCTAATTATCTTCGCTATATTTTTCCTAAAATCTACACTCGAAATTACATAAAATAAGCCAAACTGCAGTCCAATAGGTCAAGAATTGTGAAAACCCAGGGGGGATACAAACTCTTTTTCTATAACGAAAAAAAAATTTAGTTTTTCGTTAAAAATGAAGATGAACGCCAGATAACTAGGTTAAGAATTGTGAGAACCAGCAAGGGTTAAAGAATTTTCGACTTTGCTAAAAGAGATTTTAATTTTTCGATTAAACACCATGAAGATCAATTCTAATCACTTCCGTTATATTTTCCCTGTAATCTACGCGTAAAAATGAATAAGTATGCCAATTTTTAGCTCTCTAGGAAAAAAACTGTGAGTGCCAGGGAGGGGGGGGTACATGATTTTTTTTCGAAATTTTCAAAATTTTTGAGTTTTTCGCTGAAAACACTATGAAGATTAATACCAAATATGTTCGATATATTTTTCCTGTAATCCATTTTTGAAAATACATATGTTTAACAATTTTCATCTTTCTAGGTATGAAACTGTGAGCGCTAGGGGGGGTTACATGCCTTTTTTGCGAAAAACGGCCAAAATTGATTATTAAATTGAATCGTAAATAGCGAATCCTTCATAATTTCTTAGGATTCAGGCGGATTTTTCATGAATTTCCATGTATTCTTAAATAATCATTATAAATTGTGTTTATTATTAAAAGGGCCCGGGAAATTAATCTGATACATCAAGTATTTACCAGTAACCACAAACTTATTAAAAATAATCCAATTGAACATTATACATAAGTTTTTTCCCATGAAAAAAAAATGTTTTCATACTATTTAAATAATTAAAGAATTGGAAATCTAAATATCTTTTTGAAAATTAAAAGATCCTTGAAATTGTTGTACAGATGAGTATTGAAAGACATTTTTTATCTCATAACCTAAAACAATCTGTCAGTTTTTCAAAATTAAAAGGAAAAACTATTAAAAACTTCTTTACTTGTTTCAGCCAAATGAAAATATGAAACAAAAATAAAAACAGTGAACAAGTAAAATAAGATTATTTTTATTATTAATAGTTTAAATGTAAGTCAATTCTTTTTTATTCTTTTATTTTGACGGCAAAAGCTACAACCTAACATGTATCTATCATAATCATTTTCTTTAAATTATCATTTACCTAAAAAAATTAGTTTTACCAAAAAATATATTTTATTCATGATTTTAATAAATGTTAATTAATAAATTTTTAATTATTAATCATTAAAATTAGAAATAATAATGGAATTAATCGAAATCACATTTTCAGACAAGTAAAATAAGCTTAATTAATTATAGATTTTCACTAAACAGCTCTATTACATTTTCAACAATACATATTTCCGTTAAAAACGTGGCCCACAATTTTTTAAAATTTCTTAAGTGATATACCAATGCTATGAAATATTATAAAAAATATTTGTCTTAATTAATTTTTGAAAATCTTTGTAAAAAAATAAAAACATGAACGCCAAAAATAAATATTTGAATGCAATTTTTCTGGTGGTCCATGTTTACAACTTATATCCAAGTTGCAAAATATAAACAAAGCAAGCACTAAAATCCCATTTTTAAATCAGCCTTTTGTCTCATAAAAATTAACATTAGAACACTTTTTTATAAAAATGATAAATTAGAGTGTCAAAGTTTCCAATAAAATCTTTGAGTATGAGCAATAAAAAGCAATAAGTAAAATAAGAAATTAAAATGATCTGTAAAATGGCATTTTTGATGCGTCAAAAAAATTAAACGGTTTGAGTAGATCAGACGCACAGACTTTGTGAAAGACCCAGAGAGCGATTAGACGGTCAACATATGAAAGTGAAAATTTTTCCCTTTCCTTCTTGTAATATTAGGAGAAAGGGTAGAAACTTCTGCAACGTCCGTGCGGTTGATAAAGTCAGACACTTTTTTTGTTTTAAAATGAAATACACTTATTTTCACATGGTTTTAGTTATGCAAGGTGTAGTAACTCAATTCAACATTTTTAACTTACTAATTTCATAAAGAAAATGTAAATTTATACATTCATTTCAAAAATAGTAATGAGGTTCCTATAAGGTTCTTTGTATTAATTAAAATATTATATTATAAAAATATATTTAAAAAATATCTACTGCATACTTTCCTGCAATATTAAAAAATTTTACATTTTTAATATATATTCACTACTGAAATGGAATACTTATGAGCAATAAATAAATATGCGTTGAACGAACAAACGAACGTAAAGTGAAAAATGTTCTTGTATTATTAAGACCTAATTTAGATTATTTAAGAGTGATTTCCATGAAGTAATTTAAGCCTAAACCAATACAATTTCTTTCATTTTTTAATATAATATTCATAGATTTTAAATTTTTATTGCAAATAAACCAATATTTCAAATTATTAACAATATTTAATTTATAATTTAATATTTTTAATATTAATTAATTAAATAATGCGAAATTTTGCTCCCTGTCATCAGGTATCTAAAAACGCCATTTTGTACACGTGTGTCTGTAGTCCATTTATGAATAATTATAACAGTCGAGAAATGGCAACAGTTACTAGGCCATTTTGGTATTCGAAACGTCCGATTGCTGAGCCAATGATGACTTCTGTTGCTAGGTATATTAATTTTTTCAGACTGGGATAACCATTGGCCCAATAATGGTACGTTTGTGTTAAGGTATCAATCCCCGCGAGCTATACTTATATAAGTAATTTATATATATATATATATACACTAGAGCTTCACTTATTTTCACCAAGTCAAAACAAATTGAAAGGCAAAGTCGCACTTATTTTCACTCTGAAACTTAGCATTCGAGTTGATTTGATTGGTGGATTCTTGAACATCAACCAATGGGAATGCGCGGAGAACCTTTCAGGTGAAAATAAGTGAGACTGGACATAGTGAAAATAATCAAAATTTTGCAAAATCATAAAAACACAGCCAGTCTTCGAGGGTTTAACTATATTTACAAAAAATTACCGACATGAAATATTTTTTGTGCAACACCTGCTGGAAAAGAGATACTTTTCTTTGACATAAATGCAGCACAAAGTAGTCAATTTCAAAGTTGTCAAAATGGTCAAGTGTAATTTCCTGCACACTTTTCTGTAAACAGTTTAACAGACATAATCAACATAAAACTATATTTATTGATTAGAAAAGTATAAAAATTACTTTTTCGGTAAACAGGGGTTGCACAAAGTACTGTGTGCAACACGTACGAAAGAAGATTTTCCGTCCTCGTGCAAATTGCTGGCCTCGCTTCGCAAACTTCGTAATCGTCGGAAAGCAGCTTCTTTCCGTACTTGTTGCACAATGTACTATTCTTTTTGAACGAGACGTCGATCGCGATTCCACTATTTTTCCCGAATTCCCATAACCAACTTATGAATTTTTTATTAAAACATTCTTCTATTTAGAACTTAACCCCAAAAGTATTAAATTAATTTCGTCATAAAAAATTGCTAAACTTGTTGCTGGAATGTGAAAAAAGAAAAGTGAATTGGAAAATTTTTTTAAGCTTTAAGGAACTTACAAGGTGTGCGGGTATCTTTTGAATTTTCAAATTGATTTTTTTATAATTTTTAAAATCATATCGACCGGAGGTTATTTGACATCTTAAATATATCGATACAAAATGTTTTTATATTATTTATAATGTAACATTTAAAATTAAACAAATGTTCTTCACTCACAAAAGGCGCTTAAGATACCCGGGTACTTTTTTGTTATTTCAAATTGTTTTTTTTCATAATTTTTAAGATTGTTTTAACCTAAATTTTTTTTAACATCCGTAGAAGGTGTTTTTTTCTCAGTACCATAAAGATTAGATAATACATAAACAGAAACCAAACAATAAAAACGCCAAAAATGCACTGCAAAATCAAGTGTCTCATTTTGAGACGTTTTGTCCCCATATTTGAAACACATTGATGTTTTGTGTCCACATAATTGAAACAGATATGTGTCTCATTTTAAGACGTTTGAAGTGTCTTACACATTTAGCAATGCATTTTGAGACACGTTATGTGTTTCGAGTATCCGTCTCACGGTAAGAAAACGTTTTATGTGTCTTATACGCACTGAGTCACCTTACTCTCTAAATCTGAATTAGTAGAAAGTTACTAATGAAATGGTGAAAAGTCGGCCACTAAATGATTTAGTAATAATTCTACTAACAATTAGTAAAATTTTACTAATGTAGTCCCGTGTGGAAAAATGAAGTGGGCCCACGGTGGGTCCCAGGTTCTAGGTGGGCCCCAGCAGGGATGGCACAGGTAGGCGATTTCTGGGCTTGTAACGGTGAATCCAGTAACAGCCCACGTTAGGAAAACCCAGCTGATGGGACTCAGATGGGTTAATGTCCATAGATTTAGTTTTGATAAAAATTAATGAATAAATTATTTATTAATAACATTATAACCACTATGCTACGAAACTAACTGAACACCAACGTTTTATTGTCAGTGACTTCTTGATTTGCTTAAATGATTCAAAAAAGAACTTATTGACTCCAATACACCGTAAAAAATAAATAAATACTTTAATAATAAAAATAAAATCCAGAATATGGGAAACATTTAGAACTTCTTTTAGAAAAGTTCAATATTCATTAAAGAATTTTCAGGTGTTTTTCTAAGGGCTTGGAAATAATATTGTTCTTGATGCTGCGACTGAGTACTTATGTCATCGCGCGCTGAAAAAGTCTCGAACTATTTAAGAAAGAAGACGTAGCGTAACGAATAGGTATACAGCGCCACTTGGCTTTAAACGCTTTAAAAACGATCTAAAACTAAAGTATCGCAACGCGTCCCTGCAACCGAGTGGCATAAAGGCGTTTGCACACTTCCAAATTTTTCGGCGAGCAGCGAATTTTCACGGTTGTGAAAACTAAATATGATTGGCTCTGACAAAGGTTCATTCTCACACAGCTTTTTGCAGAACCAATCATATTTAGTGACAACCGTGAAAATTCGCTGCTCGCCGAAAAATTTGGAAGTGTGCAAGCGCCTTAAGGCGGAGCGATCTTGAGTCTCGAGGTCTCAAGTTCGACTACTCAGACGGGCAAATTATTTTGGTTAATTTTACATTTTTCTATTCTTAAAATAGTTCAGAACTTTTTCAAGAAAATTCAACAAGTAGTCCAGAAATTTCTTGTTTTATTTCCATATCCTTAGTTCTTGAATAAGTTTCTAAATAACTCTTGAGTAAAGTTTTTCCGTGTACTAATGTTATATTGCAGTCTTTATTTGTTTAAATAAATAATTGTTGTTAATTAATAAGTCTTGACACAAAATACCTAGAAACTTGCAGTTTTTTTTAATTTTACAATTCTTGCCACTACTCTGATTACCTAAATTGCAAAATAAAAAAACTGCATCTTTCTATATGTGTCAAGAGTTAGTAAAAAACAACAATTATTTGTTTAATCGTTTCATGAATTGTTGAAATCATTAAAAAACTGAATGATTTACTACTTAGATTAATTAATTGCAAAATTACAAAAAAATTATAAGTTTCCAAGTTACGTGTATCAAAAGTTAACAAATAATAACAATTATTTGTTGCTACAATTTCTGAATTGTTAAAACCATAAATTATCTTTATTTCATGTCATTCTTATTAGTTAATTGCAAATGAAAAAACTGCAAGTTTCTAGGTAGTTTGTGTCAATAGTTATTAATTAACAACAATCATTTGTTTAAAGAATTATCAAAATGTATTAAAAACCGTTATACCTTGATGAGTTAATTATTTAAAAAATTCAGCTGGATGAATTTTAAAATTTCAGTAAAACTAAATGTCTGTTAGTGTACTAAAATAAAAGTTTATATTTTTAACAACAATAAATTATATAAATAATAATAAAGTTTAAATAAATAACGATTGTTATTATAATTAATTAATTTTAGAATGATTCATTATCAATAATTATATTTAATATTAAGACTTTTTTATTATAATATTAATATTTTTAAAAAAGTGCACTGAGAGAAGTCCAGGACTTAATAGTTCCCGCTAGACGTCGCTATAAGCTACTCTGCTTGTCGCGTTTGAGATGTCTCGAATCCAGGGCTCAGACACCCCGAATCGGTCAAACATTGTTCCCGCATGTGAGAGACAACTCATGGCCGACACTATAAGTTGTAAGTAATCCCGCTTTGGGACGTTCCACGTTTTTTATCGGGACTTGAGACGTTCCGATCGAAGGTTCACATAAGAACATTCAAAATGATCACTCAAGCCTTGCACGGGATGTATTAGTTCCCGGACTTCTCTCAGTGTGGGAAGCCCAGCTGGCCCACACTTTTTAACTGGGATAACTTTGGGCGGATTTCCATACGGGGTGTGAGAATTTTTAATAAGAAATTCATAAGTTTGGTTAATAACAAACATTTTTTTTTGTTGCTCAAATTGTTGCTGAGATATTCCTCTTCCAAAAATATGTATTGGAAAATTTTTTAAATAATATTAAATAAGCATCATCCTCACTTGTTCCCTCACCAAAATTTAGTGTTTCATTAAAAAATGTATAAATATCACAATAATTACAATTATAATTGTTTTTTAATTAATTTGAATTTAAATAGAAATTAAAGACATTAAAAATTGAATTATATTAAAATTTCAGAAATTTTTAATAATAAATTAATAATATTTAAAAATGTATTTAATGTAAAATAATGTTACGTCCGTAAACGCAACATTCGTATAAATTGATTTAATTACATATTTTTGAGTCTAGACTTGCGTCCACTAACTTAGGAACGATTCAAATTGATTGTTGCTTTGAGGAATTTTATTTAACAAGGATAAAAGAATCACTAACCAGATAAACTAATTAATGTTCTCTAGGAGGGAAAATTCAAAAATAATATTGTTAAATACAAAAAAATTTCAAATGGAATTTGAAGATATATTAACCGAATAAACCTATTAATATTTTAGCAAGGATCATATTTTTATACCCTTGTCCCTTCCTGATTTTGGAGTTAGGGTTGGTACTAAAAATATTTGTCTCAAGGTGGAGGAAAAAGAGGTTGGGAAATTTTAATGATTGGATCCATGAAAAGGAAAATGGCGAAAAACTCATTAGGTCAAGGACGGTATTGGGTCCTTCAGGCCCAGCCTTGCGAAAATAGGAGTTGCGTAGGCGTAGTTTAAAACAGGGGCGTTTTCATGTGGAAGGGGCTTAAAAGTGTTTACCGTTTTTCATAGATGGAGCCAAAATTCACTTTTTCGTCAAGTTCCTGTAAATTTACATAATTTATGTAAAAAATTGAATTAACAATATTGATATTATTAAAGAAAATAAATTTAAACAATAATATCTAATTAATAATAATAATTTTATAATATTATTATTTATTTATTTACTCTCCCTACAATAGGTAGGGTTCGAGACTCCCAAATACATACATAATAATCTTAACCTATATTTACAACAATCCTTACAACTAAACATTCTCTTCATACAACTTAACCTAAACGCAACTCAACCTACATACAACTCTCTCCACGCTCTCAACCTTACAAATCGCCAATGCCGGGCTTCCGTTTCCAGTTCCTTTTATGCCCATGCTGGCTTCGACCCAATTCGCCCACCCTTTTTCAAAAAACCTTCTACTCCTTTTTCACCTCTCTTACACCCTCCAGACATCCACTTTTACCCATCCATCCATCCATCTAAGCAAAATCTTCTCACCTCATTCCCAGCCTAACCCTGTCTATCACACTTTACATGCTTCCATCACACCTCCCGTATCCTGTCTCACAACATACTTTACCCCATCCACCCAAATACAATCTTTACCCATTTTTACCTGTTTCCCACTCGCTCTCTCCGTCCATGCTCTTTCTCTCAATAACCATACCATTCTTCTCTCCCTCCAACTTCTATCCTCATCTATTCTTATTACACTTCCTTTCAGTCTTCCTTTCACCCTCATCACATCCATTTTCTCTTCCTCACTACCCAACTCCACCAACCATAACTTTGGTACCCCATATTCTCCCCTCCCTAACGCTTTTACCATTCCAACTGAGACATTAACCCCCACCTACGCCAACACTTTTTCCACTGCTCTTCTACCCTCCATCACACCTACATTCATACCTCTAATCACTACATTCCTTTTCCTTTTTTCATTTTCCACTACATCTACTCGTCTTGACAAATCTCTCACTTTCCACTTTACACTCTCATATTCACTTTCCTCAATTTTCTCAGTTCCCTCATTCACTTCCTTTATAAATTTTTCCAATCCATTCATTCTTCTCCACATGCTTTCCTTTTCCTTTTTCCACTTACTATCCCATTCATTCCACATTTCCTGCAATTTCTCTAACCCATCTTCAATTTCCCCTATCTCTTTGTCCCTTGATTCCCCATCCTCACAGATGTCTATCACATTTCCCTTCACTCTCTTAGCTCCTTCATCCATCTCATCCTTCAACATCCATACTAACTCCAACAAAACCATACAATCCTCACACGTCATCTTTTTTCCATTCTTTCCTATCCCCCTTTCAAATACTCGCGCCTTTTTCTCATTCTCGCTATCACTACTTGAATCAAATTCAGACATTTCAGAAATCTACCTTATCACTCAAATGCTCAAAATTTTTCCACTCTCTCTACCTACTCTCTCTCTCTCACTTCAAGCAACCTAACCTCACTAAAGACACTTCACTTTTTTTACCTTTTTTATCACTCATACATTCACCACTCTACACAAACATACCTTTTCTTTATACTACCGCAAATTATACTACACAATCACCACTCTACACTACCCACCCTTTTTTCAAACCTTTAAATTTCTCCAAAAAATCTTAACTATTTCCAAACGCGTGTAAACCGAAACGGTACCGGAAACGGAAGCCTAATAATTTTATAATATAAAGAATTTTATATACTGAAATAATTATTTTATAAACAATATAACTTGAATAGTTATAAATAATTTGGATATTATTAAAAATATTTGTAATTATTAATGAAACTTATTAATAATTATTAAAGTATAGAAACTTCTTCATTTTTCATACAATTATTAGAAGTTTCGAAAGTAATTAACAATAAATGAATTAATTGTTAACATTAATTAATATTAAATAAGAATTATTTAAATATTTACGAAAATAATTAATAAACAATAATTTTTGTTTATACTTGAAAGAATTGAGGTTAAGTTTGTTCCAATTGTTATTTATATGAATAATTCTTATTTATTATTTATAGGTTATCTCACTCATTCTCATATTTTATATTTTAACTAATTTTAACATTGAATTGCATTAATCATACAGAAAGTAGAATTTTAAACAATAATTGAAAAATATATAAAATAATAATAATTGAGATTTTTTGGAATTTACGCAAGAAACAGACACATTATTTGTTAATTTGTCTAGGACTATTTGAATGTGAGAGTGCACTGGCGTCGGAGCGATTAAGATCGTTACGCAAGATTATGAAAAGGTGTATACTTGTTTGTGGAAGGTATCGGAGGGACGACCTTAAATGCAATTTTCTATTCATTCTATCTTTATATTTTACAACTATTGATTTTTGTTCTTTTAGAATTTGAAGAAAATATTTTTAATCTTTGAAAAATAAAGTTTAGAAATAAATACACTTAAAGTGATCGTTCCGCTATCTTTTATTTATTTCTAAACTATTTTCTTATACAATTTATTTAGGGTTGGCAAGAAGACGCGACAGAATTCGAAAACAACCTTATTTATTTAAGAAATATTTCCTTAAATTATTATCGATATTTGTGGGGGACGTCACACCCCGGACGTAAAATGGTTACTTAAGGATAAAAGACGAAGAGTGACCATAAAAAGATTTACAATTATAATTTATATTTTTGCGAATGAAAGGTTTTGAGGTAGGTTTCATTTCCTGAGATTAAATTTCCATAATAGAATGTTCACTGAAGATTAAAGTATCCTCTGTGTTGTTGTACTTCATTTGTTGGATAAATTGGTGGTGATGATGGAGCTTCTGCTGTCGAGGCCTGTTCTAAAGTCTTATGAGATGAAACTTCTTGTAAAGGAACATCCTCAGGTTTTTGTGATGGTCGAGTCCCCAGATGAACCAAGAGGTTAGCTACAGATCCACACATGGCTCCCAGTAGATGTATGGACCAACCATAAATTGAATGAAGGGTGTAGCCATGAACTAAAGTGTTAACTACTGATTTCAATAGTTGAAAAATGGTGATAATTGCAAATATTCCAGCACTTACTGTGCCGAAAGTAAGAAATTTGTTCCACATTTTATTCCATGTATTGTCTACGAATTTTTCAATAACTTCTTCGTTGAAAAGATTTAAAATATTTTTACTGTTAGATATGGTTTGGTATCCACTCATGGACATTGCCAAGTCGTTTAAAACTGCAGTTTTTTCCACCGGAAACATGATTTTGTCCTTAAGTTGCTCAATTTCCTTTTCGGTATAAATACCACTCGTAGCCAAGTCTTCTGGGTTGGTGTACTTCCACTGGTTGGCCTTGGAGGGTTGAATTATTGCAGGTGGAATTGCTTCGATGGCCATTGGTAAAATTTTGTACCAATGTTCGTTGACAAGATAATATGAAGGTAGTAGAGTATTGCACTGAATCTGTGTTCCTCTGGTTTTTAGAATGTGGGTCCTTGGAGAAAGGAAGTAGGTTAGGTTGTTAGCCGACACTTGTAACTCCGTATAACAATTTTCTCCTTGTTGAATTTTGACCTCCATCGGTGTGCATTTGATTATGTGAATCGCTTCTCCGGAAAGTAATGCCATATACCCTGGACCTTTCATTATGTCATACGCGAATTGGTCAGGTGCCTGAGTAGCTAGAGACAATGCATTTTTAATAACCTGTTGTTCTAAATTACATTGTTGTGTTATGATATCGTCGTACAATTGCTTCATTTGCTTTCTAATATGCTTTTCAACATAGATGAACTTAGAATTGACGTATGCGAAAATGTCTAAATTTGAAATTGAAATTTTCTTATTTTTAGCAAAGCTTTCTTCGGGTTGTGTTTCAAAAATGAATAATTTAGGGTGCTCGGTTTTCGTAATTTTATATCCACAAACAAGTTCGCTTGATTTAGAATTAAGAGCAAATGTGATCTCTCCTTTGCTAACAGAATAAATAGTTTGAGGGTTGGACATGTCAAGGTCTATCATTTTATTTGCTCTACCTTCATACAATATACTATATTGGTTGAATTTACAAACGTGAGGTTGAACAGTATTCCAATGTGAATATCCTCCTTCCTGATCTATACATTACTCATCTAATAATCTGCAAGTAGTTCCTGATTTTAAAATAATTGTATTGGAATCTAATTTTACTCGCGCTAAATGTTCCGAAAGAGTTATTTTAACCGTTGCCTGAACTACAACATTTTTCCACGATCCATAGGGATCTGAATAGCCTACACCTTGACATGCACCATTATTTACTATAGAAATATGAGAATGCATACCGCAATGATATATTGTTTTTCGAATTTCGACCTTACATTGTCTTACCATTGTTTCTGAGTACTCACTAATCTGCAGCAGTTGAATATATGGATACGTAATATTCAGATTAGTTTCTGGAACATCACATTGTCCGACTTCGAGTAAGGAAATTGTTGTAATATTCAATTCCCTGGATCCACAATTATACCCGATCATTCCCCATGAGAATGATGGAATGAGAAAAAGAAAGCTCAAGAGTGGAACAATCATTCTGTAACAGAATCTTTAGTTTATTTATTAATAAAAGTTTCATCTAATCACTTTCATCATAATGACGTCTAATGTTATTAAATGGGAGTTTACTTTCTTTATTAATGTGAGATATTCGTAATCGATTTGAGTGTACTACCTTATGATTTTTATCGATTTGGATTTTTACATTGGATTTACTCAAAACTTCAATTATTTTGTAAGGTCCTGCATAGTGGTTACCAAACTTACCGGGTTTAGGACCACTTAGAAGAAAAACATAATCTCCTAATTTAAAATTTACAGGATTAACATTTCTGTCATAATATTCCTTAGATTTTTCTTTGGACGAGACTTGGTTATCATAGGCAATTTTTTGAATGCCATTCAGTCTAGCTACTAATTCTGTTATGTAACCTTTAAATGTGGGAGCTAAATCACCTTCACGTAAAGGATCGCAAGAAGGGAGTCTAGCTAAACGACCAAAAATGATTTCGTAAGGAGTATGTTTAGTGCTTTCGTGGACACTAGTGTTATAACTAAGCATAGCTATATCGAGCCACTGATCCCATTCATTATCAGCATCTGTATACTGTTTTAGAAATTCGCCTAAGGAATGATGGGAACGTTCTAAAGATCCGTTTGATTGAGGGTGGAAAGCTGTTGTCCTCAATTTTTTTATTCTAAAACGTTTTGTGATTCTAACCATAAGTTCGCTCAAAAAATTTCTACCCTGATCAGTGAGTACCGTTTTTGGTGCTCCGAATACGCAAATGAATTTCTTTATAAAAGCATCAGCAATAGTACTAGATAAAGTGTTCTGAAGTGGAACTGCCACGCAAAATTTTGAAAATAGATCTTGTATAGTTAGAATATATTCGTTTTTGTTTTGAGTTGGTTTTAAAGGTCCCACAATATCCATAGCTACTTTTTCCAATGCTGTACCTGGCGTATCAGTTATTATCATGGGTTGCTTAGTTTTTAACCTAACCAGTTTCTTCAACTGACAGTCTAAACACTGTTGAATTCTTCTGGTGACATCGTCTTTTAAATTTTCCCAATAGAATTTTTGCCTAATTCTATTGTATGTTTTTGAAACGCCTTTGTGTCCACCGATTGGACATTTGTGGTTTTCGTAGAAAATTTCGTCTCGTTTTGAAAGGGGAACGTATGTCAAAGATCCTATACAAATCAAAATTGAAATATTAGTATTTCTAAATACTAAATCTAACAAATTCAAAATTTCTTTCCATTCTAGATTTTCTATATGTACACTTTTTGATATAGAAATGTCTTTTTGATTTAATTCTGTTAACCGATTTTTCAATTTAACGAATAAATCATAAATTCGCTTACGAATTTCACTAATAGGAACTGGTTCCTTTTCTTTTAAACATAATGAAAATAAAAACCGATTATTCTTTCTTTTTATTTCATTTAAATTACCTACACTTAGCGATTGACACGCAGGTATTTTGTTATGTTCACTTAGCTTTGTAGCACCTTCATCGCATGGTGACCCATTATTGTCCACAAAATACATAATATTGTCAGCTCTGCAGTGGATTGCTTCTCCTACTTTTATGAAATTCATTCCAAGTTTATCAGGTGGTTCTTTGTCCCCTGGAATTTCTTCTTCTAGCGATGATTCTTGGAAATCAGACTCAGTATCTGATTCTTGTTGCATTTCTCTTCTTTTTCTACATTGTTTTTTACTTGTAGTCAATGGTTTATTTTTGTCTACAGTTTCTTCATTTTTTTCTTGTTCCTCGATAGGACTTTCTGATAAATTTATTCCCCTTTTTGTTTTATAACTGTTTTCGATTAGAGGTTTAATCACTGCGTTCGAATCGTCTTCAATTTCTTCATCGCTTTCTTCATAATTACAACCTTTTATATTCCGCTTTGGATATCGATTTGTTGTTGGATCTACTAAAACTTTTTCTTCAAAATTTTCTGGAATATCTTTTAATTTGTTGGACTCCGATTTTTCCATTTGTTCTTCAACTTCTTTCGCAGATGAGGATTTTTCTTGATTATGATCTTTTTCAGAATGAATTTCGGGAATTTCATTCATTTTTTAACTAGGAGAATTTAAAAGTTTTTGTTGCGCTCTTGTTAACACATTAACTTTTGTTAGTTCAATTGGGTTTCGCGATAAGGCATCTGCATTAGTATTAATTTTTCCTGGTCTATAATGGATCGTATAATTATACTCGGATAATTTAAAACGCCATTTTTGAACACGCGTATTTAAATCTGCTGACTTGAACCATACTAGAGGCTGATGATCGGTGTAAATATTAATTTCGCGATTGTACACATAGGATCTAAATGCCTTTACACTTTCAACTACGGCAAGTGCTTCTTTTTCGTATACTTCATAATTTAATTCCGGACCACGGAGAACGCGAGAATAATACGCAATAGGCTTATCTTCACCTATTTTTCCTTGAGACAAAATACCGCCAATAGCATATCCAGATGCATCTGTTGTAATATTATAGGGATTATCCAACATTGGGAATTGAAGCAAGGGTGCTTTACACAAAAGGTCCTTTAACATTTCAAATGAAGTATTGGCTTATTCGTTCCAATAAAATTCTGCATCTTTTTGCAACAATTTTGTCAAAGGTTTTGCGATTTGTGAAAAATTTTTGATAAACCTCCTGTAATATCCTGCAAGTCCTAGAAATTCTCGAATTTTCTTTACATTTTTCGGAATTGGGAATTGTTTGACCGCTTCGATTTTTTTGGGATCAGGACTGAGACCATCTTTACTTAACTTATGTCCCAAATAGTTTACTTCTGTTCTCAAAAACTCACATTTGTCGGTTTGAATTTTTAATCCAGCTGCAACAAGTCTTTCCATTAACTCGTTGAATTTTTCTTCATGCTCTTCCAACGTATCTGCGTAAATAACGATGTCGTCCAAATACACGAATAGTTTATTTCCTTGAAGTCCATCTAAAATTGTATCCATTAGTCTTTGGAAGGTAGCTGGTGCTGTTTTCAACCCAAATGGCATCCTGACGAATTCATAATGCCCGAAGGGTGTGCTGAATGCTGTTTTGTGTGAATCTTTAGGATCTAGTTTAATTTGCAAAAATCCTTTGGCCAGATCTATTATTGTATAATATTTAGCACCTCCGACTTAATCGAATATTTCCGTGATGTTAGGGAGGGGATAACTATCATTAATGGTTTTCTCGTTTAACCACCTAAAATCAAGAACGACTCTCCATTTAATAATTCCTTGTGAATCTGGTTTCTTGGGTACGATCCAGAGTGGTATGTTATAGGAAGAGTTTGAAGGTTTGATTATGTTTAATTTCAACAATTCTCTCATTTGCTTAACAATCTCCTGTTTTAAGGCATGAGGAAATTTATATTGCCTTGTATTGACTGGAATGTCGTCAATAGTAGGGATCCGGTGCATTGTGGCATCAGTACCTGGAAGATCATCTCCTGGTAAATAAAACATGTGTTAGTATTTATTTACTAATTTTAGGATATGTTCCCGTTCTTTTTCTGCTAAATGGTCAAGCCGTAAGAAATCTGCGATGTTGTGATTTTTAAATCGTTCTAATTCTTCTTGGTCTTCTTGATAATAGGGATTTGATGAATCAAGATAAAACTCATTGCCTTCTATTTCCGAATCTAAACCAATTGACAAATCCTGAGAATTGACATGCAAAATGTATTTTTCTTCAATTTCATTTAAAGATGAAAGACAGTTAAATTCAAATTCAATATCCGTGGGTTGAACGATGTCTATTGCGTAGATATGAGCATCATTAGTTTCTGATGATGATCGGATGTTGGGATACAAATTTTTATTATTCTGTTCAGAATTAATTTGGCGCGTTTTATATTGAAATTTGAATTCCATTGAGTCGATTGTTATTATAGAATTTTTAAAGTCAATTATTACTTTGCCATCTTGACAAAATTGAGCTCCTAAAATGGCTGTCGTAGGCATAATTACGTCATCTGAGACAACTTGAAATGTGGAAAGGACTCCATAGATAAACAAATCAGTATAACCGAGAGTTGAAACGAGGTTATTTCCGACACCTCTTAGAAATATTTTTTTGTCAGTCATCAATGGATCTCCGGGTAACATTAAACATTCCTTAATTATGTTTGGTTCAGAACCTGTATCAATCAGGAAATCAGTGCCCTGTTCTGTCAGGCAATTATTAATGGTCATAAAAGGCAAATTTCCTAAAATATTGATATCTTCGACACTGCAAACATCTTTACTTTCATTTACTTGATTGTTTCTGCGTTTTAGATTTATCCTTAAGTCATTTATTTCTAACTTCTGTGCTAGAAAATTTATTCTGCATTGAGATTGAAGGAAGAAATTGGTTCCTAAAATTCCACCGTATTGCACGGGTGTATCATTAGGAATAATTAAAAATTCTGTGGTGTATCCTGCAATCTTTAATTTAATCGAACCTAAAGTATTTGAACAACTTCCGCCAATACCGAAAATTTTATATATGTTGTCTTCGTTAATTTTATGGTGTTCTGGAACGCACTTTTGTTTAAGTAAATTAACTTCTGCTCCCGTATCCAAAAGTAAGGACATTTCTTTATATGTATCAGTAATTTTTACATCAATATATGGACTGCATTTCCTATCATCTTCATTTACGAGGTTAATTCGCACGCAAGTTTCATTGCTTCCGTCACATTTACGGAGCGCATTGGCATTCTCTGAGTCTCCATATTCGCGCTCGATTCGAGGAGACTCCTGTCGTTTCCCTGATTTTTTTTGGTTATTATACATACGTTTCCTACATTCTTCTAGAGTATGCCCTTTGTTCTTACAATATCTGCATATCACATCGCGGGTAGAATTTTGTGATATTTGATTTACAAAAGACCTACACGTCGCCGCGGTATGTCCAATTTTATTACAATTTTGACATTGTAGTTGTGAACGTGATTCCATTGGACTTATAGATTGTTGTTGATTATCGCGTTTATAAAAAGGATTGTTGAAGCACGTTTTAGCGTCATGTCCCGATTTGTTGCAAATTTGACAAGTGGGTGTGTTTGTTAGAAGTCTTCAAGTCTTTGCGTCGTGTCCCGATTTGTTACAAATTTGACAAGTAGGTGTACTAGTTAAAAGTCTACACATCTTTGCGTCGTGTCCCGATTTGTTACAAATTTGACAAAGTGAAGATACATTTTGTTTACAAAATTTTGAAATGTGTCCTGTTTTACCACAATTTTCCCAATTTTTAATTTTAAAACACTGAGACGCGGTATGTCCTTTTCGGTCACAAACTTGACAAGTCACAGTCTCGTTACTCTTTTTTAAGAAACAGTCTTGTGTGTTGTGATTAGTTTTTCTACACTTTTCGCAAAACTTCTTTAATTTATTGCAATCATTGGCTTCATGTCCATCTTCTCTGCATAATTGACAAGTATAAATCTCTTTTCTACGTACCTGTTTAGAATCGTTTATGACATTACTTCTGCGATTTCTCTGAGTTGCTAATTTTTTTTCAATTTTAATCGCGTTTTTGATTAATTCATTAATATTACCGTCGCAATTTATTTTGCTTTCGATTTCTGGTAGTAAACCATCTTTAAAACTTTCTATCACCTCATTTTGTGTTTCAGTTATAAATGCTTGATTTACATTGCCCACGGCTGCTCGTTGAGTCTCTAAAATTCGATTACCTATGTCCTTGATTCTATTAGCAAACGTTATTACGTTCTCGTCCTCGTGTTGGTACTCATTTCCTAAGTCTCCTAACAATTGTTTTACTGAGCGACTAGTAACATAAATATCTTTAAGAAAATTTTCTAGAGCTTCCACGGTGTCAAAGGTTTGACCTAAAATTGTTTCTTGTGCTTGGCCAAAAATTTTGGTTCTAATTAATTTAACAAAATTAATTTCCGCTTCTACGCTTACCATGTTCTTCGCTTCTACACATCCTCTCAAAAACACATTAACCGAAATATTTGATCCATCAAATTCGGCTACGGCCTTAAGGGCGTCAGTTAAACTAACTGTCTGGTTCACGGTTAACGCCATTTCGAAACGATTTGAATTATCCGAAAGTACTAAAAGATTTTGTCGATTCGCGACTACTGTTTCGTCACTAAAAATATCGTTACTTGGATTTAAATTAGAGTCTTTAATAGTCGAAAGTTCTTCGCTTTCGGTTGAAATTTCTAAAAATTCTAATTTTTTTTGAACTGTTTCACTTAAATTAATCGAATCTTCCAATAAAAGGTTTTCATAACTGAAAAAATCTGATACCGATTGTGATTTATTTATTGGTGTTGATGTTGTTACATTATTTTTTAATTTATTAATTTTTTCTAAAGAAGGAGAATGTCTTAATTTAGTTTTAGGAATAAAAGGATTAAATGCTTCTACTTCGTTTGCTAAAGAAGGATCGTTTTTAGCTTGCTTCCTAGTAATTCTTCCGTCATTCATAAGTATTAAAGGAAAATAAAAGAAGAGGGAAAACAAAACAAAAAAATTGTATTTCTTATAAAAAAAAAATTTATTTTTAGAGAACTTTGTGATAACCTATTTCCTCATGGTTTTGTTTCTTTGGGATTCTATAACTTTTTTTCCATAGATCCTTACAAGTTAAACATGTTTTTGGGTTATTGTTATGTTTGCACATACTCCTACGAAATAATATAATTTTGGCGTCTAAATTTAATGATTTAAAAACTTCAGGATGAATTTGTCCCTTAACTAATTTAAAACTCGTTTTAGGTACAGTATCCTTTGGTTCATTAGGTGTGAGTTGGGCTTGGAATTTTTTTGCTTCTTCTTCTTCTTTTCTTTTTTCTTCTTTCGCTTTCCTAAATTCTGCTGCCGGAAGCCATTTATCCCCTAAGATTTCCTTCAGCTTCCTATTATAAGCCTTTCTTTGTGTTTTTGTAAGTTTCTTGGGGACACTAGTATATCTGGACACTAAAATAAAAATTAATAAAATAATAACTAAAAAAAAGAATTAGATACAGACTATCGAACTAATAAGTTTGGGTTAATTTGGAATAAAAACAAGTGTGTTTTTTTTTTTGTAAATGGACCCTAAGAAAAGATTTCTCAAAGAAAAACAAGGAATACCATGACACTCAAAAAGAAGAAAACCTGGTCAATCATAACAAAATTATCCTTTAATTTTTATTAATTTCAAGGAATAAGAATAGAGATCCTAAAAAAAAAGAAATTTTTTAATGTATCATAATTAAAAATTATAAAGATTTTTTTTTTTAATTATTACTTAAATTTTGTTTAAATTTTTAAATGTATATATATATATATTTTTTTTAAAGTTTTAGAATTTCATTTATTTATTTATATTTGTGGAGTTAGGGAAAAAAAATTTTATTTAGAAATTCATTTGATTATTTATAGTTTGAAATTGGAATTTGTATTTGTTTATAATTTTTGATTTAGTATTTGTATTTTTAGAGTTTTGATTTTTTTTATAAGTTTGGAATTATAATTTGAAAACTTTTTTTTTGTTTATAATTTTAGATTTAGTATTGTTTATAATTTTGGATTTGGAATTGTTTATAATTTTAGATTTAGTATTGTTTATAATTTTGGATTTAGTATTATTTATAATTTTGGAATTGGAATTAGAATTAGAAATTTTTTGTTTATAATTTTGGATTTAGAATTGTTTATAATTTTGGATTTAGTATTGTTTATAATTTTGGATTTAGAATTGTTTATAATTTTAGATTTAGTATTAGTATTTTTAGAGTTTGATTAATTTTTTTGTTTATAATTTTGGATTTAAAATTTTTAATTTATTTTTATAAATTTTTTTATTTAGAGTTGGATTTACTTATTTGATTATATTTTTCGATTTGGAATCATTAATATTTTTCTATGTAAGATTTCATTTGTTCAGAATTCGCGCTAAAAATTTGTTTTAAGAGTTATACACAACTTAAAGGTTGTACACGTCTAAAGGTCTATACACATATCAAAGGTTGTGCTCATTTAAAGGTCTATACACATTTAAAGGTCTGTACACATTTCAAAGGTTTATTTATAATTTCTAATTTAGAATTTGTTTGTTTATCTCTTTAATTATATTTTTCCTTATTCCTTTTATCAAAAATGTGATATATTTATAAGAAAAAAATTAATTTTAGCTCTATTTTTAACGAATCATCATATATTTTTTATTTAGAGTTTAAAATTAGAATTTGTTATTTATTTAAGGTTATTTCTTTAATTTTAAAGCATAAAACAGTCCTTTTTACTATAAATCAATATCGCAAGTCAATATATCGATCTTTTGGAACTATCGATTATCGACTCTCGATTATTGATTTTCGATTATCGATTGTTTTATTCGATTTAAAGGGTCTGGTAGTAAAAACATATGATCTCTCCATTTTTAGAGCTAAATTGTAGAAAATTATTATAAAATTTCAAAAACAAACATAAATTTCAGGACATTTCTCTAATTTAACCAAGCCTTTCTCATTCTGAATAAAAAAAAATTTTTAATTTTCAGATTTGTATAAAATTTCTCGAATTACGAATTTCTCACAATTTTAATTAAACAAAGTAAGTTTATCATACTTTTGAATTTTTGTGTGGCAAATGTTGATAAATAAAGGGTAAAGACTTATTTTCAATTTTATTAGTAAGAAAAGAGACGAAAGAAATAGAGTGATTAACAAGAACCAATTTGAATTATCCCTCCGGGGCCTCCAAAAATTTACTATGTTACGTCCGTAAACGCAACATTCGTATAAATTGATTTAATTACATATTTTTGAGTCTAGACTTGCGTTCACTAACTCAGGAACGATTCAAATTGATTGTTGCTTTGAGGGATTTTATTTAACAAGGATAAAAGAATCACTAACCAGATAAACTAATTAATGTTCTCTAGGCGGGAAAATTCAAAAATAATATTGTTAAATACAAAAAAATTTTAAATGGAATTTGAAGATATATTAACCGAATAAACCTATTAATAATCTTCAGAATTGAGAGAATTGACAAGAAATTGATTTTAGAAAAAAGTTAGATAGCAACATAATTTTTAAAGACTTACTTTTATTATAAAATCAAAATTGTTGTTGAAATTAACAGATTCAGGAACGGCAACGGCAGGAACTTGATGAAAATTGGACCTTGGCTTCCTTCCTTATGAATATAGATTTTAAAGTCCCTTTTTTATTTATTTTAATCACTTGTTAAAATTAATAATTTACACTTAAAGTCCTTTTTTTATTTTTTTTATTTTTAAAGAAAGTCCCACTGATTCAAAATAAAACTCGCGTTATTTGAACTTAGAAACTTTTTATTAACTCCGAACTGAATAATAGAAAAGATTTGGAATTAGAGAATTTTCGAACTTGAACTTGAACTTCAATTGCAACTGTAACTTGAACTGACTATTTTAGCAAGGATCATATTTTTATACCCTTGTCCCTTCCTAATTTTGGAGTTAGGGTTGGTACTAAAAATATTTGTCTCAAGGTGGAGGAAAAAGAGGTTGGGAAATTTTAATGATTGGATCCATGAAAAGGAAAATGGCGAAAAACTCATTAGGTCAAGGACGGTATTGGGTCCTTCAGGCCTAGCCTTGCGAAAATAGGAGTTGCGTAGGCGTAGTTTAAAACAGGGGTGTTTTCATGTGGAAGGGGCTTAAAAGTGTTTACCGTTTTTCATAGATGGAGCCAAAATTCACTTTTTCGTCAAGTTCCTGTAAATTTTTCATAATTTATGTAAAAAATTGAATTAACAATATTGATATTATTAAAGAAAATAAATTTAAATAATAATATCTAATTAATAATAATAATTTTATAATATAAAGAATTTTATATACTGAAATAATTATTTTATAAACAATATAACTTGAATAGTTATAAATAATTTGGATATTATTAAAAATATTTGTAATTATTAATGAAACTTATTAATAATTATTAAAGTATAGAAACTTCTTCATTTTTCATACAATTATTAGAAGTTTCGAAAGTAATTAACAATAAATGAATTAATTGTTAACATTAATTAATATTAAATAAGAATTATTTAAATATTTACGAAAATAATTAATAAACAATAATTTTTGTTTATACTTGAAAGAATTGAGGTTAAGTTTGTTCCAATTGTTATTTATATGAATAATTCTTATTTATTATTTATAGGTTATCTCACTCATTCTCATATTTTATATTTTAACTAATTTTAACATTGAATTGCATTAATCATACAGAAAGTAGAATTTTAAACAATAATTGAAAAATATATAAAATAATAATAATTGAGATTTTTTGGAATTTACGCAAGAAACAGACACATTATTTGTTAATTTGTCTAGGACTATTTGAATGTGAGAGTGCACTGGCGTCGGAGCGATTAAGATCGTTACGCAAGATTATGAAAAGGTGTATACTTGTTTGTGGAAGGTATCGGAGGGACGACCTTAAATGCAATTTTCTATTCATTCTATCTTTATATTTTACAACTATTGATTTTTGTTCTTTTAGAATTTGAAGAAAATATTTTTAATCTTTGAAAAATAAAGTTTAGAAATAAATACACTTAAAGTGATCGTTCCGCTATCTTTTATTTATTTCTAAACTATTTTCTTATACAATTTATTTAGGGTTGGCAAGAAGACGCGACAGAATTCGAAAACAACCTTATTTATTTAAGAAATATTTCCTTAAATTATTATCGATATTTGTGGGGGACGTCACAATAATAAATTGTTTTAAAAAACAAACATACTATACATTATAATATATAAATAAATAATTATCATAATTAATAAATTCAAAGTTATTAATACCATCGAGTGATAATTTCAAATCAATATCGAATCGTCAAATGGTCAAATGCTAAAAACATCGAATAGTCAATTCGTCGAATGCTACACGAAAAACCTTTTTTCAAGAGTCATTACTAAATTTATTCAAGAACTCAAGATATGGAAAAAATTTAGAACTCCTTTTAGAAAAGTTCAATATTCATTTAAGAATTTTCAGGTGTTTTTCAAATGGCTTGGAAATAATTGTTCTTGACGCTGAGACTAAGTTCTTCAGTCACTGCGCGCTGAAAAAATTTCGAACTATTCAAGAAAGAAAACTTAGCGTAACGAATAGGTATAAAGCGCAACTTGGCTTTAAACGCTTTATATACAATCTAAAACTAAAGTATCGTAACGCTTCCCTGCAGCCGAGTGGCATAAGGTGGAGCGATCTTCAGTCTCGAGATCTCAAGTTCGACTACTCACGCGGGCAAGTTTTTCGCAAATTTTACATTTTTCTATTTTTAAACCAGTTCAGGACGTTTTTTAAGAAAATTCAATAAGTAGTCCAGAAATTTACTACAGTTATCCCCGAACAGCTTAAAATAATGTTTCAATCTATGGTTTTGTAGCTGACTTTTTTTTCCTGTGATGTTTTGAGCATTCTACCATTTGACCATTCGTTGTTTTTAGCATTCGACAAACTGACAATTCGACGTTTTGAAGATTCGATGTGTTTAGCATTCGACAATTTGATGATTCGGCGAAATGACGATTTAATCATTTGCCGATTCTATGTTTTTTGCATTCGACCAGTTAACGATTATTTAATTTCTGCGAAGGATTTTACTATTTATAAAAATAATTGAAATGTTTTGAAGAATTTTTTAAAATTTTGAAAAATAATTAAATTGATAAGAAGAATTTTATAGAAATAATTAAAAATAAAAGTGTTTTTATTTTTACAAATATTTTGACAATAATTGAATTATTTTTAAAGAATTAAAAAATTCTTGTTGAAATAGAATTTTATGGAAATTTTTGAAAATGATTAAATTCTTTCGTGTAAATTTATTTAAATTAGATTAAAAATAATTTAATTCCTTTAAGGAATATTGAAGTATTTATAACAAAATTGAATTGTTTTAATGAATTAATTAAAATTTTAGAAAATAAATAAAATTTAGGAAAATATTTTTAAATAATTGAATTCCAACAAAGAATTTTACTATTTATAATATTAATTGGATTCTTGCGGGAAAATTTTTCTATATTTATAAGAATAATTTAATTATTTTGAAGGATTTATTAAAATTGTAGAAAAAATTAAATTTTTCTAAGTGTGTTAAAATAAATACTTCTAAAAATTGATCTCTTTCGAGGAATTCAATTAAAATTGTTTAAAAAATAATTGAATTTTTGTAAAAATTTTACTACTTAAAAAATAATTAAATCGCTTCGAAAGAAGATATTAAAAATTTAGAAAATTATTAAATTCTTTCCTGAAATTTTATTAAAATTTTTAAAATATGAACAGTAATAACAAATTTTATATTTAATAAGTGAATTTTTAAATTTTTGGTTACGAAATTATTTTTAAAATTTATATTTGAAATTAAAAATTTTTACAATTTACATAACAACAACAAAGTGAACAACACGTTCGGCGCGTAATTTGTAATAATTTTTAATTCTCAAAAAATCAAATTAATAATCTCAATATACTAATCGATTCGAGGTTATAATAGGAACCGGCCCTCCGTCCACTACCAGAAACACCTAAATTTGGAATATTTCAATAAAAAATTAATAAATTCTTTAATAATTATAAACAATTATTTTCTAATTAATTTAAATTTGGATATAAATTAATATAGAATTAAATAGAAATTAAGAACATAACAAATTTAAATATATTAAAATTTATTAAATTTTTTAATAATAAATTCATATGAAATAATTATTGTGATGAATTTAATAAAAAATAATGAATTTTAAACAATAAATATATTATAAATTAAAAAATAAATAAATGTAACATAACTAAAATGTAACTGTAATTTAACGTATTGTGTAAATAAATAATTAGTACAATCAATAAATTCATTTTTTAAAAAAGATTTCTAATAATTTACAAATGTAAATGAAAGAAAAAAACAAATTAAATACCTAAGAGTGATAATAACCAATTCGTGGTTATATGGGAAATCGATGCAAAATATCTGCAAAATATGATTCACTTATTATTTATATAAAATAAATTACTCCTTCTTGCTATTAAAATATTTTATGTTAGATTATTTCAATAGATATAATATTTCTTTTTACTCGAATCACGTGGCTGTCACAATATTTATTTCTTGTCTTTATAAACAAACTCACGAAATGTCAAAAATTAAATCGAAACAATCTCTCCCTAGCAACAATAACAATTGACAAACTAAATTTGAGCAAAAACCAAATTCATTATTATATTAATATAACATTAATAATAATAATAATTATTATTATTGATTAAATAAGATTAATTAATTAATTGAGAATTATTAATATTGATATAATGATTAAAAAAGACAATGATAATATTAATAATTAAAATTAAAATATTAATAAATAATAATTACTAATAAATTTAATAAACAAAAAAATAATTTATTTATAAGAAATATAAAAAAAATAACTTTACCCATTAAATTTTAATTTAAAAAGAATTCTACTTAATATTTAAATCTTATGTAACAATATTCGAAAGAGAAACAAAATTGCACGCACTAAGAAGTAATTAAAATAATTATTTCTTTATTTTTCGTTCGCAATGTTAAAAAATAATTTTTTTTTGGTTATTAAAATTCAATATTTTTAAATAAAATGATTTTTATTTTAACCTTCGCGCTACCGGACGGCCACCCACGGTGTCCAACTAATACATAATGTTAAATATCTCCTCGAATTTTGTATCAATCGAATCGCCATTTTAACTCACTAAACAAAATTTTATCTATACTTTCGAAAAAGACAAATATAAATTGTTTTTTTACACTTATTCTTGTTTATTTATAACAATTTAAAAAGTATGTACGAGAATACTGAAAATTGACTGGGCTTTTGTTTTTGTATATTGCAAAAAAAATAAAAAAAATCTTTAAACTTTTACAGTAAAATTGTTTTATATCAATAAATAAATTATATTATGATGCTATAATACATTATTTATTTGTTTATACAAATTATTGTTGCTATTTACCAACTTTCTCTAAAATGCACCTAGAAAGTTGCAGTTTTTTCCTAATTTTGCAATTTACTAAATCTTATATGATTACAGATAAAAAATAGAAATTGAATAAAAATTGAACTATTGTTTAAACAATTTTTAAACAAATTATTGATGTTATTTACCAACTTTTCGCAGAATGCACCTAGAAAGTTGCAGTTTTTTCCTAATTTTGCAATTAACTAAATCTTATATAATTACAGATAAAAAATAGAAATTGAATAAAAATTGAACTATTGTTTAAACAATTTTTAAACAAATTATTGATGTTATTTACTAACTTTTTGCAGAATGCACCTAGAAAGTTGCAGTTTTTTCCTAATTTTGCAATTATTTAAATCTTATATAATTACTGATAAAGAATAAAAATTTAACTATTGTTTAAACAGTTTTAAAACAAATTATTGTTGTTATTTACCAACTTGTTCCAGAATGCATTCTGGAAAAAGTTGTCAAATAACAACAATAATTTGTTTAAAAATTGTTTCAAAAATAGTTTAATTTTTATTCAACTTTTATTCAATTCGAATACGAATTTCGAATTGGCCGATTCGAATTTTGCACACCTCTATAACTAAATTATTTAATTCAAATAATGCATTATTCAATGCAAATATATTACTTAAATAGAAACAGACAATAATGTGGTAAGCACGCAAAACAATAATTTTTAGGTGAGGATGGATAGTTTTCTATACGAACTATTGATATTGCGACATAGCAATGACGGTTGGACGTCGACGGCCAACAACCGACAGCCTTTATTTTACCAATATTGGTACCGTTTCTTTGCCCAATATTCGTTTTAGAGTGTTGTACAACATTCGAGAGACATTAATGGCCCAATATTGGCTGCCATTACACACCGAATATTAGCAAAATACAAAAAATAATAATATTTTTTATTAAGTAAATAATTTATTTATTATATTTATGTTTCATTCGCTTGAATTAAACACAATGTTACAAACATTTGAAAAATTCTTACCACTCTTAGGAATCGATACCACAACCTGAGGCACCATAGCCTAACACTCACCCCACTATGCTACGCTGACATGATGTCGAGAGAGCCAAAAGATTCTTATAAGCTATTTTACTAGTCGATAATGGACCATTTTTGGCCCGATATACGTCCATTATTGGCAATTATACTTTTCCATAATAGTTGCAACATTTAAGTAGATACATAAGAGTAGATAACGTTAAATGTATATTAAAGCTGCAATAGACGGGCTAACCGTGGCCCAGAGTTCGTCCAACCAAGAAATTTTAAGTCTTTTCAAATTGCATATGACAAATTTTTACCAACAGTCGGGCCAACCGTGGCCCAGAGTTCGTTCAACCAAGAAAGTTTAAGTCATTTTAAATTGCATTTGACAAATTTTTACTAACCGTCGGGTCAACCGTGGGCCATAGTTTGGCCAACCTAAATGTATAAGTTCTATGAGATACGTGCCCTATAGTTGTGCCGACCTTTGTCTCCAAAGTTGGCCTGACGTTTGTTTAAACTCTGCATGTAATGGTTGGCTTGCAAAGTCGGACCAACTGTGAACACTAGTACTTGACAAAGTTGGGCAAATTCTGGCAACCAAAACTTCACTTGTCAAAGTTAGGCCAACCGAGGGCTAACCTTCAAACTCTGGCGGCCAACCGAAATTCGCACCTGGGGAGGATCACTGCCAACATTGGCACAATAATGGGAAATTTTGAATGCCAGCGATGGCCCAGTCATGTCTGACATATGTCGGCAGACATCACTAGACTAATCTTCGGCTGAATTAATAGTCCTGGTATTTCGCAATTGGGAGGTTACACTCAGAAAGAAAAGTTATATTACTAAACCAAATTGTTTAATTCACCTATATCTTTTGTTACGATGAAACAATTTGGTTAATTCAAATAAAAATTTGGTATATTTTAATAATTACATAAAATTTGTTTGGTTATCCAAAATAAAATTGTGTTTTAAATAGAAAATATTGTTTAGTTCAATACAATATTTGTTAAACACAACACACAAATTTATTTCATTTAACCGAATCATTTTATTTAAGTCAAACAAAAATATTTAGTTGTCTTAAAAAGTGATAGGCTCACTTGTCTACAGTCCGCATTCGCGTCAAATTCATTAGGTGAATCAAAAAATAATTATAAGTATCAGATGAATAGTTAATTTAATTTGTACCAGGACATTGATAGAAATAGTGCTGCCCACGATACCAAGATTAGTCTCGGTCTCGTATCGACTCGGTTTTCTGAGACTATAACGAGACGATACTCATTTTAGATGAATCTAAACGATACCGATACTATATTTCACGAGACCGAGACTCTCGACGAGACTTTTGAGGAACAAAAATTTAGGTTTTTATAGTTACAAAAATATTCATTATAACAGATTTAATGAATTTCAAATACTTTCTATATATATGAAATTGGAACAAGTTTTATAAAATAATTGTAGTAGAATAAACATTCTTTACTTCACAGGAACTTTAAAATAAGCAAAAATGTATGATTTTGAGGTTAAGAACGTTTGTTTACAACTATTATCTCTATGTATAAAATAGTTGTTATCAAACGTTCTTAACCTCAAAAACATACATTTTTAGCATAGTTTGAAGTGAAAAGTATGAATTCCACTGCAGTTAATATGTTACAGAATTAGTTTCATTTAAATACAGGGTGTCCCAGTCGAGAGCGAACATATTTAAGTATTGTATTCTTTGTGAAAATCTAAGAAAAAAAGTCCTTTACACTTTTTGAAAAAATTGAGTAGTATTCGAGTTATTAAATAAACAAAACGCCCAATCAGACGCAGCGCGCTGGTATGAGGTGGACGGTGGGCGTGGCTACTGGAGTCAGTACGCTACGGTAGAAATTAGTTGCTCTTAAAGTTGGTTACACTCGCCTCAACAAATGTTAACACATAACTCAATTAAGAACATCTTAATTTACAAAAATTTATAAATAATAAAATTGTTTAACAATAATTGTTTAAACAATTGTATAAACAATTTAAAATTAAAAAAACGGTCTTTAATAACTAATAGTATAGTATAGTATAGTATAGTATAGTATAGTATAGTATAGTATAGTATAGTATAGTATAGTATAGTATAGTATAGTATAGTATAGTATAGTATAGTATAGTATAGTATAGTATAGTATAGTATAGTATAGTATAGTATAGTATAGTATAGTATAGTATAGTATAGTATAGTATAGTATAGTATAGTATAGTATAGTATAGTATAGTATAGTATAGTATAGTATAGTATAGTATAGTATAGTATAGTATAGTATAGTATAGTATAGTATAGTATAGTATAGTATAGTATAGTATAGTATAGTATAGTATAGTATAGTATAGTATAGTATAGTATAGTATAGTATAGTATAGTATAGTATAGTATAGTATAGTATAGTATAGTATAGTATAGTATAGTATAGTATAGTATAGTATAGTATAGTATAGTATAGTATAGTATAGTATAGTATAGTATAGTATAGTATAGTATAGTATAGTATAGTATAGTATAGTATAGTATAGTATAGTATAGTATAGTATAGTATATCATCCCCAACAAATTGAACTCAGGTGTAGTGATAACAAACATGTTTAGTATTTCTTTTGGTGTAAATTCATTTAAACACAATAAAAAATTTATCATAAATAAAACACTAATTTCAAAAATTATAAGATAAATTAATTTTTAATTCAAAACTTTACATGCTGTATTAAAAAAATTATTTAAATAATAAATACAATAAATAATTAAAATAAGTAGATCAATTAAAATAATGAATTTATTAAATAAAAATTAACTCCAATGTTTTACTATTCTAACTCATCTTTAAATTCACAGAAATCCAAATTCCTTTTATTTTTCACTACATAGCAAAAACATAACTTGATTCGATTGAAAGATATGTTGTGCTTACATCGCCGTTGCAATACTGCAAAATGTAAACATAAATACTCAAAACACTGAACTGCCCTAGGAAAATAGTTTTGGAAAACTAGTTGATTGAGAACTTCAGTCGTGATAGGGTCGTGAAAGAATTTCTTTTGAATTAAAAATTAATTAACTTACGGCTGAAATTACTTTTTTATTTATGATAAACTTTTTATCGTGGCACCATGAATTACACCAAAGAGGAGTACTGTGATATGTTTGTGATTTTCTGTGAAAACGGGAGAAATGCGAGATTAGCAGCAGAAAGGTATCGAGAACGTTATGAGGCAGCAGGTCGAAGATTTCCGTCGTTTAACACGTTTTGGAGATTAGAACAAAGGTTCCGTGAGACTGGATCTGTGTGCCGTCGTCCTTTAGAGCGTCACGATAACAATGAAAGGCGTAATTTGATTTTAGAATATAGAATTTTCAATAAAGTTCGAAGAGACCCAAATATTAGCTGCAGAAAAATTGAAGCTGAAATGAATATTCCAAAAAGCAAAGTAAATCGCATTCTTCGAAAAAATAAAATACATCCTTATCACTACACAAAAGTTCAATTTTTGGAAAATGAGGATTATTCAGCAAGAAGACGATTTTCAAGGTGGATATTAAGGAATCCACAAAACGCATCACTAATTTTTTGGACAGATGAAAGTCTTTTTACACGAGAAGGAATGTTTAATGTTCATAACGAACATTATTACAATGACGAAAATCCCTACGTCTACAGAGAAGGAAAAATGCAAAAAAGGTTTAAACTGAATATTTGGGCTGGGATTTTCAACGATAGAATAGTAGGGCCCTATTTATTGCCTGAAACTTTAAGTGTAAGTATTATTCTACTATTAAAATGATGAATAATAATAGAAACAGTAAAAAAAAGAAGAAAAAAATAATTATTATAATTATTATTACAATAAAAGAGTCAAAAAAAGTTTTTCGTCAGAGACACTATAATAGAATATTCCTATGTATTTTTGGACCCTAAATCCGTATTCGAAGACAGATTGTCAAATTAGTTATTTTTTAGTTACACTAAAAAACCAACTCGAAAACGATATTGAAATAAATTTTTTTTTATTTAAACAAACTCCTCCTACTTTCAAAATCAATTTTTCTATTTATTGATTGATTGATTTTGAAAGTAGGAGGAGTTTGTTTATGTTTTTATTAGTTAAAAATATCCATTTTTTTCTTTTGAGGGTTGGATTTATGTTTGATTTGTCAAATAATCTTTTTTTCTTCATTTTGTTTAACTTAAAAAATAAATAGAAAAATTGATTTTGAAAGTAGGAGGAGTTTGTTTATGTTTTTATCGGTTTAAAATATCAATTGTTTCTTTTAAGGGTTGGAATTATGTTTGATTTGTCAAATAATCTTTTTTTCTCCATTTTATTTAACTTAAAAAATAAATAGAAAAATTGATTTTGAAAGAAGGAGGAGTTTGTTTATGTTTTTATTGGTTTAAAATATCAATTTTTCTTTTGAGGGTTGGAATTATGTTTGATTTGTCAAATAATCTTTTTTTCTCCATTTTATTTAACTTAAAAAATAAATAGAAAAATTGATTTTAAAAGAAGGAGGAGTTTGTTTATGTTTTTATTGGTTTAAAATATCAATTTTTCTTTTGAGGGTTGGAACTAAGTTTGATTTTTCTAATATGTCTCTTTTCTCCATTTTGTTTAACGCAATAAATAAATAGAAAAATTGATTTTGAAAGAAGGAGGAGTTTGTTTATGTTTTTATTAGTTTAAAATATCAATTTTTCTTTTGAGGGTTGGAATTATGTCCTTCTTTCAAAATCAATTTTTCTATTTATTTATTGAGTTAAACAAAAAGGAGAAAAAAAGATATATTTGAAAAATCAAACATAAATCCAACCCACAAAAGAAAAAGATGGATATTTTTAACCAATAAAAACATAAACAAACTCCTCCTTCTTTCAAAATCAATTTTTCTATTTCTTTTTTAAGTTAAATAAAATGGAGAAAAAAAGATTATTTGACAAATCAAACTTAATTCCAACCCTAAGAAGAATAAAATGGATAATTTAAACCAATAAAAACAGAAAACAAACTGCACCTACTTTCAAAATCAATTTTTCTATTTGTTGGTTAATTTTACACAAAATGGAGAAAAATAAATACAACTAAACCAACAAAAAAAAATAGATTTCTTTATGAAGGAGGAGTTTCTACTTTATTTTTATGGGTCTACAGCATCCATTATTTCTTTTGAGGGTTGGAATTATATGTTTGATTTGTCAAATAATCTTTTTTTCTCCATTTTGTTTAACTTAAAAAATAAATTGAAAAATTGATTTTGAAAGTAGGAGGAGTTTGTTTATGTTTTTATTGGTTTAAAATATCAATTTTTTCTTTTGAGGGTTGGAATTATGTTTGATTTGTCAAATAATTTTGACAAATCAAAAAGTTTTGAAAGTAGGAGGAGTTTATTTATGTTTTTATTGGTTTAAAATATCAATTTTTCGTTTGAGGGTTGGAATTATGTCCTTCTTTCAAAATCAATTTTCCTATTTATTTATTGAGTTAAACAAAATGGAGAAAAAAAGATTATTTGACAAATCAAACATAAATCCAACCCACAAAAGAAAAAGATGGATATTTTTAACCAATAAAAACATAAACAAACTCCTCCTTCTTTCAAAATCAATTTTTCTATTTCTTTTTTAAGTTAAATAAAATGGAGAAAAAAAGATTATTTGACAAATCAAACTTAATTCCAACCCTAAGAAGAATAAAATGGATAATTTAAACCAATAAAAACAGAAAACAAACTGCACCTACTTTCAAAATCAATTTTTCTATTTGTTGGTTACTTTTACACAAAATGGAGAAAAATAAGTACAACTAAACCAACAAATAAAAAATACATTTCTTTATGAAGGAGGAGTTTCTACTTTATTTTTATGGGTCTACAGCATCCATTATTTCTTTTGAGGGTTGGAATTATATGTTTGATTTTTTAAATATGTATTTTTTTCTCCATTTTGTGTAAATTAACCAACAAATAGAAAAATTGATTTTGAAAGTTGGAGGAGTTTGTGGCATAGCAAAAAATTTCCATTTTTCATTTTATATCGCTTTTTTATTAATTTTTTTAGTTTATCTCAAAATTTTGAACAATTTTTTCAATTTTGATATCGAATTCGAATTCAGCTGGAAAAAATACACAGGAATATAATATTGCAGTGTTTTTGTCAAAAACTTTTTTTGTGTTTTCGAAGAATAATTTCGTATGAAATTACTGTTGAAAATTAATAAAATTTTCACTATAAATTGGTAATAAATTTGCTCGAATTTCATACAAAATTCATAATAGTCGAAAATTTCTTGGTAAAATTTGCAGCATACATTTCATACAGATTTCGGAGTTGAATATTTTAAAGTCTAAAATAAAAAATGTATTTCTAACTCGCTTAAATTTTTAACTAAATCTGTTGGAGTAGTAGTATTTTGTAGTCAATAATTTTGTTAAATATTTTCATCAAAAATTTCAAGCAGAATTCCATAAAAATTTGTAAGCCAATTATTTTTTAAATGTAGAATAGAAAAATCATTACTAATTAGCTCTAATTTTGTACGAAATTGGTTTTAAAGAATGGTTGATAATTTTGTAAAAAATTGTCAGTGAACATTTCAAGCACAATGCCGTACAAATTTTGAAGCCAATTATTTTTTGAATCTGAATTAGAAAATTTACAACTGATTCGCCCAATTTTCGTTAAAAATTCGTTTCATAGGATAGTTAATAATTTTGTTAAAAATTTTCATAAAACGTGTCAATCAAAATTTCATACAAAATTTGAAGCCAATTATTTTTTACATTTGTAACACAAAATTGATTACTCTTTTCCTTAAATGTCGTATTAAATTTATTAGAAAGTGTAATCGAAAATCTGTAGCACATTTTAGTAAACATTTCGTGCGGAAGTCCATTTGAATTTTACATTCGAATGTTCTTAAAAACTGAAATAAAATATTCTTTCGTAATTTGCTCGCATTTCGTGGAAAATTCGTTCGGAAATGAAGCTTAAAATTGTTTTACAAAATGGTCTAAACAATTTTGTTCTAATTTCCTAGGGAGACAATTTTTTGAATTAATTGTTAGTCATTCTTGTAGATATTATTTAAGTCCTGCCATAAAACTTTTACATCTATTATTTTTGAACTAATGTTTTGTTTGATGAAAATAATAAAAAAAACACTATTTTATACGAAATAGGGAGACGCTTATTTAGCATTTCTGCAAGAAATTTTGCCTGATTTCTTAGAGGATTTGCCAATAAATATTAGAAGACGACTCCTTTTTATGCACGATGGATGTCCGAGTCATAGAAAACGTAATGTCGTTGATTTTATTGAACATACATTTGGCGCAAATTGGATTGGCTACAAAAGAATAAATGGTGCTCACAGAAAATGGCCTCCAAGGTACATGGGAAATTTTTTACTTTTTTATTTCTGAGCTACATTCCAGATTATTTCGAAAGTGATGTAAATTAATTTTAAATGTCTTTTTACTTGCAAGATGTTTTTCCTATTTCATAACATTTATTTCATTCTGAAAAGACAATTTTTGAGCAATTGAGAAACATGATCGAAGAACCACTGCTCGGAAATACACGTGTGATAAGAAAGCTTTGGTTTTTTAATCTAGAAGCCTGAAATAGTAAAAAATGCTAAATAAATTTTTAAAATATTTCGCATAGATCTCCGGACCTGACTCCACTCGATTTTTGTTTGTGGGGTTATATTAAATCTCTTGTGTACGCTGATCCACTTCCAATAGACGAACAGGCTGCAGCATTTGAATTAGTCGCAAGAATTCACGCAGCATTTGCATTGATAACCCCAGAGATGATACGAAAAGCTACGCAAGATGTCATTCCACGTGCTAGAATGTGTTTGGCATCAGGAGGCCAACATTTTCAACAGAAGAAGTGAATTAGCATAATACTAGTAAACTACATTAACAATTTTTCAAATTGAAATGTAACTAAATTAACCAAAGACAAAACCAAAGATATCCATAATCTATTAATGTTAGTTTATCAATTATTATTTATGTATTATTATTGTTTATTATTTTTCAACATGTGTTTTGTTTTTTTTTGTAAAATATGCAATATTCGCAAAAGAGTGATTTAAGTTTAAGTAAACAAGAGGTTGGGGTACAGTTTTTCTAAATATTACTTTCTAAAACCTTTTTTTAATATAAAGTAAATTAATAATAATAATAATTCATAATTAATTCGACAAATTTTTGTATAACAATGATGCAAATTATTTTTTTTTAAGAAAAACAGAATTTTTTTTAACAATGTCGATAAGAAAAACTAATATTATAAAATTTTTACTTCTGTTTCAAAAATATACTTATTATTTTGTAAACAAAATTGTAATTGAGAAACAGAAAATATGCAATATTTTATTGCATTGCAATAAACATTTTTGAAATAAAAACATATTTTTCTTATTCCCAAAACATTAATTAACGAAAGCAGGGTTGCCACAAATATTTCATTTTATTTTTCCCTGATTTCCAGACAAAATTTTCACTTCTTCCCTGACCCTAAAGAATATTCTGATTCACTATAAAAATTATTAAATAAATCAAGAAAAAATGTTCTATTACATTTATTTACAAATTTCATTAATTGTAAAATTAGTCAAAACCATCAATAACTTCTTTTTTAAATAAATATGTAATCATTATTATTTTTCTGTAGGAATTATAATTCTTCAAAACATTCAAACTCAAACCTTTTTAAATTAAACAAATTATAAGAATATAATTTCAAAACATTTTTCAGAATAGGTTAATTATTTACAAAAATCCTAAAAAATCCTTCGTAAGAATTCAATTATTTTTACAAACAGTAAAATTTCTCAAAAAAATTTAATTATTTTTAAAAAATGTGATAAAATTCGTGGCAATAATTCAATTACTTTCATAAATAATAATAAATCGATTATCCGTTAATTCATTTTTAAATCAATTTTTATTAGAAAATTCTAGAAAAATTCAATTATCTAAATTAAAAAATAAATAATTTATTGAATAATGGAATGTTCTTTGTTAAAATTTAATTCTCATAAAGAATTATATCAATAAATTTTTTAATATATGAATTTAATTTGAGGAATTTTAATAAAATTTTAAAGAATAATTACATTTTTCGAGGAATTTGATTAAAATATATTGTATAAAAAATCTTTAAAATTCTGCGATAAGTTTTATTACTTATGAAAATAATTTAAATTTTCTTAAAATTTCCATAAAATAATTGAATTTTAGAGAAGAATTTTATTATAAAGTTACTTGGAATTTTAACAAGAATTTTTTTTTTAATTTTCGAACACAATTGAATTTCTGCGAAGAATTTTGTTACATTTTAAGAATAATTGAATTCGGTGAATAATTTTATTATTTATAAAAATATTTTTGTTTAATTAATATTTTTCCAAAAAATTTATTAAATTTTGTAGTTTAAATAATTGAATTCTTGTGAAAAATTTTATAACTACTTATGAAAATAATTGAATTATTTTGAAGAAATTGATTAAAAATTGAATAATTCAATTCTTGTGGAATTTTGTCAAGAATTTTATTAAAACTTTTTAAAATAATTGAATTTTAATGAAGTATTTTATTATTTATAAAAATAATTGTAATTTTGACGAGAACTATTTTTAAATTTTTTAACATAATTGAAATTCTGCGAAGAATTTTTGTAACTTTTGAAAATAATTGAATTTTTGTAATTATTTGTTACTTTTACAAAATCGAATTTTTAAAGTATTTTTAACTAAAATTCTTTTATCAGTCTAGTATTTATGGAAATTGTAAAAATTATTCATAAGATAATTTATAAGTCATAATTTATTGACCTGAAGAACCTAACGTTAAAACATTAACGAAAATATAAACCTGATTATTAGTGACTATTTAAATTTTTTTCGAATTATAATTATAATCATTTTCAAGGGCGTGAAAAACTGAGTCAGAAAAAAATCGAAATGTTCAAAAAGCTGTTTCGGAAAATGGTGAAAATAAGCAAAATTTTACTTTAAATCAAACACGAAGTCAACGACTTGCAAATTTAATGAATTTACATTTACCAGAGACAATAGTTAATTAGCAACTAATTTACCAACTAACAAGCTAACAAACTAACTAATTTAGAAAGTAGATAAGTTAGGTAATTAGTTGTTAACTAAGATAATTTAGTTAATTTGTTAGTTAATTAGTAAGTTAGTTGTTATGTTAATTAGTGATAAAGTTGATAAGTAAGTTTAAAAATAAATTATTACGTTAGTTCTTAGCTAAATTAAGTCACTAAATTATTAATTAATTAGTAATTAAGTTTCAGAGATAGTTAGTAAGTTAGTAAATGATGTTTTAAGTTAGTTTAGTAAGCTGATCAGTAAGTAAGATATCATCTAAGTTAGTATAGGTGTGCAAAAAGCTTGATTTAGTATCTTCCATCTTTTCACTTTTTAATCTGACCGAGACTAATCAGTTTGAGTTTAGCTACATAAAAGACTAACTAATTTATTAACTAAATTACTAATAAACATTAGGTACGTCAGTTCATTTTTAGTTGAATTTGTAATGTTAATTATTATGTTACTTTCTTCTAATGAGAAAAAATTCCGCGCATTTAAAAGTATATCTAAAAAATTATTTTCTGATATTGTGTATAAAATAATTTAGATATAACACAAAACGCATTACTTCTTTTCTGGATTATACTATACTATACTATACTATACTATACTATACTATACTGTACTGTACTGTACTGTACTGTACTGTACTGTACTGTACTGTACTGTACTGTACTGTACTGTACTGTACTGTACTGTACTGTACTGTACTGTACTGTACTGTACTGTACTGTACTGTACTGTACTGTACTGTACTGTACTGTACTGTACTGTACTGTACTGTACTGTACTGTACTGTACTGTACTGTACTGTACTGTACTGTACTGTACTGTACTGTACTGTACTGTACTGTACTGTACTGTACTGTAATGTACTGTACTGTACTGTACTGTACTGTACTGTACTGTACTGTACTG